>OX384041.1:19689260-20289260 GCA_947534325.1 Agonum fuliginosum
ACCACTATGCGACAATAACTGTCATAGTCGACAAAAATGTTACTGAAATTCGTCTTTTATTAATTTTGAATATATTTTCTACACAATATATGCTATAACGAACATTTATTGAAAGCGATGGATTCATAAATGAATTTGAAAACTGACATACATTTAAATTCTGACGGTAATATCCCCTCCTAAATGCGACAAACACCAGCCTGCGTCCTTTCCCACCTGGCATCATTCCCCTCGCCCATATTACGGTCATATGCTCCCTCCATTAATTCCTACCTCCATGGATTCTACAATTCATATAAATAATCCAAATTGTTAACACATTTATAAAATTCATAATTAGGTAATAACGTAATAGTTATAAAATCGCAAATATTATATTACAAACAGAAAATATGTGTAATCACAAGCACAATATGTGACAATACGTTTTCTGGCAAAAACTTGTTATTTTTGTAATGAAATCAGTATTGAAATACATAAAATGGCGCCAAATAAACTTGTACCCTAAATAAATTTAAATTTGTACCCCACATATTTGCAGAGTACGGCGGGTAAACTCTAGAGTACATCTTATGCATTATTACGTACCCTGAAGGACTAATCGCTACAGGGCCGGTTAAACTACGACAGCTCAGTGAAGAATTAAAAATAAGGGCGCCTGTTGGTCGCCGCTATGTTCAACCTCTAATGTCGACCAACAAACAATTCCAGGAGTCGAAGGGAACGGAACAACTGGTGAATCGTAAATAAAATTAGTTGATTTTTAACTAGGTAAAATATTAGTATGATAATAATAAAAAGGCGTAACGTCGACGAAAATAAATTGAGTTGTTGAATTACAAGTTAATTAATAAACGTTCTAAATCTAATCTCAATAGCGTAGTTAGCAACTTTATAAGAATTACAAAAAAGAGCGTAGGGAGTCGACACAGAACGTCAGCGTCGAGGACTGCAAATTCAATATCATAAGTTTGGTTTGAGGTAAATTGCGCAACAATAACGCAAAACTGTCGTGATGGTACCAGCAGGACGATGATGCGCGCGCGAAAAATAAAATAACTAGAGCGCAATGCGAGTCCTATCACTTACGCGTGTACTACGCCCTACCCGACTTATGGCACAATTGCCTTAATAATGAAATTTAAAATAAAAGAATGCGTATTGGGATCAGTTTACATACAGTAAATAAGTAAATCAATTTAAGTATAGTATCAGCAAAGTAACTGCCAGACGTTAGCCGCACCACAACATGTGAAACAAATATAATATATAAATATCAATAAATGAATAAGTGTAAATCAATGAAACGTTAATCATAAATGATAATACAATATAGAAAAATAATTGAGGGGCTTATCTGCATAAATTTCCACGCTGGTTAGCAACAGCTAGGCCTGGATGGTCCGAGATTCCGACGGTAGATCGGGCCTCAATCGGTTAGTGGCGTTACCAGTAAACTTTTAACGGAATGGAACCTCCGGTCTCAAAAGCTCAATAAACGGTCCCCACAATTATAATTCTCTTACATTTACAGGGGTATACACCCACCGTAAGAATAAAGCCTACAAATTTGTAAATTTTATTTTATTTGTTAGTCACAAATTGTGCAAGTCCGGACAAAGTTTTGATTGAAAATCAATTTAATCAATTAACATCCGGGTATAAATGCCGGATCGATAGAGCTGATAAATCAGACGGTGTGTGCCGTCTGCTGTAGAAGGTGTGTGCCTCCAAGAGTTCTGCAGCAGAAGGTGTGTGCCTTCACCGCGACGAAAAATTCACCGCCGAAGTACGTGAATCAAGCAAGCGACAGCGTCTATGGTAAGCCTGATGTATCGGTGAGTGCCGATGCCGCCGTAACCCGTTTCCGTGAATGAGTGTAAGCTGATTCGTTCTGTACCGCCCTCAGTGTGCGTGTGTGCTGAGAGAATCAGTTGTAGTCCGTCCGTGTCAGAGTGTCCCGACCAGCCACGGCCGTCTCTATTTATCAGGCCGGAGTCTTCACACTGGCAACAGCGCACCGAGTACCGGTAGTGGTCCTACGCGCGCTATACGTTCTATGGGAAATTTCAAAAATATGCAGTAAAAACATGTTTAATTATAGAATTTTCAAGTGTATAATTGAACAATGTATAAAATGAACAGTACAGTACAGTAGTAGTACACACGTTTTTTTTTGCTCTGCAGTTACTCTTAGTTTTTGAAGTTTTAAGCCACTTAATCTCGTTTTAGTGCGTTCGCAGTTGTGTAGTTTTTCATGCTCATCTCTGTGGAGTGTTTTGTTTTACGTCTAAGTGATTCTTCCTGGATTTATCGAGGTTTTAGTGATTTTTTGCTGCATTTCTAAAGAGCTGTCACCAGAGCTGCGCAAGGCAAGTCACTATTCGCTTAATTAATTAAATCGAAGGTCATACAATCTATTGGTCTTCAACTTATGATGTCAGCTGTGTGTGTCATTTGCAATATAGCAGTGACAGAGGCAAACCCGATAAAATGTGATGCATGCAATGGATTGCTGCATTTATCTTGTAGCAAATTATCCCGCGACGAATCTCAATGTTTATCATCACAAAATCGTTCGATTTCTTATCACTGTCGATCCTGTAAATCGGTAGGAATCTTAGACGTTATACTAAAACTGCAACAGTCCGTAACATCACTTCAAGAAGAAGTGCATCAACTTAGATCTTCATTAACAAATTCGTCTAATACTGAAATTAATACTGAAATTATTATTTCCGAAGTCCAGGAACGGCAACGACGAGCCAATAATTTAATACTGTTTAATATTCCTGAAAGCCCCTCAACCAACTCTACTGAGCGCAACACATATGATACAGCCGAAACTATTAAAATTTTAAATCAAGCCGCAACCATCAATACCTCAAAGTTACGCATTATGCGTCTTGGGCGACCGGGCAAAAACGATAAAATTAGACCTATTAAAGTTGTGTGCGATAATCGTGGAGATGTTTTATCTATTTTAAAAAATAAATCTAAAATCTCAAGTGAGACGGTAAAAATCTCTTCTGATCGTACACGCATGGAAATTGATTTTTACAAAAATGTGAAGAGTGATTTTGATAACCGTGTTGCTCAAGGTGAGACTGACATTACAATTAAATACATAAGTGGTGTGCCGAAGATAATAAAAAACGCGCCAACCCAAAAAAACTTATAAATCAATGTTCCAATCTGATTTATTATCAAAATGCTCGAGGAATAAACACTAAATTAAAAGACTTGTACTTAGCTATGGCCAGCTCAGACTATAAAATCATCGCTTTATCCGAGTCGTGGTTAAACAACAGTGTGAACGATGCCGAATTTACTACTGACTCATATTCTGTGTACCGTTCCGATCGAGACTTTGACTTTTGTGCTGTGTCTCGTGGTGGGGGTGTGCTGCTAGCGATTCACAATGATTTCCCTTCAACCCGAATCAACTTTGGTGATGCGCAGAATACACTACCAAGGAACATTGATGTTGTTTGTGCTAAAATGAATATTTGTAATAAATCGTATTATATTTTTAATATTTATGTCCCGCCAAACTTAAATACCAATTATTACAGTAGCTTATCAGAATTTTTTGAATCTTTGCCATTCTTATTTGAAAATAATTTCATTATCCTGGGTGACTTCAATATTCCACAATTTACACATGATAATAATAATACACATGTTATTGCTATTAACGACTTTATAAATTTTATGAATGCTAAACAATTTAATGTTATACCTAATTTAAATAACAAATTACTTGATCTTGTAATCTCTAATTTCGATTGTAACATTTCACATGCTTTAGAACCCATTTTTTGCGAAGATGTACATCATCCTGCGCTTATTATTTCGTTTCTTAGTTGTAGTGTTAAAGGAAACAATTTCTCACCGAATGTTCGTACTAAAACATATAATTTTGGGAAGGCTGATCTTGCTAAATTGTATAATCTCATTAACAATTTTGATTGGAATCAGCTTGAAATATTTACAAATATAGATCTTGCTTGTCAATTCTTTTATTCAACCTTATACTCATTTTTTGATTTGTGCGTGCCTTTGAAAACTAGGAAAGACAACACTTATCCTGTTTGGTTTACTCCATCCATCATTAACTCCTTGAAACAAAAAAACAAGTTTTTTAAATTACACAAAAAATACCCCGCAAATAACTTCTATCTCAACAACTACAAAGAATTGAGAACCAAAATAAAAGTAGATTTGAAAGTAGCTTACAATAAATTCATTTCAGATGCTGAAGCCTCTCTCATATCAGATCCTAATAAGTTTTGGAACTTTGTAAACTCTAAGAAAAACAAGACAGATATTCCTAGTAGTATGTTATTGAATGATGACTTGTTAAAAACTCCCTCCGAAATTGTTGACGGCTTTGCATCTTACTTCCAGAGTGTCTATAAATCTGATATCAACGTACCCCTCCCAGATTTGCAAACCGTTAGTAATGACCCAATTCTAATTAATGCTTTCACCTTAGAGGAAATTATAACCGCTCTCTCTATCAAAAAAGCCAATTTTTCGGTAGGTCCTGATTTAGTCCCTAACTTTATTCTTCATGACTGTTCTAATGCGTTTGCCATTGCTTTATTTCATCTTTTCAATCTCTCACTTAGAACTTCTGTCTTTCCTAATGTATGGAAAACAGCACGTATTGTCCCTGTACACAAAAGTGGGGACAAAAAAGAAATAACCAATTACCGTCCAATTGCTATTCTATCCAATATAAGTAAATTATTCGAGAGTCTCCTGCATAATACCTTATACCAGAAAGTAAATCGTCTAATAACTGTGAACCAACATGGCTTTATGAGACATCGATCCACTACAACCAACCTCATTTCTTTTACCCAGTTTGTCTGTCAGGAATTGGATATTGGTAAACAAGTAGATGCTGCTTATGTTGATTTCTCTAAAGCTTTTGATTCCATTAATCATAGAATAATTTTGCATAAATTAGATGCTTTTGGCTTCACCACCCCTCTTCTAGACCTATTTAAATCATACCTCGATAATAGATTGTTATTTGTGCAATACATGGGCCATGCTTCCAACTTTTTTATAGCTTGTTCCGGTGTGCCTCAAGGTTCGAATCTTGGTCCTCTGCTATTTCTCATCTTCATCAACGACATTGTTTCAGTCATAAATACAAATAAACTCCTATTCGCTGATGATTTAAAAATTTTCCACTCTATTTCCTGTGTATCTGATTGCGTTAATCTTCAAAGAGACCTAGATGCCTTAAGCCAGTGGTGTACGTCAAACAAGTTGTATTTAAATGTTCGCAAATGTAAAATTCTTTCATACACCAGAAAAACTCCTCTACTATTTAACTACTTAGTTAATAACATTCCGCTGGAGCGTGTTGCTTTTATTAAAGATCTCGGTGTCACATTTGACCCTAAATTAGCTCTCAATCTTCATATACAAAATCTAGTTTCTTCATGTAATAAAGTGCTGGGCTTCATTAAAAGACACACCCAATCATTCACAAACATACTAGCCATTAAAATTTTGTATTTCTCTCTCATAAGATCCAAACTAGAATACTGTTCCATCATTTGGCATCCCTACTATGAAAAATACGAAGTTATGATTGAATCCGTACAACGCAAATTTATCAAATACTTATATTTTAAAAAACATAAGCGTTACTGTCCATCTGGGTATTCTCATGATATTCTATTACTTGAGTTCAATATGTGCAAACTTGTCATTCGACGTCAGATTTCGTCCTTAGTATTTCTGTTTAACTTAATTAATAACAATCGTCTTGATGATCCCTTCACACTATCTTTACTCAATTTCCATACACCCAACACTATTACTAGATTCAATAGTTGTTTCTACCTTCCTAGAGCTTCATCTAATTTACTCCTCAAATCTCCTATATTTTCAATGTGCACACTTTATAACAAAATTCATATTCATGTGGATATTTTTAGCTATTCCTTATCGAAATTCAGAAGTCAATGTTATTCTTTATTGTTAAATTTGGAAACTTAAAGTTTTTGGTTTAGTATGAGCATTCCATTTTTTATTATATATTTTTATATTATTGTTACTATTTTTCTTAATGTACTACTCTGTATTACTTTTTCTTTTTGTATGGTTCATGTTTTTGATCTGTAATTGGGTTTACGGATCATTTTGTTAAATAAATAAATAAATAAATAAGTTTGCACAACATAATAACTTTTCATCTTTTGGAAATTTGAAAGTTGTTACGTAAACATCCTTAATTTTGGAATCGTAATTACTTTTGCACTCTGGCGCAGAGCAACGACGTGGCATCTGATATATACAAAAATTACAAATTAAATAGTACAATATTCATTAACAGTTTTTTCTTCTTCTGTTACACATAACATTATTTTAATTTTGATAGAAACATTTATTTTAAACGGTATGATGACAACAAACAACTTACCTATACTTTAAAATTTAGTTTTGTTTTCTTTGTGTTCACAAAAATTAAAAATAATTACGATAATAGGACTAATAATATGTTTTTATTAATATTTCTTACCTTCAATTATAAATATGATTTAGTATTTTACTAAATTATAAACAAGAAGTGACGACTAACGCAGAATGTAGCTGAACCTAAACACGGCTACCGGGAAGTAAATTATGTCATGCACTTAGTGGTGTACGATTTGCGCATGATTACCCCTTCCACTAGAATAAGAATTAGAAGATAAGAAATATTATAAAAATGGATGTAGAAGGACTGAGGAGGGATTCTCAAGTAATATCTGACTTGTATTAACTTAAATAAAGTTCTTGTTAAAAATATATAAATTGTATTTTTTTAAAGTCCAAAAGACTTTAAAACATAATTGGCGCAGTCGGTGTAGGATATCAGAGAAACACAAAAAGTAATTGTGTGGTGAATATCAATTCTTCGCTCTGATAAACCAATTAATCACAAAGCAAGAAAATTATTTCTAAAAGAAATAAATAATAATAACTACAAGAACATCAAACGGCTTCAACCTAAGCCCATCAGGGTCTAACCACGACCCATCTCTAAAGACCAGGATCGACAACCTGCTGCTCCGCGTTACCTGATCACGCCTTCTTCAGAGAAGAAGACTTGCTGTTGAGGACCCAGAGCACGTCGTCGAAGAGGTAAACCCACAATTCAACAAGACAGAAACTGAGAACCCGGTGATGCCCGTCAGCCATCAAACTATTTTTACCCTAAATATAATAATAGTGTAAGTTAAAATTTAAAATTAAATTTATTACACAGAAGGGACAACTCTAGTAAATACTAGTAAAAAAGTTGTCGAGGGACCGGCACAGTCCCACACACACACAAACTTACTTTCATAACAATTAACAATTAATGTCAGATAACTCTGACGCCGAATCAGAAAAATCAATAGAACAAAATTCTGATTCCGAAAATATTGAAAATTTGACTCCTATTCAAATAACATTAAAACCGAGTAGACTACCTGAAGTTATTATGGCAAATATTAGCTTAAATGAACTTAGAACATTCTCAGATGTAATTCCACAATATGATGGAAACATCAAAATTCTAAACAATTTTATAAAAGCAGTAGACGAAGTATACGCTACTACAAATACCCTAGCCCTATCACAGCTTCAAAGCACATATCTATTTGGAATTGTAAAAACCAAACTAACTCATGCAGCAGCTGAACTTCTCAGCGAAAATAATTTAAAAGACTGGGAAGACTTAAAAATATATCTAACGTCAAATTTCACAGATAAACTCACACCAGAAACTATTCTACAAGATATCATGTATTGTAAATATAAATCAAATTCCGAAAACACATTAAAATTCATTTTAGAGAAATTTACTCACTATAAATCAAAAAGTATGTTAACGGACTATGATTCTAATAAAAAAAAATGCGATAACGACAGAAGTACGGAAACTCGTTGTGAGACATTTCATAAGTTTATTACCTACATTTATAAGAGGATCATTTGTAGTAAAAAACCCCAGTATATTAGAACAATGCGAGCAGTTATTGAAAAATGAATTCAACTTCGCCAATCAAAGTCAACACCCCTCACCACTCGTAAAACAACCGACTAACAATAGACCACGACCACAAAAATTCCCAACTAATAATTTCCCGTCACAACCAATAAAATTTAAACAAAATTTTTATAAGAATAATAGTTTACCACTTGCATCTAAACAAAATGAAAAAAACGGAATACAGACCCGACAAAAATTCAACCCTCAACCCATGTCAACTCAAACAAGGCAAACGCAGCCCATGTCAGTTCAAACTACCAGACAAAACTATAATATAGAACCCGAGGAACAAACTAACGAAGACGAAGAGACAGAAATTGACGACCAAGAACTTGAAAATGAACATGACTCTTTTTTAGACGTAAACCCGAATCACGACAACACTATATAATGTCATCAATAACCACTGACTTGCCCTCGTTACAACAAAATGATTTCAATATACTCTTCGATACCGGATCTTCAATAAATCTGATACATCCAAATCTAGTAGAAAAATTAAAATTAAAAAAATTAGATACAAAATTGACATTCAAAACAGTAAACGGTAAATCAAATTGTAACGAATATGTAGAGATTAAAATAAACAACAAATTAATAAAATGTTATATATTCAAATTTCACAAAATGTATAATTTATTACTTGGAATAGAAGCATTTCGTATATTAGATATAAAATTAGATTTCAAAAAAAATAATGTAGTAATAAATGAAAAATGCTATAAATTAAAAGAAAATAAAAACACTGAAGAAATAAACTCGATAGAAATTCGTAATTCACATCTAAACACAATAGAAAAACAAAAATTAAACCAATTACTCAAAAATTATGACGATCTGTTCCCTAAAGAAAACGAACCACTATCTCACACAAACATTCTTACACATATAATTATAATGACTGATGAAACACCAATTTACACGAGAAATTACCGATTACCACAAATTTATGAACAGGAAATCGAAACACACGTAAATCAATTATTAAAAGAAAATATCATTCAAAAATCACATTCACCCTGGTTATCCCCTATTTGGATCGTTCCAAAGAAGGCAGATGCCTCGAACAAAAAGAAAACTAGAATGGTCGTTGACCTTAGAAAAATTAATGCTAAAACCAAAGACGATAAATTTCCTATTCCAAATATTGACTCAATTTTCGACCACATTGGAAAATCAAAATTCTTTACTACATTAGACTTACACTCGGGATTCCATCAGATAATGATGAATGAATCTGACAGAGAGAAAACCGCTTTCTCCACCCCTTCAGGACATTATGAATTTCTTAGAATGCCTTTTGGATTAAAAAACGCCCCGCAACTTTTCAAAGAATGATAAATACGGCCCTGGAAGAATTAGTTAATAAAGTATGTCTCGTATATCTAGACGACATAATTATTTTTGGAAAAACTCTAGATGAACATTTAAATAATATAAAACTAGTATTTGAAAAATTACGCAAAGCCAATTTAAAAAATCAAAAAGACAAATCCGAATTTTTGCAATCAGAAACTAAATATTTAGGCTATATAATAAACCAAAATGGATTAAAAACCGATGACAAAAAAATTGAAAGTATAAAGAAATTAAACATCCCAAAAACGAAAAAGGAAATAAAACAATATTTAGGCACTTTAGGCTGGTATAGAAGATTCAATCCAAATTATGCGAAATTGACTAAACCATTCACAAAATGCTTAAAGAAAAATGCAAAGATCGACATTTATGACCACGATTATCGTGACGCTTTCGAGAACAGTAAGAAGATCTTATCCGAATCATCAGTATTACAGACTCCAGATTTTGAGAAAGAATTCATACTGACAACTGATGCCTCCGACTATGCAATCGGAGCCGTGTTGACACAAATGTGTGAGAACCAAGAAAGACCTATCTGCTACGCTTAAAAAACTCTCAACTCAGCAGAACAAAATTATTCAACTGTAGAAAAAGAATTAAAAGCAATTGTTTGGGCAATAAATAATTTTAAACCTTACCTATACGGAAGAAAATTTAAAATAAAAACGGATCACAAACCATTGGTATGGCTTTTTAATATGAAAAATCCAAATTCAAAATTAATGCGATGGAAAATCGAATTAGGCGAATACAACTTTGAAATAGAATACTTAAACGGAAAACAAAACGTAATCGCGGACCTATTATCAAGACAACGGGCGGAATCAAAAATCACAGAATTTGTTGGAAATGTGTTAGATAAAAACATCATCGCACACGGTTTATCGCGCGATTTCGAAATGTCGAAAGGGATAGCGACAGATATATCAAATAAATTCGATAGTAAAAATTATTGCAAAAATTACGATTCTCTGAATAAATATTTAGTCATACAAAAATTAGGCGATAAAACAATAATTCATTTAATAACGAAACAAAAATATAACGACAGGCCTTCTATCAAAGACTTAGACAAACCATTAAAAGAACTGAGAGATTATATGATAATGAATGAATTACAAGAAATAAATATCCCCAAAATAAATTCGATAGTAAAAATTATTGCAAAAATTACGATTCTCTGAATAAATATTTAGTCATACAAAAATTAGGCGATAAAACAATAATTCATTTAATAACGAAACAAAAATATAACGACAGGCCTTCTATCAAAGACTTAGACAAACCATTAAAAGAACTGAGAGATTATATGATAATGAATGAATTACAAGAAATAAATATCCCCAAAATTGGTTGCGGATTAGATAAATTATCATGGACAAACGTAAAACAGAAATTATACAAAATTTTTGAAGATACCAACATTCAAATTAATGTCTTTAGTTTACCAGAAAATTATCATTTAACAAATGCTAGCGAAAGACCAAACAGCGAACAAGATGACCTAAATACAATACATTCCGATAATGAAAATATCATAGCGGGAATTAAATATATAAATAATCGTCTAAATATAGGAGATAATCAAATTATATTCGACTCGCATAATCAAGAAACGAATATTAGAATTATAAAGCTATTTAATCACAAAAACAGAGAATGTACGTAACAATAAATGAAAACAACTTTGAACAGGAAACATTAGAATTTTTAAAAGATTACATTATTCCAAAAATTAGATACCTAGCCATATTTAATAAAGCCCTTTATAAGAAACTAACAAAAATTATATCTGAAAATTTTACTCCAGATTCAATAAATATAATAGGAGTAGATCAATTAGTCTCGGATATCGGAAATGAAGAGGAACAATTAGATATTATTCACGAATATCATAACGGTTTCACAAATCACAGAGGAATAAATGCTACGATCCAAGCATTGAAAGAAAAATATTATTGGCCAAAAATGAATAAAGACATAATAGAATATATCAATAAATGCGAATTATGTAAATTAAACAAATATGATAGAAAACCAATACCTACAACAGATAATCTCACGCCAACTCCCGAAAAACCCTTTAAAATAATTAATTTAGATTTGTTAAAACTAGAAGGTAAATACTTTTTAACCATTATGGATTAATTTTCGAAACACGCACAAGCATATTCCCTCACCAATAAAACAGCCAAAACTATATGCGACGTACTAATAAAATATTTTCAAACGTATATGATACCGGACAAGATAATAACAGATAGTGGAGGAGAATTTAAAAACACGTTAGTTCAAGATCTATTGAAAAGATATGGAATCAATATTCATTTTATTTGTGTAAATAATCCAAAAAGTAATCTAATAGAGAGATTTCATTCTACATTAATTGAATCATTACGAATGATTAATCAAAAAGAAAGAATAAAAGATCAAAATTTAATCCAAAAAGTAGATCTAGCATTAATAGCATATAACTAGCGTCAGGCCCCGCTACGCGGGCCTTCGGCTAGGTCGCGGGCTCAAGCTCCGCGGACCCTGAATGTGGAAGAATTCGGCACTTCGTGCCTCACATGATTACAATAAGTTTACATTTAGACTTACCATTTGAATTAATAAAAAAAAATTAATATGTCCACTGTATAATACATTTTTATTATTTCAACAATATTATTGTTCATATTACAAACAATGTAGGAATATTAAACGAAAAATAATCAATAATGAATGATATGATTTATAAAAAAAATAAAATTAGAATTAATTAGACTTGGTGGGCATTTTACAACGAATTTCGATGGACAATGTTTTTATATTGTATTTAATAATTATTGTATCGTATGTTTGTGAGTGTTTTGAACGCATAAATGAATTTACTCCTCTTAGTCAAATGTACATAATCATTAACGCACAAATGTCCAGCAAGAACCACGGGAAGGTGGGAGTTTATTTCTTGCCGGGAAAGGATGCGATACATAGGATATTAAGGTTAGGAAAAAATTTAGGAAAAATTAACTAAAGTGAAAAATTCTTCTTGCGACTGAAGGTACCTGTGAAATTAAAATAAAATATTATATTTAGTACCTGTTAGAAAATAAAAATTATTAATTTGTATTCTAAAACAAAACTCAAATTTGTGGCGCTCACCGAAGAAAGTGTTTTTCTCCGTAATAACACCAATTTTACCGTTTTTAGATACCTACATATTTAACCGATTTTAAAGAAATTTTTTACCGTGGTATATGATAAACGATGCGTCCGCCGAAGTAGATTTTGATTCTTCGTAATATCACACAAATTTATATTTTATATCTTACCGTTTTTCATTAAATTTGGTTACCGTGGTGTATGATATTCGAAGCGTCCGCCGAAGCAGATTTTGTTTCTTCGTAATATCATACCAATTTATATTTTATATTAAACCGTTTTTAATTAAATTTGTTTACTGTGGTATATGATATTCGAAGCGTCCGCCGAAGCAGATTTTGTTCCTTCGTAATATCACACCAATTTCTATTTTACATTTTACCGTTTTTAATTAAATTTGTTTACCGTGGTATATGATATTCGAAGCGTCCGCCGAAGCAGATTTTGATTCTTCGTAATATCACACCAATTTATATTTTATATTTTACCGTTTTTAATTAAATTTGGTTACCGTGGTGTATGATATTCGAAGCGTCCGCCGAAGCAGATTTTGTTTCTTCGTAATATCACACCAATTTATATTTTATATTTACCGTTTTTAATTAAATTATTTTACCGTGGTGTATGATATTCGAAGCGTCCGCCGAAGCAGATTTTGTTCATTCGTAATATCACACCAATTCCTGTTTTATGATATTTAAAGCGCCTTTTGAAGTGGGTTTTCTAAATCGTGAAAAATTTCTTTGAACACTATGTTTCTCGTATATCCATCATCAGTTTCTTTGTTTATATATGAATCTGCCAATTTTATTTTTAAATTATCGAATGCTCTTACTCGTGACATTGCTACGTAAAGTTGTCCGTGCGTAAAAATTGGTTTTTCCAGATTTATGCCAACGAAGTCAAATGTTTGTCCTTGTGATTTGTTGATAGTCATTGCGAAAGCTAATCTTAGAGGAAATTGTCTTCGTTTTAAAATGTAGGGTAAATTGGAATCTGTAGGCTTTAAATCAATTCTTGGAAGATAAACTCTAGATCCTGCATTTTGACCTGTTAATACTTCTAAGTCAAGGTAATTTGTCTTCATGTCTTTTACAATTAAACGAGTTCCATTACAAAGTCCTTTCTTTGAATTCATATTTCTTAATAGCATAACTATCGCACCGACTTTTAA
Source organism: Agonum fuliginosum (assembly GCA_947534325.1). Classification (NCBI taxonomy): domain Eukaryota; kingdom Metazoa; phylum Arthropoda; class Insecta; order Coleoptera; family Carabidae; genus Agonum; species Agonum fuliginosum. The sequence continues at coordinate 19,702,988 of OX384041.1, forward strand.
TGATAATTTATGAGGAGGCATTCCACATGGAGTTTCTCGGTGCAATACTTCGATAGGATAGTTCATTTTGTTGTTATCTTCACATTCAGCTGTATCTGCACTGTAATAAATTTTTGTTGGTCCAACTATTTTGGTTAGTACTGTTTCATTAATTATCATCGTGTCATCATTTTTGGCTGACAAAATCGCTCTGCTAATGTAAGCGTAAATCTTTTGTGGTGGTATGACATTTTTTCCAAATATTTCATCAGCCAGAGAACCTTTTGCTATACATTTTGATGGTATTGTAACATTTTCTTCCAAACCATTCCCAATATTTAATAAATATTTTGAAAATTCGATCTCATTTTTATTGACTCTCATATTTTTCTTGAGTGAAATTTTTTTAAATAGTGGCCATAAATGACTTCGCAATACCGTTAGTTCAATTATGGTAGTTCTGTGATTTGTAAATTTAGCTATTGGCAAACATTGTCGGAAGTCTCCTCCAAGTACAACAACTTTGCCTCCAAAGGGTAATGAATTGTCCATTAAATCTTGAAGAACTAAATCTATTGCTTTGAGTGCATGTGATGGCGCCATCGTTATTTCATCCCATAGTATTATAGACGCGTTTTTAATTAATTTTCCTGCCTCGCTATTTGGTTTAATTTTACATACGCTTGATTCGTTGATAGGCACCGGCAGTTTAAATGTTGAGTGAACAGTTTGTCCTCCTTTTAGCAATGTTGCTGCTATTCCGGTCCAAGCCATTGCAATAACTTTTAAACCTTGTCCTCTAAGGGTACTTATGATAGTGTTATATAAAAATGTTTTCCCTGTTCCACCAGGGCCATCAATAAAGAAATATCTATTTTTGCACCCAGGATTATTTATTGCGTTCATATTTTGTAAAATTTCTTTTTGTTCGTCATTAAATAATGTAGCATTTTTCTCTCCCTCCGATTTTTCCGCGACTTTGTCAATTACGTCAATTGAATCTTCTTCAATTTCATCCAGTTGCTTTAATTCTGGTAGTCCAAAGTTTTTTAATTCAAATCCATGTAATATAAGTATTTCTTGAATTTTAAATAAACATTTTTTTTCTGCAATTAATCTTGAAAAAGTATGTAAATAATCTTCAATTAAATAATCTTTAAATTTTTCCCATAATTCTACTGCGTTGATTGACGTATGGAAACAAATCAAATAGGCAAATAGTTCTCTTAGTTGATTTGGGAATTTGTCCAATACGGCTTCTTCTAAACATCGCTCACATTCTTTATCATCAGCTAATAATTTTTTTGCTCTAGCTGTTTCTAGGTATGAATCAAAAAGTTTTCCATCCACAGTTCTTAAATCTTCAAAATTTGTAGCTCCAGTTGCATGTATTAGAATAAGTCTCAAGTGGAATCTCTCTATATCTTTGGGGCTAACCGATACCATTCGCCCGATTGGCGGCTTATTCTCTCGTTGTCTCAGTTTCCATATATTATCTTTCGTAAATACGTAATACTTTGGAATATCCATATATCGGTGTTGATGTGCTGTTATATCAATTTGATTTAAAAGAAACCAAGCAGTTAGTGTAGTGTTTCTTTTTCCAGCTCGTTCAATAGCCTTTTTTTCCTGTCCAGGTCTGAATACAACTGCTTGTTGGTGCTTTAAGTGAACTGCAAGTTCAAACACTGCATGTGATTTTTCGTGTAATGGGTATTCCAACAGCCTTCAACAACTTTCTGGGGCAGACACATATCTAGCATCTAAATAACCATTTATTTCGTCCCAATGAATTGTTGTTGTACTATCTGGTTGCCCTAATTTGACACTTGCACAGTCATGTCCTTTGCACAGATAATCACATATGTATTTTATGCTTTTTACTGAAGAACATATTTCCACATTGATGTGTGTTCTATATTTTTTACTAAGATAGGGGTTGTACGGTACTATCCATCTGTTATCGATTGTGTATTTAATTGTTCCATTTCCCCATAAAATGTACATTTTTGCATTATTGTCTCGTCTTCTGTAAATTGGATATCCGTTGACGTTTTCGCGAGTTTCGTGTTGAAATTCTTTGGGGTATTTTTTTGAACATTTATTTTCAGTCATGCATGGAGAATTTTTATTAAGAATACCGCAAGGTCCATGAATCATGTGAGTTTTTATAAAATGATATAATTCAGGTTGTTCAGTTTCATCCGGAATTTCCGCTGTCACTATTTCGTCAATATCATCTTTGTTTCGAATTTTATTGTTTTCATCAACCGTGAGTAATAAATGTATGTGTGGTAATCCTCGTTTTTGAAATTCTATGACATATATATATGCTATGATTTTACCAAATATGTTATCATTTAATAATTCATATAACATATTTTTCATTTTTCCGTAAAAAACGCGAGCAACAATATCTGGTCTATCGGACGCAGTTTGATTTTCGCGTAATTGATTAGTTATTTCTTTCCATTTCGGATTACATGTCATAGTTATGAATAGATCTGGTCTGCCGAATTCGCGTACTATAGCCATCGCATTTTGGTACATTTTTTGCATGAACCGACTGCCTCCCTGAAAAGTCGATGGTAAAATTATCATGGTTCCAGGTTTCGCCCGTTCACTGGCAGCAATATTATTAATGTGGTCCATTAATCCAGTATATAATTCTACCCTAAGAGCTGTTTGATTTTGTCGAATATATGTTAATCGTTCCGATTCTATTTTAACATATGCATCTACTATATATTGTTGAGTAAGTTTACCAGCCTGTAAACATGGATTAAATTTTCCACGATCTGCTAACCTATTTGTATAAAACTGTAGAGGAGTTTGTCTTTTTATTCCGTCTGCTTGCTTTAAATGAATACCCCAGCCTGATTCACCGCGCGGAAATAATAATGGATATACCATTAGATCGCAATTTTCGCTATACTGGTTGATTCTAATACTTTTTTGACCCCTGGGATGTACACAAATATCGCGATTAGTTGGCGGTTCACCATCAGTGGAAGTGAAAACTACAGCTACTTCATTACTTGTTGGAATATTATATCTGCGTTTGTCCTTCGTGCGATCATTTAATATCCATAATTTTACTTCCGCAAGAATTTGATTATTTTGTTTTGCTTTTGATACTTCAATTTGTTCCACTTCTTTTAACATTTTAAATGCAGCAAAATATGGATTAATATCACGAATAACTAAATCCAAATTTTTCATAATTTCTGGATTACAATTTTTGTTCTGATCAGCATTCAAACGTTTTGTTAATGCTTCGGTTGTATCTATTACATAAAGTTGAGCATATTTTTCCGTTGTACCATCAGGTGGATATATGGAAGATGTATTGTGGTAAATTTGTCCATGTATACGGAATGTATATGGACCACGACCTGGTGGAGGAACTACTTGAGCACCCATTGACGCAAATCCTAATGCGCTATTGAATTGGCGGATATTTTCTTTGAAATTCTTACATTTTGAATCATTTCCTGTCAAAAGATTTTCAAGATATTCTGGGTAGTCAGTCAATTTATCTGGATTTAATTTTCCTTTTCGACAGCAATGATTAAATTTTCCATCGGTAGGTTTTTCGAAAGTAAAATTTTTCGATAAGCACCATTGACAAACTACATTCATGTCTCCTAAATCATGTGGGACAACATTTTCCTCTAATCCTTTGCTTGCCATTTTTTGTTTCTGTGCTTCTATTGTAAATTTTGCTTTTTTGTAGCTCTAAGATTTTTCATATTTTCTCTCTTTTTCTGTAATCTTTGTTGTCTATCTGTGTCCGATTCCTTTTTAGTAATAAAAAATTTATACAAGTTTGCATTTTGAGACCGCTTAGTTTTTTGTTCTCCTGTTTCTTCTCTCTTCCTTAATTGATAATTGTAATGTAATTGTTGAACGCGATTTAACGGGAATAGTGTTAATTGGTTCGTTCTTAACATTTGCGCGAAGTGTGTTCTCATTTTACTTACATCATATATATTATGTTCCGGGTTTTGACCATATATAATGCTTGTAAAAAACGCTATCGCAAACAATCCGCAGTCGTAACAATTCGTCTGTTGCTGAACACGCGCGAATCGTATTAGTGGTTTAAATGGAAATAATCGGTCTAAATATATGGTCGCATTAGGGTGAACTGAATTCGCGTTTAGACTATCATAAATTGTTAATATCATATTTTCATAAAATATACAAATCCAGTGTCCAACTCTACTTCCAATATCTCCCAAATATAATATTTGAAGATGTCTATCATTCTGTGCAATTTGTATAATACGATCAGGTGCTTGATTATATACCGTAGGTTGTGGTCTATATTCAGAATTTGTACGAACCAAATAAAAAAATCGATCTATATGAATATCTTCGAGGTATCCAGTTGGATTTAGAATTGTATTCATATCCGCAGTTGTTAAATTACATTGTAAGTTTATATCCCATCCAACATTATTTGTATTTAATTGTGTAGTACTTTGTTTATTATTATTATCGGTCTGACCTTTCGGTTTTGACGACGACATATTTGAGGGTTTATTAAAATCTAATTCTATTATATTTATATGGTAGGTATTTATTATATTAAATTAATATGTAAATATTTTAATAATAAAAAATCCACTTACCAACTTAGAAGTGTGTATTTACAACAGACACTGTTATTTTTCTATGAATTGTTAGTTTATAACAATCCGGCACTAATTAACACAAATATCTTTTGTTATCTGTATCTCTAATTATATAACACTGCTTTTTGAGTATATAAAAAACATACAATCACAAATCTACAGCTTTAATGTTATATAAGAGTTCAAAAACAGATGGAGCTCTGTACGGAATAAAAATTATTTTGATAAAAACATTTCACTATTCGGTATATATTTAAATTATAGGTATTATTGTATTATATTAATTAGAATAATTTTTAAAATAAACAGTACATTATTAAAGATAATCACATTTATATTCTGGGAATTGGCGGGCTTGTTTGATTGGTCCACACAAATTAAGTAGAATCATAGCACATATTCTGTCAAACTGTTGAGAAATAATTTTTAATATTGTATTGTAAGATTTTTAGTTTCTGAGTGAATATTTATTTTTATTCAATTGAATAAATTGATTTAAAAATCATGTCCTGTCCAGTTCAAAATTTTCTGGTAGATGGCAGTGCTGAGATTTATCCCATTGTACCGGTGGTACTGTAGCACTGCAACAATTAATTTTACCTAAATTTTATAAGAATATAAGAAAATACATTTTTTGTAAATTGGGATAGAAGTACCTACTCGTTTCTAGAAATATTATAGTCGATGTTTTTAAAAAGATGTTCCGCAGAAGTTAAGCAAAAAAACAAAATATTTTTGTTGAGACTCACATACTCAGTTTTGATAGGAACTGTGATGAAAATATTTCAAATTGATTTCAGGGAAAAATATCTTCCTGTCATTGAAACACACAACTTGTTTAAACCTGCTTTTAGTAACATTGTTTTAGTACCACTAAGATTCAAGTAAGTAGTTGAGGTTATAAATTGGCGTTTGCGGCTAATGCTGTATTTTTTGAGCAGAGATGGTACTAAAAAATTACAGTAGTAATATTATACACACTAAAAATTACTTCATATTGCGTACAAAATCTATTTGCATAAGAAATGTGAGAAATAATTATGAAATAGCAAACAATAATTATTGAATTTATATTACGTGCGGTCACGGTTTTTCCAACAGCTGATCGTTCCTAATTCCTAATTTTTGTTTGACGCACCATCTATGCATAGCTTCACAACACACAAAATTAAAAATAAATTATAAAAATAACAAAGTAGAAAATACGAAATAAAGACTAAATACAACACACAACTTTGTACTTTGTTATTTTTATTATTTAATATTATTTTATTTTGTGTGTGTTGTGAATTTACGTTGCATAGATAACGCATAAATTACTTGTAGCGAGGGTAAAAATTCAAAATTTGCGGTACGATCAGCTGCTGAAAAACCCGTGACCGCACTTTAACGACTTTCACAAAGTGACCAGAAATGTTAAGTCAGGTAATGGAATAATATTGAACCTATTAGATATAAATTTTATTTGATATTTTTGACGGTAAATTAATTTTGTAATGATTTCTAAACTGTTTTACACATGACGTTATTATAATATGTACAGCAAAAATATTGGTTCATTTAAAATTATCTAACAATTTATTTTGTTACCATTATGAAAAACAATACGAACAATTTAGTCAAAACACATCACGTTCAGCCGTTGTAAATTGCGCATTTTCTGCGCAGTGTTGGTGCTGGAACTTCGTGCTATTTGTAAATTTGTTGCGCTTACATTTGCGCGCAATGCGATCAGCTGATCCATCTCTCTTCTCTTCTAGTAAATCTAGTATCATTATAGTTGACATACAAGTGATGAAAATTCTCTACTCTTCTTGTTGCGAGAACCTTTTTCCATAATTAACTATAATTACTGTTCATCTTATTAAGTCGTAGTTCAGGCATTTTTAGGTTAAAATTACACTTTAACACTTTGTAATAAATAAGGTAATTAAATCTGCACCATTTTGTATTGGTTCATTTCTTAATTAAATTTTTGCGATACTCATCATCACTTTTTACGTTCAACTTTCCAAGCACGCGGTATAGAAACGAGTAAAATGTCAAGTCAGGGTTATGTTTTTCGATATTGGAGCAATCGGGCACATAATACGCTCGACCATTTCCATGATTTCTAACTAATTGACTCATTTTTCCACTGTTACGGTATTAAAACTTATAATGAAAGGATATTCTTTGTGCTGTAGGTACTCGTAACACTAACACGTATCACCTGTCATACTCATAATATATAATATAATAAACGCTTACGCGTTTCGCCAAGTCAAGCGTTGTCGGATTGGCGTATATACGATACCTACTCAAATAAAGAATCGATGTGGAAACAAAATGATACCTACTTGGGGCATGGGACTTAAACATATTCTGTCATACTTAATATGCTAATTTATTAAAATGTATTTTTACTATGTTTGTTAAGCCAATACAAATTTCAAAACACTCCTACCTTGTCAAATATAAAAGATAAATTCTCATAAAATTTCGAAATGGAAACGTCAAATCTGACACTAGACTAAAAAATTATTTTAATAAAAAGAAAACAAAAATTCCATGGCATACTCCCATTTGCGTTCCGTGCATTTTTCGTTTTTTTCTTAATAACTTTCTTAATATACCCAATATGGGGTTGAAACATGCATAGAAATATAGTCAAATTCATCCTCTACCTATATGTCAAATGAAAAAAACAATCGAATAAAGTATAATGCCCGTTGCTAAGGAGTGAAAAAACAGTGAGTTTTTATTATTTCTCACGCAAACTGTGCTCCCTACAACAATAAAATATAGAAAAATCACTAGATAAAATAACCCTTTATCGTATAAAAAAGTTTCATTAAAATCGTCCAAACCATACAAATTTTAGAGCAAAAAAACGTATAGTTGCTAAGGTGATGAATCACCACACTATGCCTTTTAGTATATATGACTAGCGTCAGGCCCCGCTACGCGGGCCTTCGGCAGGGGGGGGATTCGGCACTTCGTGCCTCAATTATAACAATTTTGACATTTAGACTCTACCGAAATAAATTGTATGATGAAATTATAATTATTTAAAATTATTCTTCTTCCTTCTTCAATATAAATTTTAGTTAAGACATAAAAATTTTATTATAGAACTACGCGGGCCGTCAGCTAGGTCGCGCTGCCGCGCAACAAGGGGAATTCGCCCGCTTCGCGAGCTCAAGCTCCGTGAACTCTGAATATGGAAGGATTCGGCACTTCGTGCCTCAATTATAACGATTTTAACATTTAGACTCTACCGAAAAAATTGTATGTAACGTCATCTTGAACAATATTGTAGGTACCTTATCAAAACTTATAATTTGATATATCAAACTTGAAATGATTATATTATTTTGAAAGGAAAAAAACCGAAGCTAATCACCCACTATCATATTTTATCACTTATTGTGTATATCATTCCTCATCATCATGATCAAGACCTTTACTTTGATATTAAAATCAATATGATTTTAACAATTTGAAGATATAAACAAATGACGATCGTCGGTCTCCATTTTGAACAATCTTGTATCAGCTCTTTTATCAAGATATTTAATTTGATATCATATTCAATAGGTATGATTCTAACATTTTTTTTTAAACAATCGTCGGAGACCATTTTAAATAATTTTATTAATTAGCCCTCATCTAGCTCTTTAATTTGATATCAAACTTGATATTTTTTTTAAATAAAAACAAATGTCAATCGTCTGCCACCTTTTTAAATAATTTTATTAATAAGGTAGCCTTTATTTTTAACCCTTTATTTAAACCCTTTAATTTTTAATCAAATTCGATTTGATATAATAATTTTTTGATAAAAACAAATGACAATCTTTGGTCGCCATTTTCAACAATTTTATAAAGTAGTGCTCACCTGACCGTTTTAAATTATTTTATTAATTAGGTAGCCCATGTCCAGCCCTTTAATTTGATATCAAACTTATATAATTCTATATTGTTTTTGATAAAAATAAATGACAATCGTCGGCCACCATTTTAAATAATTTTATTAATTAGGTAGCCCTTATCCAGCCCTTGAATTTGATATCAAACTCGATATGATTTTTTGATAAAAACAAATGACAATCTTTGGTCGCCATTTTCAACAATTTTATAAAGTAGTGCTCACCTGACCGATTTAAATTATTTTATTAATTAGGTAGCTCATTTTCAGCCCTTTATTTGATATCTAACTTGATATAATTCTATATTGTTTTAAAAAAAATAAATGACAATCGTCGGCCACAATTTTAAATAATTTTATTAATTAGGTAGCCCTTATCCAGCCCTTGAATTTGATATCAAACTCGATATGATTTTTTGATAAAAACAAATGAAAATCTTTGGTCGCCATTTTCAACAATTTTATAAAGTAGTGCTCACCTGACCGATTTAAATTATTTTATTAATTAGGTAGCTCATTTTCAGCCCTTTATTTGATATCTAACTTGATATAATTCTATATTGTTTTTAAAAAAATAAATGACAATCGTCGGCCACAATTTTAAATAATTTTATTAATTAGGTAGCCCTTATCCAGCCCTTGAATTTGATATCAAACTCGATATGATTTTTTGATAAAAACAAATGAAAATCTTTGGTCGCCATTTTCAACAATTTTATAAAGTAGTGCTCACCTGACCGATTTAAATTATTTTATTAATTAGGTAGCTCATTTTCAGCCCTTTATTTGATATCTAACTTGATATAATTCTATATTGTTTTTAAAAAAATAAATGACAATCGTCGGCCACAATTTTAAATAATTTTATTAATTAGGTAGCCCTTATCCAGCCCCTGAATTTGATCATATCAAACTCGATATGATTTTTTAATAAAAACAAATGACAATTGTTGGTCGCCATTTTCAACAATTTTATAAAGTTAGTGCTTACTTGGTAGGACTGTACTTGAAATGGCTGTCAAAATAAAATAAAATTTAAAAAAATACTAATATTGATAAAAATACAAAAAATGATTCTTTCGATTATTACTTATAATTTACAAATTGCTTCTATTACTAATATAACTTAAGATACATGCATCTGAAATATCGAATTGTAAACTGTAAACGTCAGTTTGACTTTGACAGAACATAGCATTGTTTTTTCCCCAAATATGTTAACAATTTTTACCCAGAATGTACTAAAACTTCTTACGTCTTTTTCTGTGACTGTACAAAAACATCTGACGTCTTTTTCTGTGACTGTACTTTGTAATGACTGTCAAAATAAAATAATTTTTTTTAAAATAGTACTAAAATTGATGAAAATATTAAAAATATTTACGCTCCTTCTATTATAACTCAATATAATTAACAAATTTCTTCTATTAATTATATTACTTAAGATAAATAACGTTGTGCAGTTGTAAATGCGTTGCTAGTTTGACGAAAAAATCAACAACTCTAAGCCTTTTAGTATATAAGACTAGCGTGAGGCCCCGCTACGCGGGCCTTCAGCTAGGTCGCGCTGCCGCGCGACAAGAGGGAAATTCGCCCGCCTCGCGGGCTCAAGCTCCGCGGGCTCTGAATATGGAAGGATTCGGCACTTCGTGCCTCAATTATAACGATTTTAACATTTAGACTCTAACGAAAAAAATTATTTAATTACAATTTCAAATTATTCATCTTCCGCCTTCTTCAATATAAATTTTAATAAAGGCATTAAAAATAAATAGGTATCCTGGTTATCCAACTATTGTCGAACGTCATCTTGAACAATATTGTAGTTACCTTATCAAAACCTTATATTTGATATATCAAACTTGAAATGATTTTACTATTTTGAAAGGAAAAAACAGAAGCTAATCACCCACTATCATATTTATCACTTATTGTGTATATCACTCCTCATCAGCAAGATCAAGACCTTAACTTTGATATATTAAAATCAATATGATTTTAACAATTTTAAGATATAAACAAATGACGATCGGCGGTCTCCATTTTGAACAATCTTGTATTAGCTCTTTTATCAAGATATTTAATTTGATATCATACTCAATAGGTATGATTCTAACATATTTTTTAAAAAACAAAAGACAATCGTCGGCCACCATTTTAAATAATTTTATTAATTAGCCCTCATCTAGCTCTTTAATTTGACATCAAACTCGAATTGTTTTTTTTTATTGAAAAACACAAATGACAATCGGTCGCCATTTTCAACAATTTTATAAAGTAGTGCTCACCTGACCGATTTAAATTATTTTATTAATTTTATTTAAAAACTCGATAAGATTTTTTATAGAAACAATTGACAATCGTTGGTCGCCATTTTCAACAATTTCATAAAGTAGTGCTCACCTGACCGTTTTTAATTATTTTATTAATTAGGTAGCCCATGTCCAGCCCTTTAATTTGATATCAAACTTATATAATTCTATATTGTTTTTGATAAAAATAAATGACAATCGTCGGCCACCATTTTAAATAATTTTATTAATTAGGTAGCCCTTATCTAGCCCTTGAATTTGATATCAAACTCGATATGATTGTTTGTTAAAAACAAATGACAATCCTTGGTCGCCATTTTCAACAATTTTATAAAGTAGTGCTCACCTGACCGATTTAAATTATTTTATTAATTAGGTAGCCCATTTTCAGCCCTATATTTGATATCTAACTTGATAAAATTCTATATTGTTTTTTAAAAAATAAATGACAATCGTCGGCCACCATTTTAAATAATTTTATTAATTAGGTAGCACTTATCCAGCCCCTGAATTTGATATCAAACTTGATATGATTTTTTAATAAAAACAAATGACAATTATTGTTGGTCGCCATTTTCAACAATTTTATAAAGTTAGTGCTCACTTCTTTTGTTGGGACTGTACTTGATACGACTGTCAAAATAAAATAAATATTTAAAAAAATTCGAATATTGATAAAAATACAAAAAAAAAATGATTCTTTCGATTATTACATAATTTACAAATTGCTTCTATTACTAATATAACGTAATAAGATACATATGCATCTGAAATATCGAATTGTAAACTGTAAACGTCAGTTTGACAGAACATAGCATTGTTTTTTCCCAAATATGTTAACAATTTTTACCCTGAATGTACTAAAACTTCTGATGTCTTTTTCTGTGACTGTACTTTGTAATGATTGTCAAAATAAAATAAATTTTTTAAAAGTAGTACTAAAATTGATGAAAATATTAAAAATATTTACGCTCCTTCTATTATAACTCAATATAATTAACAAATTTCTTCTATTAATTATATTAATTAAGAAAAGTGCATTTGAAATCTCGAATTGTAAACGTCAGTTTGACACAATGTAGCATTGTTTTTTATTCAACAGTCAGTTGTTGAACATTTGAGCATTCAAAGCTCTGATTCACTGATGAAATCTCAGTTTTTCATTAATAACTAAAAAACTATTATATCTGGAACATTGAGACCTGGTCGCATGGACTCCCTATTAATCCCTTACTTTGTATACCAATTTTCAAATCGATAGATTAAACCATTCATTTGTTATTAACGGAAATCAAAAAGTCAGTTTTTGGCATTTTTCTCAAACAAAAGAAAATCAAAAACAATTGAACTATACAAAGGTTTTTGCGTCTCGACATCCTCTATCACCTCGTAAAAAAATCATGAAAATCGGATAATTCGTTCATAACGTTGTGCAGTTGTAAATGCGTTGCTAGTTTGGCTAAAAATCAACAACTTTAAGCCTTTTAGTATATAAGAAGATAGCGTCAGGCCCCGCTACGCGGGCCTTCGGCTAGGTCGCGCTGCCGCGCGACAAGGGGGGTTCGCCCGCTTTGCGGGCTCAATCTCCGCGGACCCTGAATGTGGAAGGATTCGGCACTTCGTGCCTCAATTATAACAATTTTAACATTTATGCTCTACCAAAAAAAATTGTAATCTTTTCTTATGATGAAATTATAATTATTTAATTACAACTTCAAATTATTTATCTTCCTTCTTCAATATAAATTTTAGTGGCTTTTACTTTGATATCAAAATCAATATGATTTTAACAATTATGATATAAACAAATGACGATCGTCGGTCTCCATTTTGAACAATCTTTTATCTTTTGTATCAGCCCTCATCAAGACATTTAATTTGATATCATGCACAATAGGATTCTGACATTTTTTATAAAAACAAATGGCAATCTTCCGCCATCATTTTAAATAATTTAATTAATTAATTAGCCCTTATAATTTAACATCATACTCGATAGTATAATTTTATATTGTTTTTGATAAAAACAAATGCCAATCGTCGGTCACCATTTTAAGTATTTTTATTAATTAGCTGGCCTCTATTTATCCCTTTGATTTGATATAAAACTCGATTTGATTCAATAATTTTTAGATAAAAACAAACGAAAATCGTTGGCTGCCATTTTCAACAATTTTATAAAGTTAGTGCTCACCTGGTTGTTAAATTTAAAACAAATGCCGATCATTGAAACCATTTTATACACCTAGGTGCTAATTAATATTATACATACTTATGTAAAAACAGATTTATACAAGTAGTGTAATAACAATCTAGATCGTCTATAAGTCCGCGCCGTGTCTCGTGCTTGTCCGGTTGTTAGTGTGCTGTCCCCTAATCCTCTGTCCGGGTGGGCCTGGCGTATCCAGGATACAATACCCAGTAGGGCGGCTTGAACAGGCCAAATTCAAACTTAACCCAAACTCAAGTACAATTAAGAATCCCGATTATGGGACTCCTATTTTAATACTTTTGTAAAATTTAAAATACTGGGAATTATACATAGTATTATCCACGGAAATTTGATATAATTTTAATTGAACATTTACATTTGGGTCAAAATATACTATAAATAGGACAGTAATAAATAACAACATGATGCAACTTCACAATACATTATTAAATTGAATAAAAATTTTCAAAAAATATATTTCAAATTTATACAAAAGCATGTAAACATAATGCGTGCTCCATCTTTAAATACTCAATAAAATTTTCAAAATACTTGTATCTTATCAAATATGAAAGATAAATCCAAATAAAATTTCGAAATGGAAACGTCAAATCTAAAAGACTAAAACGTTATTTTTTTAAAAAGAAAACAAAAATTCCATGGCATACTCCCATTTGCGTTCCGTGCATTTTTCGGTTTTTTCTTAATAACTTTCTTAATATACCCCATATTGGGTTGAAACATACATAGAAATATGGTCAAATTCATCCTCTACCTATATGTCAAATGAAAAAAACAATCGAATAAAGTATAATGCCCGTTGCTAAGGAGTTAAAAAACAGTGAGTTTTTATTACTTCTCACGCAAACTGTGCTCCCTACAACAATAAAATATAGAAAAATCACTAGATAAAATAACCCTTTATCGTATAAAAAAAGTTTCATTAAAATCGTACAAACCATGCAAATTTTAGAGCAAAAAAACGTATAGTTGCTAAGGTGATGAATCTTCCACCACACTATGCCTTTTAGTATATATGATAACACAAAACATAACACAACCAAATTTACACCGAATGAAATACTATACGGAACTGATCAAAATAAATATTTTAAACCAGAAGTCACATTAGACAAAACCTTAAATGAATATCAAAATAACATCAAGGTAGTTACCGAATTAGTAAAACTTAGAATCACAAAAGAAAAATTAAGTAGAATTAAAGAAAATGATAATCCATTACAGTTATAGAAACAAATATATGTTCGGAAACATCTATACAAAAAACATACCCTAAAAGCTTACAACCCCTTATTAGGAAAAATAAAAATTAGTGATTTACACGGCGACAAAAATATACGAATAAATAAAATCAAACAATGACAATGACTATTATTACAGACTATACTATGGACAACTGACGGACATTTCTAAAAACAATGGATTTCACCTAATTGGATTAGGCGAATGTAAACTAAAAGAATCCGAACAACTAATATATTACAATTACAACATATCGCAAATAGAAATAGAATTTGTTAAAATTACAAACACATTCATTGAAGTACAAAAACAACTAGAAAACAACGGATACTTCTTCCAAAAACTTATAAATATATTAAAATATAGTTACACGGATTTAAAAGATCAAGTTACAAAATTATTTATAAACACCAATAAAAGAACTTTTTTTTTTTTTTTTTTTTTTGTGAGGAAGAGGAAAATCTTACATAAGACACCCTGTCAAGGGTGATGCCGGATTCCTACCGGCTAAAAACCTCTCCCGGCTTTCGCCTACCGAGACCCCGGAACTACTTTCGTATTACTTCAGGGCCCCGGCATTCCTAGCTTCTAAGCTACATACCCTCCTTCTTGATCAGCAGCGGTCAGTATTGTTCTGACGAAGTGGCAGACACTGTCCCAGTACGTCTCCTGCTCCAGCATCAGCCCTACTAGCGTCTCAGGACTTATTTGCCTCCCTAGCGTGCCCACTAGCTCCCTCCTTTCGGCGTCCCACTTGGGGCACTTAAACAGCACATGTTCCGGGCTGTCGCTCTCTCCTTCACAGGTAGAGCAAGTGTCGTCCGCGCTCTTACCAATTCTCACCAGGTAGGTCCCAAAACTGCCGTGACCAGTGAGTGCCTGCGTGAGATGGTAATTTGTCTCGCCGTGTCTACGATTGACCCATTCGGCCAGGTTGGGGATGAGCCTTCTCGTCCATTGCCCCTTGGTGCCGCGGTCCCATTTGTCCTGCCAGTCCCTTAGTAGCGTAGCTCTGGCCTCCTTCTTGACAGTACCCCGGGTAACCCTGCTTGCCCTCATGACCGTCGTCCTCTCCGCCGCCAGCAGCTCTATTGGCGGGATCGACGCCAGCACCAGCGCTGCTTCCTCCGATACAGTTACGTATGCACTGCAGGTTCTGAGGGCCACTTTTCTCTGGACCTTCGCCAGCCTTTGCCTTGTACGCTGCACCTTCAGCGAGCTCTCCCATGCTGGCGCCGCGTAGAGCATGATGGAGTGTGCTACACTTCCCAGCACTCGCCTCTTGCTTGGCTTTGGCCCCCCAACATTTGGCATAATCCTCGCCATCGCTCCCACCACTGCTGCCGCTCTGTGGGATACGGCTTGGGTATGTGGTCCAAATGTTAGGCCAGAGTCCAGGGTTACTCCCAGGTACTTCACTGTCCTCTTCGGACGCACCTCCTCCCCCTTAACCATGAAGGTTATAGGGGGCACCTTCCTGCGCCCTGCAAATATGATTGCCTCCGTTTTTTCAGGGGCTATTTGCAGCCCCTTGCCCTCTATCCATAGACAGACCTGCTCGATGGCTTTTTCGGCAACGTCTTTGAGGTCCTCAGCCTCCTTCGCTACTACTACTAGTCCCAGGTCATCCGCATAGCCTACCAACGTGGCTCCCTGTGGCATTTTCATGCGTAGGACTTCGTCATAGAGGATATTCCACAGCATGGGCCCCATGACCGAACCCTGAGGAACCCCGCATGTCACCTCCATGGTCTCAGTCCCCTCTTCGCTCTCCGCATGTATCCGGCGAACGCTGAGGTAACTTTGTACCATTTGCGTCAAGTAAGGTGCCACTTCCCTTTTCCGCAGCTCCTCGACAATCTGTCTCCAGGGAGCAGAATTGAAGGCATTGCGCACATCTAGGGTGATAAGGGCACATAGCCTCCTCGTCCTCCATGTGCCCTTTCTGGCCTCTCTGGCTATCGCCAGTACTTCTTCTATGGCCCCCACGGTGCTATGTCCCTCCCGGAACCCATGCTGTCTGGCGGCCAGTCCCCCCTTATCCTCTATTTCCCTTTTTAGTCTGCCCAGGACCATTTGTTCTAGAAGCTTCCCCATGTTGTCAAGGAGGCATAGTGGTCTATACGAAGACGGCTCATTTATGGGCTTATCCCCCTTCCTGAGCAGCACCAGCCTCGCTGTCTTCCATACCTCCGGAAATTCCCTAGCTTGCAGGAGCTCATTCATTGTGCCCAGCACGATGTCCGGTTTCTCCTTAACCACCTCTCGGACAACCTCGACTGGGATTCCGTCTGGGCCAGGCGCTCGACCAGTCTTCAACCTGGCACACGCCCTTTCAAGTTCTTCATTGGTGAAGCTGGGTATCTCTTCTGGTGCAACCTCGAGGGGTATCCAGTTCACCTTCCTGTGTTCGGGGAACAAGGTGGTAGTTACCCTGTGCAGCATATCCTTGGACATTACTGCAGGGGCTCCTCGTCCCTTGATCCTCCGCATGGCGATCTTGTACCCATCTCCCCACACGTTCTCGTCAATGTCCTCGCACAACCTGGCCCAGCATGCTCGTTGTGACCTACCAATCGCAAGTTTGAGCTCTTTCCTGCAAGCTAGGGCTGCTTCCCTCTCTCGCTCACAATCTGCAGGGAACCTCCTCCTTTTCCTTTGGTAGCTTCTCCGCGCTGCCAGGGATGCTCGACGAAGGTCAGCAATCTCTGACGTCCACCAGTACGCAGCTTTCCGCGACGTGTTTGCCCTTTTGGGCATTGCTGCATCGCATGCTTTCCTGATTATCCCCAATAGCTCTTCCGGTCTGAGCGGGAGTACGGCTTCAGCGACTTGGGCTGCAAGAGAGCAGTGTAGCTTATCCCTATCCAGCTTCCCCACTACCCACGATCCTGGCTTCTTCTGGGCCCCTAGCTTCTCTGGTTCCCTGAGTTCGAACCAGATGTAGTTGTGGGGGGCTGAGGGTTTCCTCCTCTAGTACTCTCCATCCACATACTTTGGGTGCAATGCTGGGCGATGCCCATGTGAGGTCAATTATAGACCTTGAGGGACCCCTGACAAATGTCGGTGCCGTGCCCTCATTGAGGACGACCAAATCAAGGCCCGCTGCCCAGTCCGTCAGACGATCTCCTCTGGCATCTAGTTCTGGCGATCCCCACTCCGGGGATTTGGCGTTAAAGTCTCCAGCTACGATCACTTTCGGTCCGTGCGTTAATACGCAGTCCTTTAGCTCTCTGAGGAATTCGTCGTATTCCATAAGTTCTCTGTTTGGAGAAAAGTAGCAGCTGACGTAGGTGACCTGCCTCACCGTCACCCAGACGAAGCCCTCTCCGCATCCTGACTTCATTATCGCGCTACGCCCCGTGACTTTAATCGCCGCATCCCCTCGCAGGTCTACATGCCATCCCCTCACAGTTGCAGCATTGGGTTCGCTTACCATGAGGAGCTCCGCACCCATTTCTGCAGCCGTAGCAAAGAGCACGTCGTGTGCAGCTCTGCTCCTGTCCACGTTAGCTTGCAGGACCTTCACTTTGGCTGTTGTCTTTTTGCCTCCTCCAGGGCAATCTTGTGAGCTGGACAGCGGGCTGATCCCATTCTGTGCCCCTTTGCCTTGCATACCAAGCAGTAGACCTCTCCCGTGCAGTCCTTTGCCAGATGGTTCCCTTCGCCACATTTGTAGCACAGCGCACGGTTGTCCTCGTTTGTACATCCCGCTGCTGTGTGCCCGTAGCCGTGGCATCGGTAGCACTGCAGAGGTGTAACCCAGGTCCTTACTCTGCACTGCAACAGGCCGATTTTGATTCGCCCCTTTTGTTGCTCCAGAAGCTTTTTAGCAAGCTGGTGCGGCACCACCACCGTGGCTGTCTGGGTGCCTCCGTTTGCCGGTCTCAGGTCACCTTTGACTTTGCATCCCTGTTCCATGCCCGGGCTGCAGAGCTTGCGTAGCGCACTTAGCACGTCTTCCGTGGTCTTTTGGGTATCAATATCCCTTATTATGAGTGCTGCCTGCTTTTCCAGGACCTTGGTCTTGCAGACTCTCTCAAGGTTCGTGCTAATGAGGGCCTTGACACCATCTACACTACATTTGTTCGGGTTCAGCGTTACTAAGAGGTCTTCTCCAACTTGGGTCTTTTTCATGGAGACCACTCCCGTAACGTTATTCTCAATGAGTATTGGCTCAACCTTTTTGAACAGCTCAGTGTAGGTACTTCCAGGTTCAACCCCCTTCACTATAATAGCACAGGTATTCCTACCTGCGCTCTTCTTCTTTACCTGGGCCTCAGGCGCTACTTTTTTCCCGGCCGCAGTGGCAGTGGTACTTTGCGGCGGGGCTACCCTCTTCCCCTTCCTACTTGCAACCAGCGCCCAGCTCTCAGTTTTACCTCCAGCTGTGTCCCCGGCTGCATCCGTCGGTGTCGCCACTTTTCCCCCTTGTGCGACTTTCGTGCCTCCCGTCTTGCTCTTTTTATGGTAGACCACTACCTGGATTCCTGTGTTGTGGAATACGTTTACAAGCATTTTGCTGACAGTTCCCCATTTCAGTCGTCCACCATATCCGCACTCTATCTTTGGGAGTGCAACTCTAGTGAGTTTCAGCTCTTTCATCCTTTCGCGCAACAGTTTGAGGCTTCCATACAGGTTTTCAGCCTCCCTGCTTTCCTTACCATCCGCCTCCCTGGTCTGCAGGAAGAACCTGTATTTCAAGGTGTTAGTGAGTCCCTCACTTGAGGGCACCGAAATCTGCTCACAGACATGCGCCACCTCACCCGGCCTGAGGGCACTAACTTCCCGGGGAACTGTGTCGGCATCAACTAGGCTGCCAGCTACCGCTGTTTCCTCGGCTAATGCCTTTTGAAATTGCCCCTCCCCGTACTGGATCTGTTTCATGATCTCAGGAGGCCAGTATCGGTCAGCATGTGCTACCATCGCCTCGTAAGTTGCTTCCGGGTCCATGCTCTCTAGGATTTCTTCGGCTCTCGGGCGCCCTGTCTGGGTATGACGCTCCGCGGTCTTAGCTGTCGCCTCCACCGTTTCGGCGTCCGTCTGGGTACCAGTGTCTATGCCTTTCCTTCTTCCATACCTAGTCCCATCAAATTCCAGGGCAAGGTGCAGGATACTTTGGAATGTTCTAGACATTATCTGGGCCGCTTGCTTGACGTCGTTTCTAACGTTCGTCGCCGTTTTGAGCAGTCGGTCCATAGCTTCTGCTTGAGAAACCCCTTCCGCAATCTGGATCGCCATCTTGGCCCATACGTCATTGCTTTGTTCGTGCAAGCTAGGGTCTCCAGGCGAGACTGGAGTTGGTTCTACTAAGGGAGTTGTGTTCAACTCAGTCTTAACCGTCTCCTTCTCGGGTTGGCCAGGTAAGGAGTGCTCGTCCTCATTAAATAAAAGAACCAATAAAAGAACTAAACGAGGTCTAATTAACGGACTTGGATCCATAATAAAAGCAATTACTGGCAATTTAGACTCAAATGATGAAGAAAAATATAATAAACTTTTCGAACAAATACAAAATAATGAAATTACGTTACAGAAACAAAATGAGCTAAATTTAAAACTTACAACGAATATTTCTAAACAATTTAATCAACAGTTAGAAAATATAAAACATAACGAAGAAAGTATTCAAGAAAAATTAAAAATGGTAATATCACAATTAAACAAAAATCAAAATTGGCAGAATATAATTAATATTAACAATCAAATATTAGAATTGATACTAATAATCAAAAATCTTAACGAATTTTGTAAACAAATAGAACTAAGTCTAACTTTTTGCTCATTGCACAAACTACACCCCAGTATTATTACATACGATAACTTGATAAAAATTACCCAAAATAGAAATATATGGAATTTCAATGAACTCATAGAAACACATTGTAAATTCGAAAACAAACAAATTCAATTTTTAATTACTATACCAAACTTCTCAAAACAAACATATCCACTGTTCCAATTTAGTCCTATTCCCACTTATAATGAAGAGAAAAAATTAATCACAATAAATGAAAATTAAAAAATGTTCTTTAACACTGGAGTTGAAAATTATATAATTAATGACTGTATTTTAGTTGATAATAAATATATGTGTGTTACTAAATATTTTGAGTTAAGTAATTGTATATTAAGTTTAATATATAAACAAAGGAATGATAATTGTTTGTACCATTATGTGAACATGGAAAACGACATTGAACAAATTCAAAATTCAAATGATATAATAATCATTAGTCCAAATAAACAACAAATTCAAATTAACTGTTTGAATAAAAATTTATATAAAGAAATCCAAGGAATTTATAAGATGAAAACTAACGAAAAATGTCAGATAAATAAAAATGTTTTCGAAATCGTTAATCAACAATTAGTCCAGTCAATAAAGGGGTTGTAGAGTGCGCGGTTTCCTATCCAAAGTTTCACTTCAGAAACTTGTTCAGGGTGGTTAGGACATAAACATACTAAAAGTCCTGACGTTTTGGTGGAGAGCCAAGGGAGGGGGGACACGAAAATGGTCCCGTTTTTTGGTTTTTACAGAATAACTCAAAAACGGTTCGTTATATGAAAATAAAATTATAATACAGTGGTAAAGGATAAAAGTATTTAAACTTTTCTTGTAAGTTTAACAGGGACTGAGATACAGTCGAGGAAAGATGTAGAGAGAGAGAGAGAAAATTAAGAAATTTAGCTAATTTCGTATTTTTTGTGTTTAACGACCTGTAACTTCTGAACGAATTAAAATATTGACTTCTGGTTTCTTTTATAAAATTCTACGACCAATTCTCTATAAGACAGATTACTTTAATTTTTTTGAAGGCCTTAGTTAAGGTAAATCTTTAGATTTTCTTCGAGAGAAAATTTAGAAATTTTAACTTTTTTCCTACTTTTTGTTTTTAAATAACCTGTAACTTCTGAACAAATGAAAGTTAAGACTTCCGGTTTTTTTTATTGAATTCTGCGAACAATTATCTATAAATTTTTTTTTTGAGGGCCTTAGTTAAGCCAAAATTTGAAGATATTCTTCGAGAGAAAATTTAGAAATTTTAGTTTTTTAAATTTTTTTGTTTTTAACCCTTAAACTCCTGATGCCCTAAATGCACGTTGTTTCCGAATGGGGGTCCTAAATGGACCCCAGGTTTTTATTGGATTAATTAATAATATATTTATATTTTTTTTTTCAAACGAATTGAAATTGCAATAAGAAATAACAAATAACTATATAAGGCTTTAAATAATTTAATATTTATAGAGAATCTCTTCTAATTCGTCTGCCGATTCTGATACATTTTCTACTGGAACATAATCTTCCATTAAGTCTAGCATCATCCTCGTTGCTCTGATCACTAGATTCACCAAAATTATCACCTAATTTTTGTAGCTCACCATCAGTAAGAATTCTATTTTTATTTTTACCGCTCATTTTTAATTTATGTGTAA
Source organism: Agonum fuliginosum (assembly GCA_947534325.1). NCBI lineage: Eukaryota > Metazoa > Arthropoda > Insecta > Coleoptera > Carabidae > Agonum > Agonum fuliginosum. Next base: position 19,724,744 of record OX384041.1, read on the forward strand.
AAATAAAATATATAAAATTTTGTGTTACTCTAATTCCGAATGGAGAGATACTGTGGTATATTTACTTCTACCTTAAATAATAATAATAATAATTGAATTCAACTGATTGTAGCAACTTGTGCATAACCTCAATATGTTAACTGACACATATATAAAAGCAGGGCTGCCAATGTTACATATTACAAAAATGCAACAAAGAAAACAGCGGTGGGGTCCACAATGTACCCCCATCAGGAGTTTAAGGGTTAAATGACCTGTAACTTCTAAAAAAATAAAAATGAAGACTTCCGGTTTCGTTTATTGAATTCTGTGACCAATTATCTATAAGATAAATTAATTAAATTTTTTTGAGGACCTTAGTTAAGCTAAAATTTTAAGATTTTCTTCGAGAGAAAATTTAGAACTTTTCAAATTTTTTGTACTTATTGTGTTTGATGAACTGTAATTTCTGAACGGATCAAAATATCGACCCCCGGTTTTCTGCATTAAATTCAACGAAAATTTTTCTATTAGACACAAAATTTGAAAACTAACAAGGGCTTTAGTTTTCCTCGTATTATTAACTATTTTCAAGATAAATACAAAAAACAAAAATTTGGATTTACAACTCGCAATACACAGCCCCTGTACGACCTACGAGAGGGGCTACACTTTTTTTGAGAGGAGAAGTAACTTTTATGCTTCTATATCACAAAATAAAGTTTAATGTTTTCTGGAGTAAAACTTTCGTTAAATTGCATCTTTCCTGGATTGTATCTCACTCCCTGTTAAACTTACAAGAGTAGAGTGTGTGAGTTCCTATCCAAGATTTCACTTCAGAAACTTGTTTAGCGTGGTTAGAACTTAAACCTACTAAAAGTCCTGACGTTTAGGAATAGAGTGAAGGGCGAGGGGCACGAAAATGGTCCCGTTTTTTGAAAAAAACGTGGGGTAAAAATTATTTTATCGAAAATTGTCACTTTTCCGGAGCGTATATCTCGAAAACGTATGGAAATCGTAAAAATTGTATATAATGAATGTTGTAGAGAATTTTATTTTATTTAGTTTTTCGCTACGAAGCAACGTTTTCGAGATATAACCGAAAAACCAAAAAACGGGACCATTTTCGTGCTCCCCCACCCTTGGCTCTCCTACAAAACGTCAGGACTTTTAGTATGTTGAAGTCCTAACCACCCTGAACAAGTTTCTGAAGTGAAACTTTGGATAGGAAACCACGCACTTTACAACCCATTTTAGAGCATTCGTTGACGGGACTAAATATAAAGAAATACAAATCCAAAATTTACAATTAAATCATGAAAATAAAATAAATGGAACACTAAAGCAGACATTAGAAAAAGTAAAAGAACCCATAACTAATTTACCAAAAATAAACAACAATTATCACTCTTATTTAATACATATAATATTAGTTATAATAATTATAGGATGTATTGTGAAAATAATATTTAAATTGTTACGCTCAATTTTAGGTTTAGTTTCATTTTGCATTCATGTTTCGTGTTAATTTCATTTTGTCATTTTCATATGCACCGTTTCAGTCATGTTGTCACCTAAAACTTCAACATTGTTAGTCTGAGTCATGCTTTAGTTAAAACCTTACCTTAAGTGGCGTAGTTCGTCTCATTTTTGTTATTTAATTGTCATACATCTCATCTTATTCATTTATTTCTGTATTTTACTTCAACTTTCCCGTTGTTGTTTATCGGCGTTGACAGCTCTTCATTAATTAATAAATTCTTGAGTACGTTCGTTTAGCTTCACGTAGTTTATTCATGCTTTATTATTTTATTTCAAAATATTTACATTTAAAATTATTACACAATTATTGTCACAAACTCTATATTTAGCTAATTTTTAAAAAAATACTCTTCATAGTTTATTTTTCTGTACAACGAACGTAGTTTTTGGTCTATTTTTATTTCTTCATGGTATGCCCCTTTCCGGTAGGCCACTAGATGAACTCGTAAGCAACCCTGGTCTACGAGACACCCCAATTAATGGATATTAATTAAAATGAAAGCTAATTATTGGCAGCCTTGGCTTGATTAAACGACTTAAGTCAGTTCTTTAGCGACCGTTGAGGTGTGAGAAAATTGATTAGCAACCGTTAGTTATTGGCTCTGGGTTTTCGAAATTATTTATTGGAATTAAGAAGCAATTTAGCTACCCAAAATTGGGGATTCGTGCTACAATTTTTTTGGGAATTCATTTCCACGGGATTTTCCCTGATCTGTTACACACCAGTCGCTCTTTTGTCACTTTTAAGCCACACAACATCTAAGGTAAAATTTAAGTCGTTTATTCTCGCCAATGGTTGCTTAATGGTTGGCTGAAATTAATTAATGCATTGTTATTGGCGGTAGTTTCATAGTAGACATGTGGATTGCTAACGATGATTCTTTCAGGCTTTTTATTTTCCGTTTTTGCTGTCCGTTTGGTTTTCGTTATTGCTCAGTGCATTAACGGTATCTGAGGCTTTTGTGGACGTCTTCCTGGGTAGTACGAGAGTTTGAGGCTCGGAGAGGGCTGGAGAAGCGTACGAAACGAGCATTCCGATTGAGTCGCCATTTTCCTTCTACCATCAAGGACCAAACTCGATCTGCCGCCATTTTGCCACTCCCACGCCACTGTCTGCCTTCAGGACTACAGATAAGCCACCTGTTTCATTTATTTTTTTATGTTTATTTGAAGGGAAATATTTATCACAAGTACCTCAGAGTACTTAGTATTCGTTTTAACGTAGCCGATCACGTTGTGAAATCCGATCAATCAATTTTCACAATTTTAATGCGTGTTGTTGACGCAACCTTTCCGTAGCTCGTGGTACGTCGGTTTAAGCTTTTAGGGCCCTCGTATGTCACTTGTTTAGCGCTGTACGTCATCGGAACGCCCTTGGTCGACCAACGGAATCCCCCCGTGACTTTGTTGTGCGCCTGTCATATTTTACTATTTGGCGAAGCCCTGGTTAGCTTGTCCTGTGCACCTGCTACGCGATTTAGATAATTCTGTTTAGTTTACTTCATCGTTTGATCTGATCCCCGATCGTATCTAGTTACGTAATTTTGTGTGCTCAGTTAAATATCATTTTCTTTGCTATATTCGTTATTTGTCAAATCAATGTAAACAAACCTTATTTTAATTCAAGCAAATTTAACTCTACTCACTTCACATTATATTATAAGAATATTTATACTCACATTTATTCAATATACGATTTTGTGTTAACCTAACCTGCTAGCAATTTATTTTACGTTTACCTCGTACCCGTAGTGTTTGTTAGTCAACCTTGGGGGTTGAACTATATGGCGACTAACTGGCGCCCTTAAAATTTAATGAATGCACCTTCTTAAGACCCATGCCGTCTTCGCTGAGCATTTAGCCGTGGTACCCCCCTACTTGCGGTACAACGTCCACCAGGTACGTAGCAAGTAATTGGCGCCCAACTGTAGTGGCCAGGAAAAGGTGTTTTTCTTCTCAATATCGTATTTTGATTTCCTTCTTACGTCTTATTAGTTTATTTAATCAGTTTGGTTATTACATTGTTTTGAGCTTATCAGTAGTAGATTAGCTAAAAAGTTAGGTTAGTTAGGTTAGATTTTCTTTCATTTTCATTTCATTTCATCTCACCGTTAGTAGTAAATTGTAGTTTATTAAGATGGAAGTTAGGATGGATGCTCACCGTTTGTTAGGCGACGAGTTGTCATACGAATTGATGCTTCGTGGACTTCCTTATGACGGTATAGTTGCGGATAAGCGAGTTTGGCTTCGCGAATCGTTGAGCCGAGAATATAGTAGCGATAAGCCTGTACAGCATGAGAAATTATTAGTACTCCCCGAATCCGAAATTAAAATCACAACTAAGAAATTAGATGAGTTAGAGAAACTACTCCAGAACTTTGACATTGACAAATACCAGAGTGAATATGTCAAAATCGGTACTCGGTTAACACATGTGCTCTTACGGTTAAAGCGTATTGAATCTGCAGACCTAGATCAGAAAGCGACCGTAAACTTACTTATTGAACGTTGCGAAAAATACTTACTCGAGTCAAAATTAAAATATTCATCGAAAGCATCAGCCATTTTACTCGCGGTGCATGAGCAGTCACTGATTGAACCAGATAGTGAATCCGATGACGCGGAAGTGGTGCATCAGTCTAGCCTCGTAGAATCGCGTAAGCCAGCTGCAATGAATAACATAATTAATCCCACAACACTTAATATAAGGTCACATGACTTACCTTCGACTTCGCATAGATTTTCAGCAGCGCTAGGTATACCAGATGCTCATGAAGACTTTTCATCCCGCACTCCGTATTGTGCTCTTTATAAATGGAACCTGAAATATGAAGGAGACGCAGGAGTATCAAATTTTCTAGAACGCGTCGAAGAATTAAGATTAGCTCGCGGCGTAACCAAAGCGCAATTATTTAATTCAGCGGTTGAACTTTTTTCCGGTCCAGCCTTGACTTGGTATCGGTCAAAAAGAGAATCGTTTCATTGTTGGGAGGAATTAGTTAGTGCGTTGCGTAGAGCGTTTTTGCCGTACAACTATGACTCCAGTCTTAGAGACGAAATTAGGAACAGGGTTCAAGGGCCAGAAGAAAGGGTGACAGTATTCATAGCCAACATGCAAGGCTTGTTTAACAGAATGTCGCATAAACCATCGGAGAGCGAACGCATTGAGTTGATCACCTGTAATTTACATCCATATTTACAGCTTAGGCTCGGTCGGGATCATTTTGATTCAGTAGATGAGCTCGATGAAATGTGTTGTCATCTTGAGGCAATTAACTTGCGCACACAACGACTCAAACCACCACCACCTGCTAGTCACGCATTGGAGCCGGATTTAGCATATCATAGGCCGCGATCTCATTACGCAAAAATCAGTGTAGCTCAGCCACAACTGGCATCAACGACCGCAAATATTGATGAAGTCAGTCATCCTCCTGCACGACATCTTGGGCAATGTTGGAATTGCAGAAAATCTGGACATAATGCTAGGGAATGTAGGGAACCACCGCGGTTACATTGTTATAAATGTGGGGAAATGAGTGTAACTTCGCGAAACTGTCAACAGTGTCAGGGAAATGGAACAAGGAGACGTTAAGTGACCGTTCTCGGTCTCCTGCAGTAAATTCGGTCATATCGATAAATGATTCGCGAGAAAATTTGGATCAAACGGCAGTAATTTTGGATTATATTGTATCACATTTAAGTGGGGATGAGAGGCCGTACCTGAAGGTATCTATTTTGGGAATGGAGTTAATGGGATTGTTGGATTCAGGAGCGTCTCGGTCAATTATTGGGAAAAAGGGATGGGATATAATCCAAAAATTAAATTTAAAATTAATAACCAGCGATTCACCAAATTGTGTTGTAGCTAGTGGAGACGTATGTCCGAGTATTGGTTCGTTGAGTGTGCCTGTGCGGCTATTAGATAAAATTAGCTTAATAAATATTCTGGTTGTTCCATCTGTGAGTCACACGCTAATCCTAGGTTTAGATTTTTGGCGCGCGATGGGTATTGTTCCGGATTTGCGTCGTAACGAGTGGTATTTTTCATCGAATGAACCAGTTTGTATTATTTCTTGTTCACGCCCCCTTGTTACGTTGCACGATACGGAACAAGCGCAATTAAATAAATTTTTGAAGGAAAAATGGGACCTTATGGGTTCATCGTTAGGGTGTACTCACCTAGTCGAGCACGAGATCATAATTGAAGGTTCGAGCCCCATTAAGCAGAGGTATTACCCTGTGTCGCCTGTGGTACAGCAGCACATAAATAGCGCGTTAGAGGACATGTTGCGAGATGGGATAGTGGAGCCGTCTACAAGTCCTTGGTCGTTCCCTATTTTAATGGTCCCCAAGAAAAACGGAACCTACAGATTTTGTGTAGATTTTAGGCGGGTGAATCAAGTCACAAAAAAGAACGCTTACCCTATCCCATACGTGTCGGCAATTTTGGATAGACTACGTGGTGCGAAATTTATCAGCTCGCTCGACATCAAATCCGCGTATTGGCAGATTCCTGTTAAACCGGAGAGTAGGGAGATAACGGCGTTCACGATACCTGGACGTGGGTTATACCAGTTCACGAGGATGCCGTTCGGGTTAACCAACTCCCCCGCGACGTGGCAGCGTCTGATCGATACCGTGCTGGGAAGTGACCTAGAGCCCTACGTATTCGTGTACTTGGACGACGTGGTTGTTGTGTCAGATTCATTTAGTCACCACCTCGACATTTTAGATAAAATCTTTTCACGACTCCTAAAGGCCGGGTTAACGGTGAACCAGGAGAAAAGCCAATTTTGTAGGCCGCAGATTAAATATCTGGGGTATATTGTGGATCAATTAGGGCTTAGGGTTGATCCGGAGAAGGTGGAGGCCATCTTAAAGATATCAACTCCGAAATCAGCACGCGAGGTGAGGAGCTTTCTGGGGATGGCGTCGTGGTACCGCCGCTTTGTGCCAAACTTTTCGGAGATGGTGGTACCATTGACACAGCTGACGCGCAAGGGTAGAAAATTTGTGTGGTCAGAGGAATGTCAACGTGCGTTCAATGCCCTCAAAGAATGTTTGGTCTCTGCTCCCATCCTTACTTGCCCCGACTTCTCTAAACCATTTGTCGTGCAGACAGACGCGAGCGCTTATGGGTTGGGTGCCGTGTTGACGCAGACGTTGGACGGTTCTGAAAAAGTGATCTGCTACTTAAGTCGTTCTCTCACCAAACCAGAGCAAAATTACCACACGACTGAGCGCGAGTGTCTTGCGGTGTTGTGGGCATTGGAAAAATTACGGCCATATTTGGAGGGTGTGAGATTCACCGTCATCACAGACCATCACTCGCTGCAATGGTTGATGAATTTTAATCAGGCTACTGGGAAATTGTGTCGTTGGGCAATTAGGCTGCAACAATTTGATTTTGAGCTCGTGCATCGCAAAGGAAAAGACCATCTAGTACCTGACTGTTTGTAGCGATCCGTGCCAGTAGTTAGTGCCGCTGCGATAGAGCCGATTAATCCGCCGGTTGCAGATAAGTGGTACGTCGCGATGATGCAGAAAGTGTAGAAACAGCCTAGGAAATACAAGTCATGGTGTATATTGCATGGGAAATTACATAAGTTTGTTGACGTAGCTGTACCTGATTGTGGTGAACCTGATGAACGCTGGAAGGTAGTCGTTCCGAAAGAACAGCGTCGCGACATACTTGCGGAGGCACATAATGCTCCTACATCCGGACATCCAGGAGTGGCTAAGACGTATCGTCGGTTAGGACAAAAATATTATTGGCCTAAAATGCGTGCGGACGTGGCGGCGTATGTTAAACGCTGCGTTACATGTGTCGAGCACAAGGCTGTGCAAAAAGCTCCACCAGGTCCCATGGGTTCGAAACCCCGTGCGTATCGTCCATTCCAACTAATAAGTATGGATTTGATGGGCCCATTGCCTGCGTCCTGCAACGGCAGTAGATTTATATTAGTTGTGTGCGACTATTACAGTAAATACGAACTCACGTTTTCGTTGAGAACTACGGCGTCGGCTATCATCAAACACGTGGAGAATGACGTATTCTTGATATATGGCGTGCCACAATTTATTGTGTGTGATAATGGAGTACAGTTTAGAGGCAGGGAATTTCGCGATCTGTGTAGCCGTTATCAGGTGAAAATTTTATTTAATGCGTTTTATCACCCACAGAACAATCCCACGGAACGCGTCAATCGGGTCATTAAGACAATGCTAGCGTGTTATGTAAAGGATAACCAGCGAGAGTGGGGAAAATATCTTCCGAAGGTTACGTGCGCCGTCCGGACGCTTGCTCATGACGTCACTGGGTTTACGCCATTCTTCGTAAATTTTGGTCGCGAGCACGTGCTATCGGGCGAAGAATATTCGAGCAAGGCGATCCAGGACGACGGTAAAGTAGAGTACGACCGTGATAATGTTGCGCTACAGCGGCCAGCAGGTTTCAAAAAAATCTACGAAGAGATTAGAAAGCGCTTAGATCAGGCTTACCTTCGTAGTAGCGCGCAGTACAATCTTCGTCGCCGTGTAGCTCAGTTTCAGGTCGATGATAGAGTTTGGCGTCGAAATTTTCAGCTGTCAAACGCAGCTGAATATTTTACCAGCAAGTAAGCGCAGAAGTATGTAGGACCCTTCATAGTAAAACAGAAAGTTTCTGATCTTATTTATAAGTTGGTTGACGCTGAAGGCAAAGATTGCGGCACTTGGCATATAAAAGACCTAAAAGAAGGACCACCGCCGGACAACGACAGCATCTCCATCCATGATTAGTTCATTTTTAGCAGTTTGTTTACGTAACAATTTTGAGAAAAAATTGGGAATTTTTCCTCATGGGAGTAAAGGGGGGATTTGTTACGCTCAATTTTAGGTTTAGTTTCATTTTGCATTCATGTTTCGTGTTAATTTCATTTTGTCATTTTCATATGCACCGTTTCAGTCATGTTGTCACCTAAAACTTCAACATTGTTAGTCTGAGTCATGCTTTAGTTAAAACCTTACCTTAAGTGGCGTAGTTCGTCTCATTTTTGTTATTTAATTGTCATACATCTCATCTTATTCATTTATTTCTGTATTTTTACTTCAACTTTCCCGTTGTTGTTTATCGGCGTTGACAGCTCTTCATTAATTAATAAATTCTTGAGTACGTTCGTTTAGCTTCACGTAGTTTATTCATGCTTTATTATTTTATTTCAAAATATTTACATTTAAAATTATTACACAATTATTGTCACAAACTCTATATTTAGCTAATTTTTTAAAAAATACTCTTCATAGTTTATTTTTCTGTACAACGAACGTAGTTTTCGGTCTATTTTTATTTCTTCATTGTATGCCCCTTTCCGGTAGGCCACTAGATGAACTCGTAAGCAACCCTGGTCTACGAGACACCCCAATTAATGGATATTAATTAAAATGAAAGCTAATTATTGGCAGCCTTGGCTTGATTAAACGACTTAAGTCAGTTCTTTAGCGACCGTTGAGGTGTGAGAAAATTGATTAGCAACCGTTAGTTATTGGCTCTGGGTTTTCGAAATTATTTATTGGAATTAAGAAGCTCTTTAGCTACCCAAAATTGGGGATTCGTGCTACAATTTTTTTGGGAATTCATTTCCACGGGATTTTCCCGGATCTGTTACACACCAGTCGCTCTTTTGTCACTTTTAAGCCACACAACATCTAAGGTAAAATTTAAGTCGTTTATTCTCGCCAATGGTTGCTTAATGGTTGGCTGAAATTAATTAATGCATTGTTATTGGCGGTAGTTTCATAGTAGACATGTGGATTGCTAACGATGATTCTTTCAGGCTTTTTATTTTCCGTTTTTATTTTCCGTTTTTATTTTCCGTTTTTGCTGTCCGTTTGGTTTTCGTTATTGCTCAGTGCATTAACGGTATCTGAGGCTTTTGTGGACGTCTTCCTGGGTAGTACGAGAGTTTGAGGCTCGGAGAGGGCTGGAGAAGCGTACGAAACGAGCATTCCGATTGAGTCGCCATTTTCCTTCTACCATCAAGGACCAAACTCGATCTGCCGCCATTTTGCCACTCCCACGCCACTGTCTGCCTTCAGGACTACAGATAAGCCACCTGTTTCATTTATTTTTTTATGTTTATTTGAAGGGAAATATTTATCACAAGTTTAATGTATATAAGCCTTACCTCAGAGTACTTAGTATTCGTTTTAACGTAGCCGATCACGTTGTGAAATCCGATCAATCAATTTTCACAATTTTAATGCGTGTTGTTGACGCAACCTTTCCGTAGCTCGTGGTACGTCGGTTTAAGCTTTTAGGGCCCTCGTATGTCACTTGTTTAGCGCTGTACGTCATCGGAACGCCCTTGGTCGACCAACGGAATCCCCCCGTGACTTTGTTGTGCGCCTGTCATATTTTACTGTTTGGCGAAGCCCTGGTTAGCTTGTCCTCTGCACCTGCTACGCGATTTAGATAATTCTGTTTAGTTTACTTCATCGTTTGATCTGATCCCCGATCGTATCTAGTTACGTAATTTTGTGTGCTCAGTTAAATATCATTTTCTTTGCTATATTCGTTATTTGTCAAATCAATGTAAATAAACCTTATTTTAATTCAAGCAAATTTAACTCTACTCACTTCACATTATATTATAAGAATATTTATACTCACATTTATTCTGATTAATTTCAATATACGATTTTGTGTTTACCTAACCTGCTAGCAATTTATTTTACGTTTACCTCGTACCCGTAGTGTTTGTTAGTCAACCTTGGGGGTTGAACTATATGGCGACTAACTGGCGCCCTTAAAATTTAATGAATGCACCTTCTTAAGACCCATGCCGTCTTCGCTGAGCGTTTAGCCGTGGTACCCCCCTACTTGCGGTACAACGTCCACCAGGTACGTAGCAAAATATAAGCAAAACTTATGTAAAAAGAAAGAAAACAAAGAAAAAGAAATAGAATTTAATCCTTTAGCCTAATCATGCGAATATCGCAAAGTCTTGCGAGGGAGGAATTATGTTAAGCACTTAGTGGTGTACTTCGCGATTTGCGCATGATTACCCCTTCCACTAGAATAAGAATTAGAAGATAAGAAATATTATAAAAATGGATGTAGAAGGACTGAGGAGGGATTCTCAAGTAATATCTGACTTGTATTAACTTAAATAAAGTTCTTGTTAAAAATATATAAATTGTATTTTTTTAAAGTCCAAAAGACTGTAAAACATAATTAGTACAGGTCTTGCGCGCTTATAATAATGGAGCGTGAACGCATTAAATTTTAGTTTCTAAGTTAAATATCTCACGATACAATTAAGATATCGTTATAATTCTTTTAACAGAATAAAATTTGAACATTTCTCAACACTTCGTACGCTTATACTATATGTCTATTTTAACAAATACAAAAGTTAGCAGCATACTACTTTTTTTACATTATTTTTGAATATAGCATCTTTTAAATAATTATTACAATTTTATTATAAACAATTTCCAATTAAAAACTTATATTTGTTAAGAACATTGTTATGAAAATAACTGGTAAAAATTTCATTACGATATCTGCAGTAGTTTCTGAGTAATTTAAAAATAAGTTGAAAAAGTAATGTATTCATTTTCGTTCGCTTTGTGAAAATAGGACCGCTAGTCTTGTTGCCATAATGTGCACACTCCGGCCTGATAAATAGAGACGGCCGTGGACCAGCATCGTCTCCGACCAGTTCACCGAAAAATCCGCTTCTTTTTTTATTACTACAATTAACCACCCTGTCCCTTCTCCACTGCAGCAACCCGAGCAACCGTATGGCGGCCGAGAAATCCGATGCCATCGTGACACCTACTCATCAAAAGGCAGGTGCGTCAAAGACCTAGTCCGGATTTTTGGATCCACTGAATTTTAATTTTTCAAAAGTCGCATTACATCTAAGGTAAATAAAATCTCATTTACTCTATTTTATTCTATTTAAATTTTGTTACATTTAATTTAATTAAAGTAAAACATAATATTTAGTTTCAATTTGACATTCATTCTTTCTCGTTACGCATGAATGCAGTGGTGTACCTTCCCGATACAGTTTAAACGACTTAAGTCAGTTCTTTAGCGACCGTTGAGGTGTGAGAAAATTGATTAGCAACCGTTAGTTATTGGCTCTGGGTTTTCGAAATTATTTATTGGAATTAAGAAGCTCTTTAGCTACCCAAGATTGGGGATTCGTGCTACAATTTTTTTGGGAATTCATTTCCACGGGATTTTCCCGGATCTGTTACACACCAGTCGCTCTTTTGTCACTTTTAAGCCACACAACATCTAAGGTAAAATTTAAGTCGTTTATTCTCGCCAATGGTTGCTTAATGGTTGGCTGAAATTAATTAATGCATTGTTATTGGCGGTAGTTTCATAGTAGACATGTGGATTGCTAACGATGATTCTTTCAGGCTTTTTATTTTCCGTTTTTATTTTCCGTTTTTGCTGTCCGTTTGGTTTTCGTTATTGCTCAGTGCATTAACGGTATCTGAGGCTTTTGTGGACGTCTTCCTGGGTAGTACGAGAGTTTGAGGCTCGGAGAGGGCTGGAGAAGCGTACGAAACGAGCATTCCGATTGAGTCGCCATTTTCCTTCTACCATCAAGGACCAAACTCGATCTGCCGCCATTTTGCCACTCCCACGCCACTGTCTGCCTTCAGGACTACAGATAAGCCACCTGTTTCATTTATTTTTTTATGTTTATTTGAAGGGAAATATTTATCACAAGTTTAATGTATATAAGCCTTACCTCAGAGTACTTAGTATTCGTTTTAACGTAGCCGATCACGTTGTGAAATCCGATCAATCAATTTTCACAATTTTAATGCGTGTTGTTGACGCAACCTTTCCGTAGCTCGTGGTACGTCGGTTTAAGCTTTTAGGGCCCTCGTATGTCACTTGTTTAGCGCTGTACGTCATCGGAACGCCCTTGGTCGACCAACGGAATCCCCCCGTGACTTTGTTGTGCGCCTGTCATATTTTACTGTTTGGCGAAGCCCTGGTTAGCTTGTCCTCTGCACCTGCTACGCGATTTAGATAATTCTGTTTAGTTTACTTCATCGTTTGATCTGATCCCCGATCGTATCTAGTTACGTAATTTTGTGTGCTCAGTTAAATATCATTTTCTTTGCTATATTCGTTATTTGTCAAATCAATGTAAATAAACCTTATTTTAATTCAAGCAAATTTAACTCTACTCACTTCACATTATATTATAAGAATATTTATACTCACATTTATTCTGATTAATTTCAATATACGATTTTGTGTTTACCTAACCTGCTAGCAATTTATTTTACGTTTACCTCGTACCCGTAGTGTTTGTTAGTCAACCTTGGGGGTTGAACTATATGGCGACTAACTGGCGCCCTTAAAATTTAATGAATGCACCTTCTTAAGACCCATGCCGTCTTCGCTGAGCGTTTAGCCGTGGTACCCCCCTACTTGCGGTACAACGTCCACCAGGTACGTAGCAAAATATAAGCAAAACTTATGTAAAAAGAAAGAAAACAAAGAAAAAGAAATAGAATTTAATCCTTTAGCCTAATCATGCGAATATCGCAAAGTCTTGCGAGGGAGGAATTATGTTAAGCACTTAGTGGTGTACTTCGCGATTTGCGCATGATTACCCCTTCCACTAGAATAAGAATTAGAAGATAAGAAATATTATAAAAATGGATGTAGAAGGACTGAGGAGGGATTCTCAAGTAATATCTGACTTGTATTAACTTAAATAAAGTTCTTGTTAAAAATATATAAATTGTATTTTTTTAAAGTCCAAAAGACTGTAAAACATAATTAGTACAGGTCTTGCGCGCTTATAATAATGGAGCGTGAACGCATTAAATTTTAGTTTCTAAGTTAAATATCTCACGATACAATTAAGATATCGTTATAATTCTTTTAACAGAATAAAATTTGAACATTTCTCAACACTTCGTACGCTTATACTATATGTCTATTTTAACAAATACAAAAGTTAGCAGCATACTACTTTTTTTACATTATTTTTGAATATAGCATCTTTTAAATAATTATTACAATTTTATTATAAACAATTTCCAATTAAAAACTTATATTTGTTAAGAACATTGTTATGAAAATAACTGGTAAAAATTTCATTACGATATCTGCAGTAGTTTCTGAGTAATTTAAAAATAAGTTGAAAAAGTAATGTATTCATTTTCGTTCGCTTTGTGAAAATAGGACCGCTAGTCTTGTTGCCATAATGTGCACACTCCGGCCTGATAAATAGAGACGGCCGTGGACCAGCATCGTCTCCGACCAGTTCACCGAAAAATCCGCTTCTTTTTTTATTACTACAATTAACCACCCTGTCCCTTCTCCACTGCAGCAACCCGAGCAACCGTATGGCGGCCGAGAAATCCGATGCCATCGTGACACCTACTCATCAAAAGGCAGGTGCGTCAAAGACCTAGTCCGGATTTTTGGATCCACTGAATTTTAATTTTTCAAAAGTCGCATTACATCTAAGGTAAATAAAATCTCATTTACTCTATTTTATTCTATTTAAATTTTGTTACATTTAATTTAATTAAAGTAAAACATAATATTTAGTTTCAATTTGACATTCATTCTTTCTCGTTACGCATGAATGCAGTGGTGTACCTTCCCGATACAGTTATCTAACCCTGAACATTCTTTTAGGCTTTTCTTTTTTTCTTATCTTGGGTATTGAACCCAATTTTGAGTTGCGTAAACGCACAGAGGTTGTTGCGTGATTGTTTTTCGAAAGGCGCGCCCCACCCCCTTGGTTCGAACAATGGAAGCACGTGTTCGCCATCTTGGAACTGTTGATCTCTCCACCTCTGTCATCTACGCCTCTGAGTCGTCCAAGATTCCGTACTGAGTTTCAGATTGTGCACTAACGAGGCGCTCGAGTCGAATGAACCTGAGTGGAGGAGACACGCGCTCCAGCTGACTTCGCACGTCAAACAACTAAGCCAAACCTAATGTTTATGTTTATTTGTATTAATTAAGAACCCGGTTGGTTTGTTTACTCTTTACTTACGTAGCCGTTGTAATAGTTATTTACATATCAAGTGCCGAAAAAGTCTCGTTACGTGAAAGTGCAGAGTTTAACGCGCGAATCTTGCCGAGTGCGGAAATCTGCACGTGCACGTAATCTTTTTCGACACGTGTTGTAAACAAATTTTTCCTACAACTAATAATTTAGAAAATCACTTAAATATTATCAGGATTTATTAAATTTTCATTACATTACATTAAAACTTTGTTTTCTGGCTATGGTTTGTTTGTTGATTGCTTCATTAAAATTTGTTCTACGTTATTTAGAAATTTTTCGATATTATTTTCTTTTTTCAATTTTTACTACAGTTGAAACAGAAATTGAGGTTAGTTAGTTAGTTAGTAGCCCAATAGTAGCTAAAATATGAACTAAACACACCGCGCGAAATTTAAATCGCAGTCAGTTAAGTTCACGGACTGTTAAGTTTAGTTTTGACAGTTGCGTAAACGAAACGTACTTGTGTTTCACGTTTACTTGTTCTGCATTTGTCTTCTTTCCACCCATAACCAAGGCAATAATTGTTAGGTAATAACAAAGAAATAGAACAGTAGGAAAACTAATTTATAGACTACCTTGTTTATTGATTACCGCACTTTTGTACAACACCTACGCACTGTGAAATCTGATCATCAATTGACTTGATTTAAAGTTATGCGCCATTGGCACTTGTGATCCGTAATTCGTTGTCCTTCGCCGTAGCTTTTAGAGCTATTAGAGTAAATAGAGTAATTATGTCGAATAGTCTGGTGCTTTCTCTATTTAACTACTGTGATACTATATACGGCCCTTTTCTCACTAATTACGATAGTAGACGAATACAGAAAGTACAGAACTGTTGTATTCGATTTATTTTTGGATTGCGCAGAAGAGATCATGTTAGTATGCATATAAAACGTGTTGGATGGTTAAACATGCATGAAAGCAGATTATATCATATCGCTTGTTTATCTCAACGCACGGTTTACAACAGATTTCCCACATATCTTTTCAAAAAGCTATCTATGCGTGGTAATTATCATCAGATTAATCTGAGAAACAGTTCTGTCTACCATTTTCCGTCACACAAATCTACACTCTTCAAAAAAACATTCAGCTACATTTGTCCTATGGTTTTAAATAACATTCTCAATGATTTAACGCTCCTGCAGCCTACCAAATTTGCAACAAGTTAAAAAAATTACTTATTAATAACCATGTTTCACTTATCTAAGTTTTTCATGTCTGTTATATTTTTTGTTTTATAATATTTGTAAATTATGTGTATGTCTGTTAATTAATATTAATTTACTAATGTTAAATAATTTTTCAGTTTTGTTTTACAATCGTCGATATTATTATTATTATAATTTTCTTTATATACTCGATGTAAAGGTTAGATGAAAGATTTATTATTATTATTATTATTATTATTTAGTTTATCTCTTGCCATTGCGTTAACGTTGACAAGTACCTATAGTATGGTGTGTTTCTAGCTCAGCAGTTAGCGCTGCAATCGTTTTTATTTACAAGAAAGTCTAATAGGTGGACGCAGTGATCTACTCATAATAGTCATCATAAAAGTTCATAGATGGCTTCCGTTTATTTAAGACTCAAACCAGCAACTAATACTGGCGGTGGGGATTTTGTCTTCGCATGAAGTGCGCATGAGCGGACAACAATATATGATTTCCAGTTAAATACATTACATTGTATGATTTCTTGGTATACAGAGACTTCTAAAAATTGGAAGATGAAACTTTCGAACGAAATATACTGTTAAGTAATATTATAAATTTATTTCTAATGAAACAAATTAACAATAATAAGGTTATTTAAATGATAATTTATTATACTTAGAGTCAAAATACTAACTATTGGCATTAAACAATGAAATGAGTATATTTTATGGTACTTATTACTAGGTAAGGTATTTGTTTATATTAAAAATTAAGAAGATGTTTTCTTACAGTACAAAAGGTAAAATAAAAATTTGATCGCACCAATACATGATCCCTCGCCATACTCTATTATTTTAAATTTAGTAACAAATATATACGATTGCAAAAGGAAATTGTAGTTTTCAATAATATTCATAAACTAAATTATATCATATAAATAATATAATAATAATATTTTCATAATTATTATTGTCCAAAATGTACTTGTCATTAATTTTTTGTTTTTATAAAAAGCAAATAAACCGAGATTGTATTAGAATTGCAGAATTTTCTACTTGTGTTAGGTAAAAAATAAGTTTTAAATATAAATTTTAGCTAATTTTTATTAATAAAACATTCCCAGTAGTCTCTACAACCAACCATGAGTACTCGTGAGTGAGTTGACGGCACGGCGGCTGGTTAGATATAAATGTATACCTATGAAGGAAATAAAAATAAACATTACTTACATTATATTTTGCTTTAAAAATAATTTTAAAATATGGTATGCCTAATATTAGTATAGAATAATATACATATTAGGGAAATTGAAGTGAGCATGGAAAATATATATTTATTTAAATACATACATATTATATACAATTAAAATATCTTCTAAGAAATATATGGCGATGTCGTTCTATATACATTGTTTATTAATGCCTTGGGTACGACGTAGTTATCATACGGTTTTTATATAAATTATCTATTACTTTAGCATAAGACATTACTACAAATTTTCTATTTGTAGCTTAGGATACGACCAAAAATATAATTAATAAACAACAAAAGGGGCTCTCAATTATTATGGTGCATACCTACGTTTCATTATTTCTGAAATATCTTCGAATAGTTATGTTTTTAAACCATGATAAAAAAATAGATTTAAAACTGATTTTTACAGTTTGACAACAAGCTGGTTAAAATTTTAAATTTAATTATTTTTTTTATAGAACAAAATACGTTTATAAAAAATGATTGTACCTAAAAACGTGTATTTTAAAAAAAAAATTACCTTTTTAGTGCCTAAATAATATTTTTAATGTAAGTATACATACCTAAATCGTGTTTTCCAATTTTATATTTTAATTCTTACATCTCCGTTACACCATAGTTACAAAAATATTCCTTGTGTAATTTTGAAATTGTCAATTTTTAAGTTTAATAAAAATTAATATAGTGTACCTATGAATAAATGTATTTTTTGCGCAACTGTCAAAAAAAGTTAACATTGACGTCCGCAATTCAGGCCGGAAAGTAAAACATTTGTGTACAATACATTTTGCGTCCGCATTGCTATTATACGAGTAGTGTAACGCGCTGCAACGTAAATATATTGAGTTGTGTTGTGCATGTCAATGTAAGAAATTTTTGACAGTTGTTACAAAAATAAAATGTTTGTTTTTAACTATTATGCATTGCAGTTGCACAAAAAATATTGTGTTTAATTCGTCTGCGAAATGTATTATGGCTGTATCTCACGGTATGAAATATCCGCAATTTGTTGCACGTAACTGCAACGCTTGCTACAATTAAGACAATACCTAATGTGCTAGGCAACTTTTTAATGGCAATTATTAGGCTTCGTGCAGCTAAATTTCTTCGATTGCGGCAATATTTTATTTGCAACTCGCGTATGCACATGAGCAGATCGAAGATTACATTATTGCGCAAGCGTTGCACGTCAAAACAGGGCAGTAAATGATTTTAATTTTAGTTTAGGTTAGTTGGCCAAAAATTTTGTCGGGCGTTATACAGACATATAGCAATCTAGGTATACAAATACCTATTTTACTATAGTATTTCAAAAAATTATGAACAAAATTGTTAAAAAAAATAAAATCTGGGAATACTTTTTACTTATTCCAGACATTTAGTTCCTACCTAATACAAGAATTTTTACATATTTAATTAAATAATTTATCAAATATGTAAATTCATGTAAATGAAAAATTACGGCAGTGTCTCTACTAAGGAATTTGATTTTGTTTAATTTTTTCATTTTGAAGGTACGAACAATTTATGTAGATGCAAAATTTCTTTAGTCATTTTGTTTTTGAAGGCAGCAACAAATTATGTAGAACAAAATTACGGCAGTGTTTCTATGTAGTAGTTGATTTTTTAATTTCTTTAGTACTTTCATTTTGAAGGCATCAACAATTCATAAAGATGCTAAATTACGGCAATGTCTACTAAAAAATTGAATTTACGAATTACTTTAATATTTTCATTTTGAAGGGAGCAACAAATCATGAGTAGATAACAAATTTCAGCAGTGTCTCTACTAAAGATGTTGATTTTTTAATTTCTTTAGTATTGAATGCAGCAACAAGTAATGTAGATGCAATATTTCGGCAGCGTTTCTATTAACAAAAATTATTATTTAATTTCTTTAGTATTTTCATTTATAGGCAGCAAAAATTCATGTAGATGAAAATTTCGGTAGTGTCTCTACTAAATAAGACCATTTTTTAAATTTCTGTAGTACTTTCATGTTGGAGGCAGCAACAATAATTCATGAGTAGATAACAAATTTCCGCAATGTATCTACTAAAGAAGTTCATTATTTAATTTCTTTAGTATTTTTCATTTTGAAGGCAGCAACAATTCATGTCGATGCAAAATTACGGCGGTGTTTCTCTTCTACTAAAGAAGTTGTTTTTTTAATTCCTTTAGTATTTTAATTTTGAAGGCAGCAAATACTTTTAGATGGAAAATTACGGCGGTGTTTCTCTTCTACTAAAGAAGTTGATTTTTTAATTCCTTTAGTATTTTAATTTTGAAGGCAGCAAATACTTGTAGATGAAAAATTACGGCGGTGTTTCTATTAAAAAAGTTGATTTTTTAATTTCTTTAGTATTTTCATTTTGAAGGCAGCAACAAGTCATGTAGATGCAAAATTTCGGCAGTATGTCTACTATAATTAAGTTGATTTTTTAATTTGTTTAGTATTTTCATTTTGAAAGCAGCAACAAGTCGTGTACTTGCAAAATTACGGCAGTGTGTCTACTATAATGAATTTGATTTTTAATTTCTTTAGTATTTTCATTTTGAAGCCAGCAACATGTCATGTAGTTGCAAAATTGCGGCAGTGTGTCTACTATAATGAAGTTGATTTTTTAAATTTGTTTAGTATTTTCATTTTGAAAGCAGCAATAATCCATGTAGATGCAAAATTACGGCAGTGTTGATATTTAAAAAATTGATTTTTAATTTCTTTAGTATTTTCATTTTGAATACAGCAACAAGTCATGTAGATGCAAAATTACGGCAGTGTGTCTACTATAATGAAGTTGATTTGTTTAGTATTTTCATTTTGAAAGCAGCAACATTCCATGTAGATGCAAAATTACGGCAGTGTTGATGGTAAAGAAGTTGATTTTTAATTTCTTTAGTATTTTCATTTTGAAGGCAGCAACAAGTCATGTAGATGCAAAATTTCGGCAGAGTGTCTACTATAATGAAGTTGATTTGTTTAGTATTTTCATTTTGAAAGCAGCAACAATCCATGTAGATGCAAAATTACGGCAGTGTGTCTACTATAATGAAGTTGATTTGTTTAGTATTTTCATTTTGACAGCAGCAACAATCCATGTAGATGCAAAATTTTAGCAGAGTTGATGATAAAGAAGTTGATTTTTAATTTCTTTAGTATTTTCATTTTGAAGGCAGCAACAAGTCATGTAGATGCAAAATTTCGGCAGTGTGTCTACTATAATGAAGTTGATTTGTTTAGTATTTTCATTTTGAAAGCAGCAACATTCCATGTAGATGCAAAATTACGGCAGTGTTGATGGTAAAGAAGTTGATTTTTAATTTCTTTAGTATTTTCATTTTGAAGGCAGCAACAAGTCATGTAGATGCAAAATTTCGGCAGAGTGTCTACTATAATGAAGTTGATTTGTTTAGTATTTTCATTTTGAGAGCAGCAACAATCCATGTAGATGCAAAATTACGGCAGTGTTGATACTAAAGTAGTTGATTTTTAATTTCTTTAGTATTTTCATTTTGAAGACAGCAACAAGTCATGTAGATGCAAAATTACGGCAGTGTGTCTACTATAATGAAGTTGATTTGTTTAGTATTTTCATTTTGACAGCAGCAACAATCCATGTAGATGCAAAATTTTGGCAGTGTTGATGGTAAAGAAGTTGATTTTTAATTTCTTTAGTATTTTCATTTTGAAGGCAGCAACAAGTCATGTAGATGCAAAATTTCGGCAGTGTGTCTACTATAATGAAGTTGATTTGTTTAGTATTTTCATTTTGAAAGCAGCAACATTCCATGTAGATGCAAAATTACGGCAGTGTTGATGGTAAAGAAGTTGATTTTTAATTTCTTTAGTATTTTCATTTTGAAGACAGCAACAAGTCATGTAGATGCAAAATTACGGCAGTGTGTCTACTATAATGAAGTTGATTTTTAATTTCTTTAGTATTTTCATTTTGAAGGCAGGAACAAGTCATGTAGATGAAAAATAACGTCAGTCTATGGACGGCACTATATATTACAAATGACGCAATAACGTCAGTCTATGGACGGCACTATATATTACAAAAGACGCAATAACGTCAGTCTATGAACGGCACTATATATTACAAAAGACGCAATAACGTCAGTCTATGAACGGCACTATATATTACAAAATACGCAATAACGTCAGTCTATGAACGGCACTACATATTACAAAAGACGCAATAACGTCAGTCAATGGACGGCACTATATATTACAAATGACGCAATACCGTCAGTCTATGGACGGCACTATATATTACAAAAGACGCAATAACGTCAGTCTATGGACGGCACTATATATTACAAATGACGCAATAACGTCAGTCTATGGACGGCACTATATATTACAAAAGACGCAATAACGTCAGTCTATGGACGGCACTATATATTACAAAAGACGCAATAACGTCAGTCTATGGACGGCACTATATATTACAAAAGACGCAATAACGTCAGTCTATGAACGGCACTATATATTACAAAAGAAGCAATAACGTCAGTCTATGGACGGCAATATATATTACAAAAGACGCAATAACGTCAGTCTATGGACGGCACTATATATTACAAAAGACGCAATAACGTCAGTCTATGGACGGCACTATATATTACAAAAGACGCAATAACGTCAGTCTATGAACGGCACTATATATTACAAAAGAAGCAATAACGTCAGTCTATGAACGGCACTATATATTACAAAAGGCGCAATAACGTTAGTCTATGAACGGCACTATATATTACAAAAGACGCAATAACGTCAGTCTATGAACTGCACTATATATTACAAATGACGCAATAACGTCAGTCTATGGACGGCACTATATATTACAAAAGGCGCAATAACGTCAGTCTATGAACGGCACTATATATTACAAAAGACGCAATAACGTCAGTCTATGGACGGCACTATATATTACAAATGACGCAATAACGTCAGTCTATGGACGGCACTATATATTACAAAAGACGCAATAACGTCAGTCTATGAACGTCACTATATAATACAAAAGGCGTAATAACGTTAGTCTATGAACGGCACTATATATTACAAAAGACGCAATAACGTCAGTCGATGGACGGCACTATATATTACAAATGACGCAATAACGTCAGTCTCTGGACGGCACTATATATTACAAAAGACGCAATAACGTCAGTCTATGGACGGCACTATATATTACAAATGACGCAATAACGTCAGTCTATGGACGGCACTATATATTACAAAAGACGCAATAACGTCAGTCTATGAACGGCACTATATATTACAAAAGGCGCAATAACGTTAGTCTATGAACGGCACTATATATTACAAAAGACGCAATAACGTCAGTCTATGGACGGCACTATATATTACAAATGACGCAATAACGTCAGTCTATGGACGGCACTATATATTACAAAAGACGCAATAACGTCAGTCTATGGACGGCACTATATATTACAAATGACGCAATAACGTCAGTCTATGGACGGCACTATATATTACAAAAGATGCAATAACGTCAGTCTATGAACGGCACTATATATTACAAAAGGCGCAATAACGTTAGTCTATGAACGGCACTATATATTACAAAAGACGCAATAACGTCAGTCTATGAACGGCACTATTTATTACAAAAGACGCAATAACGTCAGTCTATGAACGGCACTATATATTACAAAAGACGCAATAACGTCAGTCTATGGACGGCACTATATATTACAAATGACGCAATAACGTCAGTCTATGGACGGCACTATATATTACAAAAGGTGCAATAACGTCAGTCTATGAACGGCACTATATATTACAAAAGACGAAATAACGTCAGTCTATGGACGGGACTATTTCAAAAAGACGTAATCACGTCAGTCGTTTGGCGACACTAAATGATGCACTGACACAAGTAAGTGAGTCAATGTATGACACTGACGAATTTAGCAGTTTCCTTTTGATGATGTTGATGATTGGGGCATATTTCTTGTCAGCATACTCCTTTTTTTTCGAGAATCTACGATTTCGGGTCCTAATTCTTCGTAATAAAACTTTTTTAATTTGACTAACATGTTTTTCACAAATGCTTCATTGTAAGATATAGTCTCTACATTTAAACCTTTTGTTGTCCAAATAATGAAATCACACTCTTTTCTGCCGGTTACATATAATTGCCCTTGGATTTGATAGTAGTAGTTGTGTGATTTTCGTAGGCGAAGTTGTCCATTTTCAATAGAAGAACAAAATTGTTTAATTTTGCTTGCCGCTTCTTCTGGTGTCATATTTCTTGCTGTATACGGACATTTTATTTCAATAATTTGTGAATCATCAATAACGCCATCTGGAGATGCAGCTAAAAATCCGGAATCGGGAGCCTTACAAACAAAAAGACCACATTCTGCAACAGTAAGTCCAGTAACTCTGGAATATTCATCACGTGCTACTTGTTCGTTTATATTTCCCCATTCAATGGCATCATTTGTAAACCATTTTTTGTACAAAATTGTATTTACAAGTGGTCCTGGTGCTGCACGACGCTTACAAACAGTGCCAAAATTAGAAGCCGTAAGTCGTAATGCACGTTCCTCACTCCAGACTGGGTTTGAACTTTGACCCCGAGTTATTTGTTCTATGACGTTTTGTTGTTCTTGCGTCACACTAAGTGCAGCTACCTGCGATTGAACAAGTGAAATAATCTCGTTTTGGGGCAAGTCAGGTTGTTGGGCGTTTGGACCATAATCTTTTTTTCCTGTATTTGACTGTAATGGAACACTAAACTGATGACTCCTATATCTATTTTTTGAACTTCGAGTACGTAAAATTGAAGCCTTGCGTCGCTTTATCATTTTTCTCATAGGAGTTCCGTGACTTCTTCCTAAATAGTTTTTCCACGCCGTGTGAGTCCAGTCGGGACCGTACTGGAAAGCTAGCCCTGCTCCGTAACACCGAATATTAAAAGAATTTCTTCGGCCATAAAAAACTTGTTTTCCTCCATTAAATTTCGAAAGGATGTGCATGTATTCTTCAGCAGCATTACTGGTTGCATTTTTAATAAGTGACTGGGCTTTAGATGATAACGTTCCAATAATATTGCCTAATCGTGCCTTAGAAGTGCCACTTAATTGCTGGTAATTGTTATCAATATTTGACGTACCTGCTTTATCACACACATCCTTTCGACATGTAGCGTGCTGCCCAAAACTATGATCGACGGCATTCTTTAGATCATCTTTTAAAACGAAAGCCGAGGGTTCTTTTAAATTGGAGTGGTAGGCAACCAGTTTTCGACAATATTTGGATATCATATTGATTTTTTTATCTGTTATCACTTTTTTGTGGGACGCATTCTCAGAGGATATTTTATGAAGATGTTTCTTCAACTTTTGTGACGTGTTGACTATATGGCACATTTTCTTCAATTTTCTTGCGAACACTAGAATCACCGTCTGCAAAATATGTGGTGTAACGCAACTTGAATAAGTATTCACTGGCCTGGAAACCTTCAACGACTATATCTGCTTCCATTGCTGGAGATGATCCATTCCAGTTACGATAACACGTGTGTTGTTGAGGTTCTTTATTTTTTCTTGCCGCCACAGCACAAATACTACAATATTTGTTGCGCACTCCCAGGTGTAAAATATGTTTGGTGTGTTGTCCAATAATTATAGCGACTCCAGATTTGGCTGTGTATCCGTTCTAATAACTGCGATGGCTCCAGCCACCATCTAAAGATACTGCTATTTTGGCAATTTCTCCATCCATGCTGTCCGTTTGTACTGCATTCTGGTATTCAGATTCAGCCGCATATTCAATGGCTCTTGTGAGAGATTCAAGCCATGTCTGCAATATAATACGATTATATCAATAAAAGTTTCTTATGGATTGAAACTAATGTGTAGAGTGCGGATTATATGCATTTGAATATTATTGTATTATTGTGCACATTGGTATTTTTTTTACAAATGTTTGATTTCATACAAAAATAGATAAAAATATGGTATAAAATTTTTGCATATTTCAATATTTTTTACATATTATCAAAAAATTTACAAATATTTATTATAAATGCATAACTGCATATTTTGTAAAAATAATCTATTCAAAGTACAACACCTTATAATACACCCGAGGAAAAAAAACCGCACCACTCGAAAATGCATACAAAATAGCAACATTTCAAAATGCGTTATCTCGGTTGCATTTCGACGAAATTGGATGAATCTTCGAGTTCTGAAAACTTTGAAGTCTTATCTTTAATGTGATGATAGCCAATGTGACAAAAAATCAACTCCACCCCCTCCCACCCTCTAAATTTCAAGTACCTACGATGATTTGGCGCGAAGTTATGAATTTTTGAAAAAAGGTTTCTCTATTCGGCCTTGCAAGTTAATCTGCCACCAAACACGATCCACCCCCGGATAAAAAAAATATGTTTTTGACTGAAAAATGTTCAACTTGTATCGTGAGTAAAAAAAATCGTGGACCTTATTGCCCAACAGGACAATAAAGTTCAATCTTTTTCCTTCAATTTTCTCAAAATTTCAAGTACGTGCGATAATTTGGCACGAAGTTATGAATTTTTTTTAAAAATTGGTATTTTTGTGCTTTTTAGCCATAACTTGTCCGATTTCGCACCAAATTCGGTTATTTCTTAAAACATATAAAAATAATAATGGTTTTTAAAAAAATCAAGGTTTTTTTTACTTTTAGATAATTGTTAATGAAATTCAGAAACCTCAAAAATTCATAACTTCGCGCCAAATCATCGTACGTACCTACTTGAAATTTGGCGGATATAGAAGGAAAAAGTCTGATCTTTATTACCCTGTTGGCCAATAAGGTCCACGATTTTTTTGGCACTGCATATGAACTGCCAAAGTTGGACCTTTTTGGACATCAGGTACATTTTTTTTCTTAGGGGGCGGGAGGAGGTGGAGTGGATTTTTTGTCACATTGGCTATCATCACATTAAATATAAGACTTCAAAGTTTTCAGAACTCGAAGATTCGTCGAATTTCGTCGAAATGCAACCGAGATAACGCACTTTGAAATTTTGCTATTACTTGATGCATTTTCGAGTGGTGCGTTTTTTTTCCTCGAGTGTATTATTTGTTAGTTTCAGTTAGATTTGTTTAAATTTACCTACGCTATGTTTACTCAGATATTATGTACCTAAGTCTAAATCTCTGATCGGTTTTAAATGATTTTCATATATTTTATAAAATAATTAAGTATGACATACACACCTCTCCTACTTCCTGGTGGTACTTGAAGAAAGTCTTGGAAGTCATAACCGGAATATCCATGGAAGATAAAAATTCTTCCATTCCATAATATCCCTTCCCAGTTGCAATTGCACCCCATACTGCCGAAAAATTTATATTTTCTCTTCGCGTCTCGGTAGGATTTGTTACAATCGTACGCTTTTCTTCGCATTTTGTGCATTTAAACAACAAATGGGAATTTAATCCGTTTGTTTCCTATAAATCAATATTAGTATTAATTTTTGCGTAAAGACAACCAAAATAGGTAAGCAGTCTGTACCTCTTTCAAAAATGCTAAATGTCCGCCTGGCTGAACTCGACATTCATGGTTTTCCAATTTTCTTGCTTCCGATATCATATGCGCAATATTAACGATTCTTCGTCCCTTCAATGCATGTAAATTTACATCTAGCTGCCCAATTGGACGGTATTTTTCAATATGAAGGGGATCTAATTGTTCCTGAATTGAGTAATGCTCAGCAATTAGATTGAAATCGTCATCTAGCCTGGCTCTTTTTGGCGTAGTCATCAAGGAAGGTATATTATCTAGTGCCGGTGTAGAACATGCCTCAGGAATGAAAGATGCAGACCTAAAATATATATTATATATTTCCAAATAGCACACATATAAAAATAAATAAAGTTTACTTACGTTCCAGCAGTGTCCTCAGAAAATAATATTGCAGATTCTGATGCAAGTTCAGAATTAGAACCACTGGCATTGGAACTAAAAAATAATTCACAAGAAATAATTTAATTTATAGATATAAAAAATGTAGATGTAATAATTTTACCTTTCAATAATATTTACAGTCCGAATCAAATTTTGCCGCTTTAGGTGTGTTTTCCGAATCATTCTAAAATGTAAATAGAAGCATTATAAAATGTCTTATAAATAATCGTCATGTAATTCCATCTATAACAGCAAAAACATAAATGTGCTAATACTTACCCAGATTTCAAAAAATGTTCTCCACGTTTACAATACTTCCGAGGAACGAAATATCTTCGAATGTTGTCACTCATTTTAATAAGAAATCAAAATAATTAAATAAATATAGAAATATATATAGCAAAATATAAACAATACTGCAAGTCTGCCAAGGCAATAAAATACGTAACCGTAACTAATACCGCAGTCAAGATATAGGACAAATCGACCAATCAGAATGAAGTTGTCAATTTTGTCATCACGAGAAATGCGCATGCGTAGACAGTTTCTAGATAAATACATACATTGTATAGTTTTGAAACATACAAAATATTTACAAACCAGGTGATACACATTGTTGCAACTTGCAAACAATGGAAATCAACAAAGACCTTTAAAATACTTGATGAATGAAGTGTAATAATTATGACTAAAAATTTTCAAAACATTGTACTTACGTTGTAATAAGTAATTTATATAATCAATATGGAGTTTTCTCTAAATTTCAAATAAATGAATAGAATTGTATAAACACAATTTTTTAAAATTTATCCTAATATTTTGTTACTATTTCTAGTCCTTATAAAATGCACCTTGTAAATATAGAACTGAATTATAATTATTTCACAAGTTTTGAACTTTATAAATGGAAGTTTATGTTTTAATTGTTTATCCTCTCAGTTTAATATTTGTTTCGAATGAAAACAATTTCATTCTATAATCATAATATCAACAAATTATTTCCCTAAGTTTCAAATAAATAAATGGAAGCATATGAACACTACAATTTTGTAAATGTATCCTAATATTTCGTTATTATTTCAAGTGGTTAGAAAATGCACTTTGTAAATATAGGTAGAACTGAATTATAATTTCACTAATTTTGAACTTTATAAATGGAAATTTATTTTTTAATTGTTTATCTTCTCAGTTTGATATTTATTTTTCGAGTGAAAACAATTTAATTCTATAAACATAATATCAACAAATAATTTCCCTAAATTTCAAATAAATAAATATATGGAATTATACAACACTACAATTTTTTTAATTTATCCTAATATTTCGTTATTATTTCAAGTCCTTCGAAAATGCACTTTGTAAATATAGAACTGAATTATAATTTTACTAATTTTCAACTTTCTTATTGGAAGCATATTTACCGGTACGATGCTCTCGGTTTGTTATTTTTTTATTTCGAGCGAAAATAATTCCATTCTATAAACATAATATCAACAAATAATTTCCCATAAGTTACAAATAAATAATTGCAAGCATATAAACTACAATTTTTTAAAATTTATCGTAATATTTCGTCATTTTTTCAAGTCGTTAGAAAATGCACTTTGTATAGAACTGAATTTTAATTTCACTAGTTTTGCATTATTTAATAAATGGAAGTTTATGTTTTAATTGTTTATCCTCTCAGTTTGCTATTTATTTCGAGTGAAATCAATTTCATTCTATAAACATAATGTCAACAAATAATTTCCCTAAATTTCAAATAAATAAGTAAATGGAAGCATATGAATACTACGATTTTTTAAATTTATTCTAATATTTTCTTATTTACTTTGTAAATATAGAACTGAATTATAGTTTTACTAATTTTTAACTTTGTAAATGGAAGTTTGTTACTGCTACGATATTTTCATTGTTTATCCTATCAGTTTGCTATTTATTTCGAGGGACAACAATTTGATTCTATGAACATAATATCAACAAATAATTTTCTAAAATTTCAAATAAATAAATGTAAGCATATAAACACTATACAATTTATTTTTTATTCTAATATTACGTTATTATTTCAAGTCGTTAGAAAATGCATTTTGTAATAGTATATTACATTACAAGTCATGAAAATGTTTCATTGCAGACGAGGAGGCGTTTGAAGAATGCGAGGATGCGCAGCGTCCGAGCATTTCTTCAAAGCCTCCAAGTCAAGCAAAGACATTTTTATGACGCGTGATGTATTCTATTTTTTTTTAATCGGCAATTAAGCTTAAAATTATAAAAAAATTAGGTTTGCATAAATCATCAGAGCTGTGACAAATCATCAGAGCTGTCACAAATTTTAGAAAAAGTTGTCATGACAAGTAAACAAATTTGAAAGTAAAAATGACTAGGCATGAAAATAAAATTTTCATGCCTAGTCATGAAAATCTTACTTTCATGCCGCAAATTAGTCTGGAAATGACGATGTTCATGCCGATTTTGAAAAAATTATAATTTCACAAATTTTGAACATTATAAATGGAAATTTATTACCGCTATGTTTTTTTCATTGTTTATCCTCTCAGTTTGTTATTTATTTTGAGTGAAAATTATTTCATACTATAAACGTAATATCAACGAAAAATAGTCTCCCTAAATTTCAATTAAATATATGGAAGAATATAAACACTAACATGTTTAATTTTTTATTTATTGCGAGTTGAGTCAATTGTATTCTATAAACATAATATAAACAAATAATTTTCCTATAATTTAAAAAATTAAAATGGAAGCTTATAATCACTACGATTATTGAAAGATTTAATATACCCTAAAAAATTTATTATTTTTTCGAAGAGTTGCAAATGTATTTTATATAAGCATAATATCAAAATATCTTGAACGGACGACGGCGAAGCGGATTCTGAAATATACCGTGGCTGCCTATGTGTTAGCCAGCCGGCTGAATCTGCAATAACCCGCCATGAAACAATTTTTAAACGAACGTAGTTCTAATCTACAACTTAACGCGGCGCTGTATGTACCATTTTTTACGTTTCACTGATACAAGATGACGCCACTGTACTATCTCGCTCCTTTTCTACTATGTTCCTTATTGTTCATGTCCATATGGTTCATATTTGTCACCATTTTGATTTTGTCAACTTGTGTTCTGAGCGGTTTGCGATTATATTATATATTGTTATTATTATTGTTACTGTTATTATTTGTTGTTCTTGTTATTTTTAGTGGATTTGTTTTCGTTTTAGTTATTAATATTTTTGTTTCTGTCTGATTGAGTCGCGTGTTTTGTGCGGTGTTGTGTAAGCAGAAGAGACGTATTTGTAGTTGGTGCGATGAGTTCTGTAAGTATTAATTATTTTAAATATATTCTTTAAACATTTTTCGGTATTTGCTGATTACATATTAAATTGTAGCTTGAGAGTCGCAAATGTGTGGTGGCGAACTGCCCTACAAATGATCGCCAGCCAGGTGATCGTGGGAAAATAATTTCGTTGCCAATGAACGACGACAGACGAATTCGACGGTTGCATTTGTTGGGAAGGTGTGATCTTCGGGAGAAAAAAAGGACACAGTTAAACGGCTCGACAGGATATGGGATATGTGGCCTGCATTTTCACCATTTCACCACAGTGGAAAAAAGGCCCTAAATCGGAACGTCGAACCTGATCCCATTGTGTAAGGTATTTATTTGGTTTAAATTTCTTATGTAACATTATTGCTAATACATAAAACATTTTTGTTCAAAGCTCCCGAAGATCTGAACGTCACAATTGCACCATCGTCGTCGTCCTTGGTAACTCCACCAACCATTCTGTCTCCTGTGACCCCGACACGGGAGATTGACCAAACAACGTCGTCTGCTTTGGTCCCTATACTCTGCAAGACACCCTCTTCAAGCGACCATCTTCAGATTTGTGTAACCTGGAGACGACACCTGCCAAGCGACCCCGGACACCACAGTCGAGAGAAAAAAGATTAAGGGACCAGGCAGATGACGTTGTCACAACGCCAAAACATCGGAAATTAGATATGACGCGGACTCCTCGAAGTGGTATGTATTTATACTTACATACAATTATTAAGCAACGATGAATTATGATTGTTTTATTTGTTTGTTTTTAGTACGGTTACAAGATCTACAGACGAATGCCAAACACTAATATCATCCTGTGTTGGCCCAAACTTGACGAAGTCCTTCAGGTTCATAGTATATTTTCGCGGTTTCATAACTATTCCAAATACAAATATCATCTGCAGGAGCTCAACAATCCTTTGTGGATCATAATCGTAGAAATTTATCCAAATCTGTGATTAATTTTATATAAGCTAGATGATATCGTAGACCTAATATCATCTTCAGCTGATCAACGATGCAGCATATAAAAAAATCTTGGAAATTACTTCGTCTGTGATATATTTAACATACCGTACACTTATCATCTTGAGTAGTTCAGCCTGTGATATATTTAGCTTAATTAAAATGATACCAAACACAAATTTATTATCATCAACAGTATCTCAACGATCCAGCATAAAATGAAAAAAATTGGAAACTATTTTAAGCCTGTGATATATTTAACATAAGCTAGATGCTACTGTATGCTAATTATTATCTCCAAGAACTCAACGAGCCAGTAAATAAAAAATTTCACTTTGAGTCCGCGTATACAATACTCTTACAAGAGTAGGTACATCTAAATATTAGTTAATCTATTTTTGAACAAATCTTTAAAACGATTACTTTCCCATATTTTAAAAATCATTGTATGAAAATACATAATAAACAACCATCAATAACTATAAGAATATGCTTCATATTTCTGATACAAAAATTTATTCATATCATGTTTATAAGAAAATCAATATTGTTCTTTTATGAATAACTACATATGTAAATAACTAACAAAAGTAATTACATGTATGTTCTCACATATAATACGATAGCACCTGCTTCAATGTTAATTAAGTATAATCTCACATCCCTGTTGTTCAATACTTAAAACAAAAAGAAAAAATTGATTTGATTTTCATTATAAAATCAGTTCTTCTTTTCATGTTTATAAGAAAATCAATATTGTTCTTTTATGAATAACAACATATGTAAATAACTAACAAAAGTAATTACATGTATGTTCTCACCTATAATACGATAGTTCCTGCTTCAGTATTAATTAAGTATAATCTCACACCCCTGTTTCACAATACTTAAAACAGAAAGAAAAAATTGATTTGATTTTCATTATAAAATCAGTTCTTCTTTTCATATTTATAAGAAAATCAATATTGTTCTTTTATGAATAATTACATATGTAAATAACTAACAAAAGTAATTACATGTATGATATCACATCTTGTATCACAGAGATACATGAAAAATATAGGAATAGTAGTGGACTTTTCTATTTTAAATTATTTCAAATACTAGAAGATAAAAATAATTTAATTTTTTATGACATGTTCACACATGGACACACACAAGCGACTCACAGGCAACAAAAGCAAAATGATGAACATGTGGAATGTTTGTGGCCTCAAAATTGATTTTTTCTTTACTTACATAGAAGCCACAAAATAGCGGCGCCTCTATTACACAAGCAACACACACAGTAATTTTTACTGTTGCGTGTGTGTGTCTTCTGTGTGACCATGTGTGAACAGGGCATTAGTGTAAATAGTTCTTGCACAATACTCGTACACCTTCTAAAAATAAATACACCCATGTTTGTGCAATTTTAAAATTAAAGAAGAAAAATATATTTTTTTCTTATTACTATCAGCTCTTGTATGAAACACAATTAAAAAACTGCGTATTTTATTTAATTAAAAAATTGTAATAGCTTAAACAGATCATACTTTTGTTATTTATCATATATTATTCCAGTGATTAGGACATAAAATAATATCAGGTACCTATTTAAAATACAGACACTGTAAAATATTTACATTTACCCAGCCAAACTTATTATGGTACTATAGTAACAGTGCAATAATTATTATAATCTTTGTTACTTAATTTTACTAGATAATTAATATTTATGTAATTAATTTATGGTAACTGTTTCTATTGTAATATAATGTTTTTTTATTTGTTAGCATTTTGACTGAATTATTAATAATTTATTCGAAATGTGATAACAATAAAAAATACATTATAATAATATGCAATTTTGTGTACCGAATTTGTAAAATAAAATAATTTATATGTATATAAATTGCGCTTTAATTTTCGAATAGTACGGGTATGAACCATACAAGATAGCAGGGAAACAAACCTAATTCCTCTCTGCCCCGCGTACCCCTCTAAATTTAGTTTTTGATCTACAACATCAGATGACACTACAAACATCATTTCGCGAGCTGGTACATAGGATTCCTGTCTTGTCAGTAACTTAGTCTATGGTGTTAGCTTAGCTGTTGACTTTCCTTGTATTGTTGTGCAGTTAGACTAGGGGAGTGTAATACCATTATCTCCCACGCGCTACCGCTACTCATGTCGCTACTTGCCGGCCCGGTAAATTATTGTTGCAAAAATGTTAATAAAACGTTTATTTTACTTTCAAACATAATAAACTACTTTGTGTTGAACTAGAAGACCTTTGGCTTTGCTGATTATGATGCTTTTATAGAATGTCAAGCATTGGTATTGATTGTTTATGTAATATCTCTTTTGTTTAACATTTACTTTTAACGCAATTTTTTTGGGAAATAAATATGACTATATTATATGCAAATTATATATCTCCACACACTGTATTTCACCATATTTCATCACACCCTATATATGTTTCATCAGCATCCTTGTCCTTGGTAATTTTCCATACGATAAGTAAAGAGATAAATACGCTCGCTTCTACAGAGACGGCGTCAGTCAGTCAATCTGCTTCCGTACGCTTGTATATCAAATTGTAATATTATCTATCAATATAATAAAACTGTATCTACGAGAAATAAAGTGTTTTAAAAACCTAATTAAATATCTCCGATACATAATTGGCGCAGTCTTGGTAGGATTGATAGATAACAGTGCCGACACAATAAATACAATATTGTGGTGAATTTTTAAATTCTTTACCGCATACCTACACACCTACAAAAGAAGATAAACGGCTTCTACCTGTAGCCCATCAGGGTCTAACCACGACCCATCTTTAAAAGAAGATCACGTCTCCTGTTGCTGTCTCACCTGGTTCACGTCTCCGGAAAACGAAGACTTGCTGTACCCGAGAAATCACCTTTAAAGCAGACTTGCTGTTCTTCACAACGACGACGATATCAAGCTAAGCAGTACTACCCTAGGAATGCTCCTAAAACTGTGGACAACTTTCCTAGTATTCATATTTACTTTGTAAGTTACATTTTTAAAATATAAAAATTGTACTTATAATAATTATTACACAAAGGGGTAGCTCTAGACACGATCTAGTAATAAAGCTATCGTGGTACCGGCACAGTACCGAACACACAAAATATTTTAAAATTTATGTACGATAGTGACAGTACACTAAGTACTATAAGTGAAAATTCTGATACAGAATTAGACCCAGTGTCAAATTTCAATTTAAATTTTAAACTTAAACCAAGTAACTTAACAGTCAGAAAAATGGCTCTTACAACAATTGGAGAAATTGACCAATTTCTCAAAACAATTCCAAATTATGATGGTAACATTAAAGTTTTACCAAGTTTCATAAAACAAACAGACATAATTTTAAATTTACTAAATACGTTTGCATTAACAAACAATCAAAGATTATTCATTTTTAGTATGATAAAACTAAAATTAAATGATCAAGCAATGGAAATAATAAGTAACAATGAATTTGCCGATTGGGAAGAATTAAAAACATTTTTACAAGAAAATTTCATGGACAAAAGTACTCCAGAAACGTTAATAATAGAGATTATGGAAATTAAATTTCAGAAAAATGCTGAAATCTCATTGAAGAAAATTATGGAAAAATTTTCACTCTATAAATCAAAAATATTATTAATGAATTATACTCAATTACAAAAAAATGCAATTACAACCGAAAATCAGAAATTCATTGTAAAACGATTTATTTCACTACTACCAACTTCAATTAGAGGTTCATTTATTGTCAAAGATCCTACAACTTTGGAACAGTGTGAAAAACTACTCAAAAATGAATTTAGTTTTATTAATAATCCACATCTTCCAAATTTATCTAAACCACAAGAGAATTTTAACCAAAGAATAAATATTCCACCTAAAAAATTCCCTGGACAAATGTTCCCTCAAAAACCATTTAATCCTCAACAAGGAGCCACTTACAAACAATTCGCTCCAAAACAAAATATTAGAAATGCCACAGAAAAAGACAATACAACACACCTATGTCACAAACAAGTAGATTAACACAACCAATGTCAACACAATCAATAAGACAAAATTATCTTTGTAATGAATCAAACACAGAGACTGAAAATTATATTGACGAAAACGACGAACACTTATTAGAAAATCAAAATACCGAGAATGATTTTTTAGAATTAGAACAGACGACGGACGAGGAAAACTACGTAATGTCTTCTATCACAAAAAATCTACCTACTTTAAAAATTGGACCATACGTAATACTTTTTGACACCGGTTCCTCAATTAACTTTATTCATCCAAATTTAATTAAACAATATAAAATAAAAACATACAAAGAAAATTTAACATTTAAAACTGTCAATAGTAAATCAACATGTGATACTTACGCGATAATAAAAATTCAAAGTCAACCAGTAAAATGCTATGTCTACAATTTTCATAAAAATTATAATATACTTCTAGGTATAGAAGCTTTCAAAATATTAAATATTCAATTAAACTTCCAAAATAATGAAGTACAAGTAGGGAAAAATATTTATAAATTACAAGAATTAGAAAAAATAAAAATTGAAGTAAATAACATCCAAATTAAAGATAATCATTTGAACGAGTTTGAAAAAGGAAAAGATAACGTAATCACAGACCTTTTATCAAAACAAAAACCTAAGTATAATTTAATTGAAAAGATTGGAAATGTATTAGAACAAAACCCTTTTGGTCATTGTATATCACAAGACTGTAAAATGTCTAAAGGATTAGCTAAAATAGTCAATGAAAAATATCAAAGTAAAAATTACTGTAAAACACAAAATAACAAAAGTTTAATTATTCAAAATTCAGATGAAAAACTCATATTCCATTTAATTACAAAAATAAACCATTATGATACTCCTTCATACAAAAATTTAGACAAACCTTTAAAAGAATTAAGAGATTACATGATAAAAAATGATTTAGAAATTATTAATATTCCAAAATTAGGTTGTGGCTTAGACAACTTAGAATGGGAAAAAGTAAAAGCAAAATTAAATAAGATATTTGAAGACACTAATATAAATATAAACGTTTATTCATTGCCGTGTGTAAACAAACACGAAATCACTAATGATAGCGAACAAAATAATGTTGATGAAAGCGAAGATCAACAAACAATTCATAGCTCTGATGAAAACCCAGTCGCAGGCATAAAATACTCAGACGACAGAATAAACATTGCAGATAATCAAATCATATTTTATAAAGTACCCGATGACACAAACATCAAAATTGAAAAATACTTTAATAACAAAAAACAAAGATTTATTTGCAAATTTAACGAAAACACTTTTGAACAAGACGTTACTGAATTTATAAAAACCTATTTGATACCAAAAATCAGATATTTAGCACTCTTTCAAAAATCTCTAGATAAAGAAGTTTCAAAGATCTTACAAAATAAATTTCAAGCAAATTCTATAAATATTATAGCCTGTACAAAATTAGTAGAAAACATAGAAAACGAAGAAGAACAATTAGAAATAATTTATGATTTTCATACGGGTATAACACATCATAGAGGAAT
This sequence comes from Agonum fuliginosum, assembly GCA_947534325.1. Classification (NCBI taxonomy): domain Eukaryota; kingdom Metazoa; phylum Arthropoda; class Insecta; order Coleoptera; family Carabidae; genus Agonum; species Agonum fuliginosum. Next base: position 19,761,579 of record OX384041.1, read on the forward strand.
TCTAGCCACTATCAGAGAGTTAAAAGAAAAATATTATTGGCCTCGAATGAACAAGGACATTCAAGATTACATTAATAACTGCGAAATATGCAGATGTAACAAGTATGAAAGAAAACCGATAAAGACCACCGACAATCTTACACCCACACCAAAGACTCCGTTCGAAATCATAAACATAGACTTATTATCATTAGATAAAGAACCGTACTTAACTATTTTCGACCAATTCTCTAAACACGGACAAATATTAAAAGTAGAAGATAAAAGCGCAAAGACTGTAGTAAAGAAATTACAAACTTATTTTGAAACTTATAAAATTCCAAAAGAAATAATAATGGACAACGGAACGGAATTCAATAATAATTTAATTAAAGACTTATTAATTAGAAATAAAATAAAAATTCATATCATATGCGTAAATAATCCTAAAAGCAACGCTGTAGAAAGATTTCATTCTACAATAATCGAACAAATTAGAATATTACATTCAAAACAACATATTAAAGACAAGTCTATATCAGAAAAAGTTCAAATGGCTATACTAGCCTATAATAACACAAAACATAGCATAACACAATTAAGCCCAAACGAAATACTTTTCGGCATCTCAAATGAAAACATTTTTAATAAAGAAGAAACAGATAACATAATAGATAACCACATGACAAAACAAACCGAAATTAGACAACAAATATCGGACAAAATTGAGAAAGAAAAAATTAAAAGATATATCGAAAATGACAACCCATTAGAAATTAAAAATGAAGTTTACGTAAAACAAAAACCCGCGAATTATTCACAAAATAAAAAAACCCTTATTTAGGAAATATTCAGTAAAGAACTATAATCCTTTATTAGGAAAAATTCAAATATTAGATAAGAAAAATAGAGATAAAAATATTAGAATCAATCAATTAAAAATTAAATCATAATTACAGATGCTATGGACAAATTCAAGATATATCCAACAATAATGGATTCCACCTCGCCGAATTGGGAGACTGTAACATAAAAACAGGAGAGCAACTCATTTATTTTAATTATAACATAACCCCTATTTATGAAGAATTTTCCAAAATTAGTATAAATAGAGAAATTCTTATTAAAAACCTAGGAAATAGGCAAAACTCTTTCAAAACCTATATTAACATATTAGATTATAACTTCCAAGACTTAACTAATCAAATTCAAAAACTATTTAATAAAAGACAGAAACGTGGACTCATAAATGGAATAGGCTCAATTATAAAATCAATATCTGGAAATTTAGATTCAACTGATGGAGAAAAATACGAAAAAATGTTTGACCAATTAAAAACAAATCAAAAGATTCTACAAACGCAAAATAATCAAATAGTTAAAAATAATAAAGAAATGACAGACAAATTCAACTCACAATTACAAAACATAATACATAACGAACAGGAACTGAAAAACCAAATAAACACAATAATTAGTGCTTTAAGAGGTAACTTTGATTGGAAAATCTATATAGATATAGAAAATAAATTTCAAAAATTAATATTAATCATAGAAAATCTGAATGAGTTGTCTAAACAAATTCAAAATAGTCTCACATTTTGTTCATTACACAAATTAGACACTAGTATAATTTCTTATGAGAATTTGAAGCAAATAACACAAGACACAAATATTTGGAATCTAAACGAACTAATTGAATCACACTGTGAATACCATGAAGGACAAATATACTTTATCCTTACTATTCCCACATTTTCCCAGGAAAATTATAAATTATACCAATTCACACCGTTACCGATGATTCAAAATCAAAGATTCTTGATTGTAAATGAAATTCAACAATTATACTATTTACAGGAAAAATACTATAATATTAATCAATGTACTTATATTAATAATAAATATTTATGTATTACACAATATTTAGAAATAAGTGAATGTCTAAATAATATTTTAAAAAATCAAAAGAATGATGATTGTAAGTATCATAATATAGAAAAGAGAAATACTGTTGAATTAATTAAAAATACGAATGAATTAATTATAATTAGTCCCAACAAGCAAGAAATAAAATTATCTTGTGACGATAAAACAACAAACCAATTTATAAAAGGAATTTATAAAATAAAAATTAATAAAGATTGTCAAATAAATAATTTTATATTTAAGAAAATTATACAGAAATATAAAGAAATAGAATTTAAAAATTTTGAAAAAGATTCAATTACTTTAAAATTAAATAACACAAAATTAAATAACATCTCTAATATTATACTTAATGAACCAGAAATTACTCAAATAAAAGAAATTCAATTAGAAAGTAACAATCATCACTCTTATATATTATACTTAATTGTAATTATAATAATAAGTTATTATATTATAAGAAGGTTTATAATACCTAAAATAAGGAAATGTAGAGAAAAACAATGTACTTTGAATAGAGAAAGAACTTTAGAGTAAAATATGGCGAAAACTAAAAGGGGAGGAATTATATATCTCCACACACTGTATTTCACCATATTTCATCACACCCTATATATGTTTCATCAGCATCCTTGTCCTTGGTAATTTTCCATACGATAAGTAAAGAGATAAATACGCTCGCTTCTACAGAGACGGCGTCAGTCAGTCAATCTGCTTCCGTACGCTTGTATATCAAATTGTAATATTATCTATCAATATAATAAAACTGTATCTACGAGAAATAAAGTGTTTTAAAAACCTAATTAAATATCTCCGATACATAATTTGCACATAATAAAATTCAGTCATATAAAAGCTACAGTTTTTGTGATAATAAGTTTATAATGATTTTTACTATTTATTTAAATTTTTGGGTATAACGTTATAAACAATTCATTATAATGCAAAAATACATTGGTTAGTGTTAAAAGGAATATATTTAAAATAAATTCGTGCAAAGTTATCAATATTTTTAGCTTAAATGAGGTATTAATTTACTTTTACAATTTTTTAGTTTTTTTTACTATAACAACGCGAAATTGTATTTATTTGTAATGAAACTTCGGCATGGCACTAGACATTTACCTAGTAATACCATATTAAAAAATGAAAAAAATAAAAGCACTAGTTCTTGAGATAAAAAACGTAATATTTAACCTTAAGCGCTTCGCGACTAATTCGCTGGTACCACCGAACGCATCGTGATCTCCTTGTGTGCTCGTAATACGTTTAACTTTATAACACTCCTTAGCTGTGATTGCGCCGTCGTACACGCACGTACTACTTGATCTTGTTTCAAATTTACCGTCGGTTTGTGATCGGGTTATTACGATGTTATATTCTGGTGTACACGACTTAATCAATATAACTTCGCTAGTCTTTTACAATTAGCACGACATTTTATTTTACGCCTTTGTTCCCATTTTGGTTTGTTGACCAACCTGTAGGTTGAATCGGATATTTAGGCCAACTGGCGCCTACGACACCTTAACATTGAGCTTGGGAATCCACCCGTCTCCACTGCAGCTCACCGCGGATTCAACCGGCATTGCACAGGAAAAGCCCTTCAAGGGCGTAGCAGCGTATTTTATGTTGTTTTTGTTTATGCTACTACGATTTTTCGTAAAAGTTCATTTTTTCTGTTACTACTTCATTTGCTACATGTATTCAGTTCTTTTCAGTACTTACTAATTTTGTCTTGCATATATGCATAATATCTTGGTGTATTTTCATCTTAGGCCTTTGAGAAGTTTACTACTCTTTGGTAGTATTATTTTATTGTACTTTATCATCAAGGAAAACTTGAGTTTCCACGTTTGGTTTTCTTCTGATACCGGTTTTAATACGGTGTATTTTTTCCAAAGTCAGTTGTTTATTCATCAAAATTATCTATTTTCAATAAATCGACGGCGAAACGACCACGTATATTTTCTTTGCCAGCATCGGAGCGATTGTGAAGGACGTGCTATTTAACGAAATGGTGTGGTGAGTATCACGAGAGAACATAATCATCAACAAGACCTAGACGAAGTAGAGCATCTACGTTTGATGACAGCGCTCCGTAGAAGATCTCGCCTTGAAAACACTGCTCTAGCAACAATTTTTAGAGGAAGAGTGCCGTTGTCCCAGGGCGACTAGAGACATTGGAGGATTACGAGCTGTGTTGTCAACTATGAAAAGAGCTCGGCGCCATGGCACTCCAATTATTCCAACTAGGTTATTGGAGTATGCTGGAATAATAAGACAACATAAGTAAGCATACTACTTTATTAAAAATTACAGTGAACAGAAAATAAATATTGTTATTTGTATCAGTTGGTTTCCACGCTACGGGACTGACCTGAGTCTGGAACAAAATGATTTTTTTTTTAGTCATATTGTTGGCGAAGATGGCAGTGTGAACATAATTTTAATGTCGGAGACTGTCCTGCAACACGGACGGAAAGTGGGACATATTCGCTTCCATATGGATGCGACATTTCAAGTAGTACTGAGAGGAGGAAACGCCAGACAACTGGCTTTACAATTATTCTCCATCCATGTACTAGATGATGATATGGTAAAGCAACATTATATTCTTAATATCAATATCTACTTATTTTTTATTTTGTATGTTGTTACTGCAGACATATCCGTTGCTGTATAGTCTAATGGAACGAAAAACATGATTGGCTTACAGCGCAATCATGCGATATTTGCGACAAATTCTTGAAAATATAGAAGTTTTAAGTTTCACGGCAGACTATGAATCAGATATGAGGATCGCTGCTGTAACTGTATTTTCGGGAACGAATTTAAGGGGTTGCTGGTTTCACTACGCGAAAGCTGTTTATATAAAGAACCGAGAACTTGGTCTGCAGCGACCAGCTGTACAGTCCTTTCCAGCTAAGAAAGAGACCGCTACGTCATATGCGCAGAAACTAAAACTTGTCCGGTTAGCCGTTACCATAGCAACTCGTAACAAAACGAACAGTTCAGTGGCGTAGATAATTATTGTAATTAAAATCGAACACTATTATAATGTCGGAAAAAAACTTGGTGTACAGGGAATGGTGGTTCATAGCCAGACTCGTGAAATTGTAAATAATGTGCGAAAATTTATGTACGAAGAAGCAGAAACTGGATTAAAAATCCCATTGAAAATTTATAACATGTACAAAAGTTAGATAAATAAACATTTTCAGAAAAAGAGTTCTTGAAGCCACAGGTGTTTGAAAAAACACATATCAAAATATTGTAAAGCAATCCCATGACATAGAGACAGGCGAATCTTCGTTTACTTCACCAAAGAAAAACAGATCGAGGAATTTTCCAGTGTTAGAAGAAATTTCAGTTGGAGAGATTAAAGCTATAAGAAAACTAATTTATGATTTCTATATAACAGTAAAAAGAACACCTACCGTCAACTGGAGGTTACATTGGACATCCAGGGGTACGTTCAGAATCAACGCCGGAGTGTCGCCCAGGCGTCACTCTGATAAATACACGCGTTCTGTATTATAGAATGTGTTACCGGAGCAAAATAATTTCACGTTCAGATTCATTACTCAGAAGTTATCCGGACGACAACTTTTTACCCTACTCACAGAGGAAGGTAGAAGTCGCTCGTCATGCGCAGTGTGTATGTTTATTCTTGTAAGCGCAAATTTTGTCTTGTTATATGTTCTTCTTAATTCATTACTAATAATATCTTGCATTTAATTGTAATTCTCATCATCATCTTCGTCATTATCATCATATTATCTATAAAAATCTGTGACGAAATTTTTAAAAAAGTTCGCTATAATACTAATAAATTACTGCATACATCGTTTTACAATAATAAAGGTTTTTTTTTTAAATAAATAGTGTATAATCTGATGTCAACAGTACTCAGTTTGACAGACCTATTTATCGTTGTACCCTTTGCCGTTCCGAATGACTAGATAATCCCAAATATGACGTCATCGCTCCGACAATATTTGTCCAGATCAACACTCCATAATTCTGAACGTACCCCAGGTGAGATTGGACATTTTAAACTCCCCGCACATTTTGTTCCAGGATTATTGAATTTTTGAGGTTAGGTAAATTTTGCGTGCTTCATTCTGATCTTGCCAAATAGTCCAGTCATTTTAGATTTTGTACATGTACAAGTTCTCGTGCAGCCGATGAAACTTGTACTTAACTAAAAGTAAAGTCCCCTGATTAACATATTGTTTTGTTTCCGCGTCAAAATGTCAGCAACATAAATTATTAATAAAAAAACTAACGACGAATCGTGTCGACGACACTTTAACGCGCTATAAGTCCGGTATTTCACTGTTGATCGCGAGAATAAAATTATTACCGTGTAGGGGAGGAAATTTCCCACAAAATAAAACCACAAAGAAATGTATTGAAGATTGTCTCAGAGCTCAAAATCAGTATATAAGTTCAGAATCAACAGTCAATATTATAACTGTCAAAATGCGAACCAAGGGTAAACGAAGGACACTAACAGCAATAGTTGAATTGGATGCAACCAATATTACACGCATGTTACAAGACGAGAAGGTTAATATTGGATGGAAAAAATGTTCTGTATTTGAACACTTGAATATTATCCGATGCTATAAATGTAATATGTATGGTCACAAAATATCTGAGTGCAGAAACACAACACGCTGTCCCAAATGCTCTGAAGAACATTATGTTGCAAACTGTACTGAGAGTGTATTTAAATGCTGCAACTGCTTACGATGTAAATACAAAATTTAACTTAAAACTAAGCTATGAACATGTTGTATAGAATATGGAATGTGAAGTATATAAAAAGGTAGCTGCACAAGTAAAGAAAAGAATAAGTTATACAACAAAACAACAATGACTAGATGATTGTGGCACAACTGATAACTTTATCTTGTATTTAAATGCTCAAGGATATTATACTCACTTTGATGAAATTTCTAATTATGTACATAAAACAAAACCAGTAGTAGTATGTTTATAGGAAACTCACATCACTGAATATATTGAAAGCAAACAATTAGCGTTAAAACATTACAATTTATTAAGAGTAAATGCGACATCAAGACACACAGGAGGAGTCATAATTTATGTGAGGAAATCACTTCAGATAATAGAAGTACAAAATTTCGTATTAGATAGGAACTACTGGCTGGCTATAATTCAAGTAACAGGTAAAAACACATTTAGTATAGGCGCTGTATATCATTCACCGAATGCGAGTCATTGTGAATTTTTAAATGATCTTGAAAAAATATTTGATGAAAAAGTGAGTAATTTGATGCATGATTTTATTCTGGTTGGCGATTGTAATACCCTGAAAACTAGTGTTCTGACACAGCCTAAAATAACTGATCACAGCATAATAAAAATTTGGATAAATATAAAAAATGAAAAGACTTAGAATGAGGTACGAAGTATAGAAAATAGAAAACCTAAAATTGATTTCGATAAAGTCATAAACAAACTTATGGGTGAAAATTGGGATTATGAAAGTATAAATGTCGATAATATTTATACAACATTTAGACGCAACATGATTCATGAATTGGAATGTCCAGAAAATAAAATATTAGTAAAGACAGCTACAAGAAAAAATAAACCATGGTTTGATAACGATGTAAGAAAAGCTTTGCAAGAGCGTGATGATGCCCACAGGAAGTTTTTAATAACGAAACAGGAGGAAAATTGGAATACATACAAGTTTGCAAGAAACAAAGCACTGTCAATTATAAGATCCAAGAAAACAGTGTACTATGAACGAATTATAGATAATAATAAAAACAATTCAAAAGCAATGTGGAAAAGTTTAAAAGAGTTAATCAGTAAGAAAGAGGATATAAAATACGACTTCATCAACTGTGGCAATGATGAAATATCGGATGAGGAAACTATTGCTGATAAATTTAATAAATACTTCGTAGATAGTGTGACAATCATTAATAATTCTATACCTGTAATAAGCTCTGCTCAGCCAAATTCAGTGTCAAATAATGTAACTGGTGCATTTTAATCTTTTAAACCAATTACAATAAGTGAACTAAAAGATATATTATTTTCTATGGAAAATAAGAGTGTAGGGGATGAAATCAATGTACAAGTGTTAAAAACATTATATGATGTGGTAGGATACCCATTAGTACATTTAATAAATACATCACTTGAAACAGGCACTGTGCCTGATGAAATGAAGACTTCGTTAATAGTTCCTATTCCTAAAATTAGTGGCACTAAAAACATGGACGAATTTAGACCTATTAATATGCTTCAAATTTTTAAGTGATAATTGTGTACTTGCAGAGGAACAGTCGGTTTTCGAAAAAATCACTCATGTGAAACAGCACTACAGTTAATAATCAATGAGTGGAAAATTTCTTTGGATGATAATCTGGTTGTGTGTGCGTTATTTTTAGACCTTAAACGAGCATTTGAAACAATAGACAGAAAATCTTTGTTGTGCAAATTAAAAACTATAGGTCTCGATGGCTCGGTACTTAAATGGATTGATAATTACCTAACTAATAGGAAACAAAAAACTAAATGGAATAAAACGGTGTCTGATGAAGTTAACTGTGATCTTGGGAGTTCCGCAAGGCAGGATATTAGGACCTTTATTATTTATATTATTTATAAATGACATTGTACATAGGGCTATGAAGACAATATTAAGGTGCAATAGGTTTACACCAGTAGTTTGTATGCTAAATAATTTAGGTTGGTTGAATATAATTTTTTTTATGAACTATGTGCTATGTTACTGATATATAAAGTAAGAAACAATCTAGTACCAACTTACTTACGTAAATTTGTAGTAATTAACAATGAGATACATAGTGTTAATATTAGAAATAAAGATAAAATACATGTAATGAGAACAAAAAAATCATCAATGAAAAACTATGTTTTCATTAAAGGAGTTGTTATATATAGGGTGGACCAACTCGTGGTTTCTTTTTAAATCATAGGTTATTTTGACACTGACAGCTTTTTCCCACTCGAAATCTTGATAGAAAGTAAGTATCATACCTCCGCGGTACGAAATGAGTCGCTTTAGGCTTGAGCAACGTTGGGAAATATTGCAAACTTATTTCCAAAGTGAGTGGTGTAGCCCAAACAGTGCGTTTGTTGAAAAGAAGATTTTTACAGAGCCATGGTATGCAACTTTTTTTTAACTGAAATTGAAGACATGGATTTGGACTACCTCTGGTTCATGCAGGACGGCACGCCATGCCACAATCGATCTTTTCGGCACCAAATTCCCAAATCATGTTATCATCCGTCTTGGCGATGTCAATTGGCTGCCTCGGAGCTGCGATTTGACCCCTTTTTTGTGGGGAACCGTGAAGGACCGATGATATGCTAACAATCCAGAAACGACTCAGGCCAATATCATCCAAGCAATCCGTGAGCTACAGCCCGAAACAATCAACCAGGTTTTGGAAAATTGGGTGACAGAATGCGCTACTGCGAAGCCAGCCGAGGCAGCCACTTGAACGAAGTTGTGTTCCATAATAAATGGGAATGTTTGCTCTTACTAATGAAGCCATAATACATGGGGAAAAAATTAATTTTGTTCATTTTATTGCAATTTCAAAAAAAACTTGTATTTGGCCCACCCTATATAAGAAGATTCCTATAGATATTTCAAGTGTTAGCTCCTACAAAACCTTTAAGAAATTGTTATTTTTATATTATAAAGAAAACCAATAATGGTTAAGTATATTAACGAATATCAGATGTGCCTAAATTGTTTGTTGTTGAGTTTATGTGCACATAGTTGTATAATATAATGTATTTTTCTTTTTAGCAACTTCGCTATTAAATAAACTTTATTATTATCATTAGGTAGAAAATTACTCGAAATGCAGTCAATTATATACTTTAATCACGAATCCGACGTTTCGGCACACACTTATGCCTTCATCAAGGGCTGGTGAAAATTTTTTTTGTGCAAATAATATCCATCCCTTGATGAAGGCATAAGTGTGTGCCGAAACGTCGGATTCGTGATTAAAGTATATAATTGACTGCATTTCGAGTAATTTTCTACCTAATTATCATTATCCAGTCGAGTAATTATCCTCATTTATTATTATCATTATTATTTCAACCCCCAAACATGCCCGGATATTTTTAAATAAATTATAAAGGCATTTTTTGGCGATTACTCGTCAAACGATCAGCTTTAATACATTGTTGTCATTCTGTAACTATGGTAATGACATGCCCTATGTTTACTAATAAAAAAAACTCCCGGTATAAATTAAATTTGTCGTTACTTAATCACTATAAAGCACACATCATCTATCGTAGCCGATATGTCTTACCCCAACATTGTTTCATTTGTAATGGACGACTAGACGACGGCAGCACAACAAGAATCGTGAAGAAGAAAGGCATTGATACTTTCATCGCCAAGAGTAAATTAAAAAAGGATAACAAGTTTAAGTATCTGAGAATTTGACTGAAGTGAAGGTGCATAATAAATGTCGAGTGAATTATAGTTTACCGAATAAAAAAAGCAGTGCTGCAGTTGCACCACCCACTGAGCCTACCCCTGAACCGCCATTCTCTTTCGAGGTCAATTGTTTCTTGTGCGAAAAGCCCTGGGCCCCGAAAAATAAATCTGGGCGACTAGTATGTACCTTGAAAGCACAGGAACGGATTGAAAATTGTATAGAATTGCGTAATGACGAATGGTTTGACAAAGTGCAACGCAGGATCGAGGGGCGAAGCTTACTGGAGGAGAATGCTCGATACCATAATTCATGCTGGGATCAATTCACTTCGATTACCTGGGTTAGACGCTGTAGCCCAGTCAATTTATACACAAAACAGAGTTCGACCTTGCAAAAGGTCATGTAATTCTAATTTTTTAATATGTTGTTAGGACCCATGTTAACAGTAAGAAACCAAATTTGCAGCTTCGAAAGACCTGTGCGACCTGCGTAATACGTAAAAACCTGCAAAATTTTCTGAATTTTTTCAGTTGTTGCCTAATAACTCGTAAACTATGTTTTCGATATATAGTCGATCGTATTATTTTTAAAATACATTAAATTTGTAACAATTTAAGCCCAACCGCAGCTCTGAACGTCTAATAGTTGCAGAGATATGACACTTCTAAAATTAGCAATTTTTTGAAAAAAATTAAAGTTCAGAAATTTTAGCTTTTTTCGTTATTTTTGTGTTTAATTAACTGTAACTTCTCAATGAATAAAAATATTGTCTTCCGGTTTCTTTTATTACATTTTACGAACATTTCTCTATAAAATACGTCATTTTAAAAACTTTTTAGGACGTTCATTAAGCCAAAATATAAATTTTTTTTTCGAGGAAAGTATTCAAATATTTTGTATTTATAAATTATATTGTGTTTAATGAGCTGTAACTTCTGAACGGATAAAGTTACCGACTTCCGGTTTCTTGCATTCAATTTCTCCATAAGATGCAGTATTTTAAAATATTTTTTGGGTATTCATTAAGCCAAAATATCAAATGTTTTTCCGAGAGAAAATCGAGAAATTTTTAAATTTTTAATATTTATTGTGTTCAATGAGCTATAACTTCTGAACGAATAAAAATATTGACTTCCGGTTGTTTTTATTAAATTCTACGACCATTTCTCCATAAGATACATTATTCTAAAAAGATTTTAGGGTGTTCATTAAGCCAAAATATCAAATGTTTTTCCGAGAGAAAGTAAAGAGATTTCTAATTTTTTTTATATATATTGTGTTTAATGAGCTATAACTTCTGAACGGATAAAGTTATCGACTTCCGGTTTCTTTTATTAAATTCTACGATCATTTCTCTATAAAATACATTATTGTAAATTTTTTTAGGGTGTTCATTGCGCCAAAATATTAAATGTTTTTATAATAAATATGAAAAATTTGAATAATTCTCTCGAAAAAAAATTGATATTTTGGTTTAATGAACGCCCTAAAAAGTTTTTAAAATAATGTATTTTATAGAGAAATGTTCGTAAAATTTAATGAAAGAAACCGCAAAACAATATTTTTATTCGTTCAGAAATTACAGTTAATTAAACACAAAAATTACGAAAAAAGCAAAAAAATTCAACTTAAATATTTTGGAAAAAATTGCTAATTTTTAAAGTGCCATATCTCGAAAACTATTAGAGGTATAGAGCTGCGGTTAGGCTTAAATTGTTGCAAATTTAAAGTACTTTAAAAATGATATAATCGACCATATATGGAAAACGCATAGTTTACGAGTTATTAGGCAACAACTGAAAAAATTCCGAAAATTTTGCAGGTTTTTACGTGTTACGCAGGTCGCACAGGTCTTTCGAAGCTGCAAATTTGGTTTCTTACTGTTAACATGGGTCCTAACAACATTATTAAAAAATTAGAATAACATGACCTTGACTGGGCTACTGCCTTCGAATCTGTGTGTCAATATATGGAGGAGAGCGAGGATTGCCAATTTACATTCAAGGTAATACTGGAGAATATGGAGGACTGGACAATGTCAACAAAAACTTTTAAGCAGAAACTCATCAACAAGTATGGCTCCGAAATTATACTCATCGAGAGGCCACCGAAACCGACCGTTATCTGTTTCCGCAACACAGGATGCAAAATCATGGAGAAATTCTGGGAAGAGACAAAGACAAACACTACAGGAGATGAAAGGTTTCGCATTGTTCGTGCTGCTGCCACAATCATACTTGAAGACATCCGCAGCCGGCCCGAACGAGACGTCAACTTATCCACGCCCTGAAGAATCACTCCAAGATGTCGATGCTGATATTCCCGAAAGTCTTCTAATATTCATGGATGTGTTATTGAAAGGTAAAAATTGTCGGGAAACAAAATTGAAAGCCAAACGAGCCAGTATTGCTCATACCATCATATCAGCTGTGCGTCCAAGATCATTCATTTCATCAATCCAATTAGCCACTGGTGTTTATTTAAGCCAGAAATTTGGGTCTCGATTAATAATTGACGTCTGTAATAAACTTGGATTTTGTTGATCATACACTGATTTGAGTTTATATGAGGCCTCAGTCAGAATGAGCTATGATAAGAAGATTGACGATGAGGCATTCATCCAGCAGGTGTTTCACAACGCTGACCAAAACGTCTGCAGTCTGGATGGGCTCAACACGTTCCACAGCATGGGAGGCATTTGCTGTGTGACTCCTAAAACTGAAGTGAGCAGCCAAAGGTTAATTAAAAAATTAACTCGTGTGCCAAGGGCTCAGGAATTATCATCAAAATATAGTATCCCGGTAATTTGTTGCAGTTGGTTGGACAATAATACAAAGACGCACTTCTCAGTTGTGGCTCCAGTACTTGCACTGTATCACACTGATGATGCAATTCATCGTGGCAGAGCGTTTGGGCACCTGAGAGCTACATTTGTTGTGCGTGCGAGACATGTTGCCTATCATCCATGCCGCTGGTCACTTGGCATATTGTAAATCTGGTCAGATATATTTACAAGATATGCTGGCGCTACCTAACAGCATGGACCCCGAAGAGTATCACAAATTCACGAACCAAGGATACTTCACAATCCGCAGATCTGATAAGAAGTGGGCAGGAATATGGACGGATATGACCGTGGAGCAAACGCTGATGCGCGTTATGAAAACTTCTGGTGGCCTCACACACGGTCGCGGAATTAATAATAAAGGTGTCCTGGCAAGATGGACCCTCGGTATGTCAGTTGCATACCCTGGTGTGTATGATTTAAATCATTGATTTAAATCGCGATTAAAAGCACATGATTTTTTAAATTAAAATCAATGATTTACATCACAAATTTCTAAAATTTGTTGTTAAATTGCATCCCATTTTATAAAATAGCTGTGAGTCTTATCTACACAACAATATAACAAACGACACGATTATAAGAATTATAAAATAAAGGGAGAGTGTCCTGAGCCATTTTATGTTTTTATTGCAATACGCAACAATGGTACTACGCATTCATCCTTGCAAAGCGGCAGATGGCAAATTATAATTTTATTACTTTATGGCGCATATGCGGTTGTTTGGGTTGGTCTGTTATGTCTAATGTGTAGATAAAAGGGAACAAGAAAATTGACCTGCAGAGTTTCCACTTTTAGATGAACATAATACTTGTATCGTATTCTTATTCAGTTAGTAGAAGTAGCCGTGTGTATCTTATTTATCAGTAAAAATGTCTGGCCGTAAAAAAAACATTATTTGGCAACATTATAATGTTCACCAAGGCGAAAAATCAACCAGGGCAAGTTGCAAATATTGTGGCAAAGAGATGCAAGGATTAGTAGTAAGATTAAATGCGCATTATAATAAATGTACTAAAAAAGTTGGTGCTGAAAAACACAGAAAATATTCTTGGCGCAGATTCCAATAACTCAGAGGAAGAAGTATTAGATAAGGTAAATATTATACATTACACTGAGCATACTGAATACTTGAATTGATAGTTTTAGTTTACTAATAAAATTATTTGTAATTTTAATTTTTAGATCACCCATCTGCAAGTACATCGACAACGGCTTCTACAGCTTTAAAACGCGTAATGCCATGTACGAAAAAACTTAAAACGACTCATCCCTCATCTTCATCTTATTCTTCTTTAGATAAATTTGTTATAAAAACATCCGATTCTAGTAAAGAGAAAATAGATATCCAAATTGCGCGATATATATTTGCCACGAATTCTCCATTTCGATGCGTGGAAAATAATTAATTTTATAAAATGATTGAACTTTTAAGACCGGGTTATAAACCGCCAAATCAAAGACGAGTATCTAACGAGTTATTAGACAAAATATATGACCAAGAATTAATACATTGTGCTCATATTTTGGCAAATCAAACGGTATGCCTCACGATTGACGGATGGTCAAATGTCCACAATGAGCCTATTGTTTGCGCGTGTGTTATAACAATTTGTGGGACTGTGTATTTACTGGATAATAGACACTTCTGGGCAACCACATACGGCAGTCTATTTAACAGAATTAATAAGTGAGACTATAGAAAAAATTCAAACAAAATTCAGGTGTTTGATTGGCCACTGCCACGGACAACGCCGCTAACATGGCAGCTATTCGTGAATATATAACTTTGCCTGAGTCTGACTTAAATGTTATTACGTACGGTTGCTCGGCACATTTACTAAATTTATTAGCACATGATTTAGATATGCCGGAAGTGACACAACATGTTGTTAAAATTACAAAATATTTTCGCAATAACCACTTTGCTAAGGAAAAATTCCAAGAACTAAAAGGGCCTGGTAAGAGTTTTATTACACCGCAAGACGTGCGTTGGAACACTATGTGTGGTTGTTTAGAGATTTATATACAAAATTGGGCAACGGTTTTGAATATTTGTGAGGAATATAAAGAACAAATTGACGGTGATATTAAAAAACTTATAACTAACATTTCAATTAAACGAAATACCGAAGATTTATTGGCAATTTTAAAACCCATATCTATTGCTCTAGACACTGTGCAGTCAAACAGTTGCATTATTGGTGATGCTGTACATGTTTGGAAAAATCTTGAAGTTCGTTTAAAGGAAATTTTGAGCACACAAAAAATGAAAATTGTAAAAAAACGCTACGAAAAAGCAATGACCCCATCCCATTTTATTTCATATATGTTGTCTCCTAAGTACTCTGATTCAATTCCTCTCACAATAAAAGAAAAGGAAGTAGCGTTGAAATTCCTTAAAGATAAATACGGCGAACTTGGTGAAAATTTAACGGTCACAATTTTGAAATTTCAAATAAAATCAGAACCTTTTAATTGCGACACATTACTTACCGCAAATGTAATAAATAAATAAAATGTTGTGGAGTGGTGGTTAGCTATTAATAAAATTAAAGAATGCGTAACAGACGAGGAAATAAAAATAATTCGAATCATGGCCAGTGCTACTGCTTCATCAGCAGGGGTAGAACGAGTCTTCTCGGCATTTAATATAGTTCATTCCAAATTGAGGAATCAATTGGGCACAGCAAAGGCTGCAAAACTGGTTTTTCTCTTTAAAACACTAAATAATTAATTAATTTAATTCTTAGTTTATATGTTTATGTTTGTGTTCTTATTAATATCAAAAGTCGAAATGATAACTTATTTTTTGGTTAATTATGTTTTTACTTTTATTATCTTATTATCTATTGTTGAATTTATATGTCAAAATGACAATTTGTGTTGTGTTTAAAAATAAAATGTTTAACCGAGTGTTTAACAAAACAATTTTCTACTTAAAATCTAGTACCTACCCTTCCGTTTCCTGTTAAATTAAGGAACAGTGCAAATGCAAATATAATTTTGGAATTTAAGTTGAATATTCTTTGAAATTTGTATGTTTTTACTTTTTACTGATATGTTTGAAAAATACAAGCATTTTGATATGCGACTCGAAAAATTTTGATTTAAATTTTAAAAAATCTGATTTTTATTTAAAAAATCGGATTTTTTGATTTTTTTCCACCCTGATTCGAAGTCATACAGGCATTCGAAACCTTTTGCGGAGTGAGAGCGGAGAGTACAGAGTAACACACGGACTGGAGGCCGACGAGCATGAAGCGAGATGCAGCGGATTACATGAAGTTTGTCGAGTGGCTCACGATCCACGATCCACTCACGCCTGTTGACGGTGATAGACTAATGTCAATTGCAGATGGTCTTTGCGGCGGAGATGAGGTAAACTGTGACAAGGTAATTGAGATTGGGAAGGAGTCCATGAGGTCAATGATTGGAGTAACTCAAACGTACGACTCGGATAAAGTCCCTCGCAACTGTTAAACGAGGAATCTCAATTGACGATGAGAAGTAGCTGTGAACACGACACTTTTATTCCAAAGGATAACAGCGGTGACTAAAAACGATAATCAGTTGGTGGCGGTAGCATTAAATTACGAGTTAGCTCCGTTTCCGCTTTCATTATTCGATGAGCAAGGGGTGCTGCGGTAATCCCACAAGTCGCGACTCTATCATGCCTTCTCATCTCAAACTATCAATGTCATAAAATTAGCCGAGTTCAGGACAGTGATAGACGGTGGTTTTCTACTTCACAAAGTAATATGGCTCCTTGGGAGCACCTATGAGGATGTCTTCAAATTATACGAGAGTTATGTTGTAAGGAATTACGGGATCAACTCGATTGTCGTATTTGATGAAAGATCATAATGATCTGAAGGACATCATTCTCTTCAGTCACGCCTTCACAGGATGTGACACAACGTCTGCTGTATATAGCAAAGGGAAGAAAAAGTTTTTGACTGCCTTGAAGAATAATAATGGATTAGCTCAGGATGAACAGGTGTTCAACGAACCCAATGCCACCAGGGATGATATCGGACAAGCAGGAGAACGATTGATGCTAGCTTTATACGGAGCTCCCCGGAAGGAATCATCAATCATCTCCTTTCGGTTTCAGCGTTTTGCTACTGCCGCTGCACGATTAAAGACTGAGGTTCGTTTAGCACAACTGCCCCCTACCGCAGGAGCAACTCAGGAACACGTCTGGCGTGTCTATTTCCAAGTGCAAAAGTGGCTTGAAAACGATCTGCTTGACCCATGTGACTGGGGATGGGGACTAAAGGACAATAGTTATTTTCCCATCATGACCAAGACACCAGTAGCTCCACCAGAAATCCTCAAGATGATCGTCTGCTCTTGCAAAGGGAACTGCTCAAACCGCTGTGTATGCAGGAAATCTGGCTTGAAGTGTTCAAGCATATGCTCAGGATGTCACGGCGATTCTTGTTTAAACTCGATGGAATTTGACATCAGCGCAGATTCAGGTGAAAATTCTCCTCGTTCTGATGATGTTCTCCTTCACAACATCGATGCCACACTCAGCCAGCACGTTGATGATACAGCCGCTGAGGAATTTGACGTGGACAGTACAGAGTTTGTCTCATTCATGAACCTTGCCCAGTACGAGCAAAAAACAACGTGTCGAGGACGAAAATCCCTTTGATTGATTGTAAGTATAAGTGACACTCATATTATCCACAAAACATGAATTCATTATCTTAATTATTATTTTACAGAACATTTGCATTGGACAGCGGTACCACTCTTTGGATATTGAATCGGATAATTATTAAAATTTGTTCATTCATGTTTATTTATTGTTTATTTATGCATGCTGTATTATTGTAATAGATATAGATTCAATGACGCGGAAACAAATCAATATGTTAATCAGGGGACTTTACTCTATCGATTGGTACAAGTTTCATCGGCTGCACGAGAACTTGATGTACAAAAACTAAAATGACTGGACATTACCATAGTTACAGTATAACAGCAATGTATTAAAGCTGATTAGTTAGTTTTTTTATTAATAATTAATGTTGCTGTCAATTTGACGCGGAAACAAATCAATATGTTAGTCAGGGGACTTTATTCTATCGATGGGTACAACTTTCATTGACTGCACGAGAACTTAATGTAACCAATTTAAATTTCATCCAGAATGACTGCCCCAAAATCGTCAAATATCATTAGTTTACACATGTTAAATAGTAAGTATGAATTAAGCTTATAAATAAATTTAAAGTTTTACTGTTATTTCTGCATTATTACTGTGCAAACTTCTTATTGTAGATCTGATGTTAATAAATTTATGGTTATGTAATACATGTGTTATAATAATAATAATAACATTATTTGTCCAACAGTTTTACAACCAATAACAGGACAAAAAATGATAATAATAATAATACACAAATATACAACAGATTATAATAACAATATACAAAGATAACTTGAAGAACAAAAAATATATAAATACAAATATAGTGTGTGAGACAATTAATTATTTATCGCTAATCTAACAACTGATAGAGTGAGCGAAGAGTGGTGTCGAAAACATCAAGAGGAGGATCTGACGAATCAAAATTTCTGCACATAACACTGACTGCTGCTCTCAATAGCATATTAGTTCTGCTTGATGAGCAGTAAAAGGCGTTATTTAATCTAGAGGAGCATCTTGGCACTAGGAAGCTTATGGTGGGATTCTAAGCATTTCTATAGCGTCTATAAGAAAATCTATAAGAACTTACGGATTCTGTAACCAAAATGGTATTCTAAATTAATCTATAGCGTACAGATTTCTATAGGAGTACTATAGACATCTATAAACTTAAGGACAAGCAGTTGCTCGCCGTAGCTTATAGAAAAAACGAATAATAAATAAAATGAATAACACTTTAAATGTTTTAAGATTTGTTTATCTTCTATTAAATGAAGATTATAAAAGGTAAGTGTTTTTTTTATTATTTTATTGGATTTTTACCTAAAAAATTTTGACAATAATTAACCACAAATATATGTTTTAGAAACCATGTTTTAGAAACCATGTTTTAGAAACCATGTAAGAATAATAAAATTAGAAAAAATTTAAGAGACGTTATGAACCACGTTCAAACAATAATCCGATTCCATACATTGTAAATACAATTCATATTGCAAATTTGATGTATTTTTGGTTAGTTTTTTTTTGTTTTCTTTGCCACAACTGAAAATAATAATAATATTATACATACCATTATATTCCGTTTCAATTATATTCATATTTACCTCATTGTATTATTTTCTCGCTAAACATTCACCATAACCCATAACATTCGCAAACTAGCACCTAACCTATACATCACAAAAATGTCATTTAAAGGAGCAGGTTTGCAAAGAGTATAAAGAAATATGATTTTGAGAAATACCATAATATTTATGAAAAAGTTACTAGAACATTGTAAAAATTAAATAATATTGTCATGTTTGTCATAATTATTCAGAAATCTTTAAAATAAACAGTATTTAACCATTTCTTGATGTAAAATTTTCAGAAATTTATACTGTTGGTGACACTGTATCTGTACATCTTACCGATGGGCAATATGTTCATCAGTAAACGAATATTTTACAGATGTTAACACGGAATACCATTTTATGCGTATAAATATTAATCCTACAGAAATTTTTCTAACTACAGATCTGTAATATTTGGTAGAAAAACACAGAATCCCACCATTAATCTACTTAACAGTGAGGGACAGTCAATGGAGCTAGCAGCAATTTCTACAAAAAGATAATAGATGCTTTAACTCTTCTATAATCTAAAGGCTGATTTATAATGGATGTAACTAGTAGTTATAATTCACAAGTCCCAGATCAGCAAGCGCAACCAATTATAAATTCAGTTTTTTAAATGTGTGTCGGCGTTGCACAGTTAGTCATATGAATGGGTCAGCATGAGTGTCGGCGTTGCACTGTTAGTGATATGAATGGGCCACTGTAATTTTCACGGGTACGTTCACATGCACCATAATTATAAATATATTTTAGTCCAGAGGCGGAGGCGCTGGTGGAAAAATCAAAAGAACGCCACTGCAAGGCACACGCACACGCATATGCACATGCACACGCACACACACACACACACACCTATAATAAAGAAGAATAAATGACAAATTTTTAAACAATAAAGTTTAATAATAATTTCATTTCAGTTATTTAAATGAGGGCGTTGCACTGTTATGCATGGGTCAGTTTCACGGTTGGTTCACATGCATATTTTGTCCAAAGACGGAGGTAATATTTGTGGTGCAACCCAGGCACACGCACACGCACTCACACACCTGTAATAAAGAAGAATAGGATATTGAAATGAGATAAAAATTAAATTAAAAATTTATTTTAATGAAAAATGTAAATTATAACAAATCTTCTATTCTTATATAAGAATTAAATTTACTATCAAACCCTAACCATTTTACAAAGAAGCGATTTTTATCTTTACGCAAAATTCGTTCTACAAGGAATATTCCAGGATATTTTGTTTTCTGAATTTCATGTTCATAGAAACTGCCAGCTATATTTTGTCCATTTTCATCCTGTACCAGGTAAGTAACCGGGGATGTGGGTTGAAATTTTATTATTTTGAATAATTCAGTTGTCCAAGATGGTTGGTAGCCTTTTGCAAATACCGATTTGTATATACCGGGCAGGTGCAGCAATTTTAATTCGATTGTATAGGGTGTTTAATAATTTTTCTCATTTTTTCCACTTACATCAGTTGGTTTCATACCAATTGTTCTATGTTTTGTGTTATTATACTTTATTATTAAATCATTTATTATATTAATCCACTTGTATGATCCTTGAAAACTAAATTCCTTCCACATCATGGATTTTAATGTGCGATTAAAACGTTCCACAACACTTGCTTTTTAACACTATATGTGGAATAATGATTCACATTGTGTTTTTTCAATAAGTTAGCAAAATCATTGTTATAATATTCCTTTCCATTATCAGTTTGAAGATTTCTAGGGATTATTCCATCTTTAAAAACGGTACCCATTGCGAATGTGACATCTTGTCCTGATTTTGATTTGACTGGTACAGCCCATGCTTTCTTGGAAAATACATCAATTACTGTTAATAACTTATATCCCTTATTTTCTTTTGCATAAGGTAACATCTCGACAAGATCTGATTGAAATAAATCTATTAGACCCTTTACCACAACACGCATTCGTTTAAAATGTTGTCGTGCAGGCTTGTGCAGTTCGTTCACAATACCTCTTTTACTCATATTAAATTAATTTCCAATAAAATTTCTACAGACAGTCTCTCTGGATTTTTTAGTCCTTTTAGCGGTAAAAATTTTTATATATCATTTGTTGTAATACTCCTTCCTATTATGTCATTCTCTTGTACATCATTAATTTTTATTTCAATTAGACTCCTTTTAATATTATATTCAAGGTTTTTATTTATACCACTTTATGGAAACATATAGAATAACTCTGAATTCCCGTTTTCGAGCTTATACTGATCACCATGTAATTTTAATATTAAATTAATTAAAAGTAAACTGTGTTTCTTTAAAATCTTCTTCTCAATCGCTTCATCAAAAACAAATAATTTTTGATTAATTAAATTTTCACATTTTTCATTAAATGCATCTTCTATGTCTTTTACAATTTTCAATACGTACTTAACATTCACAACATCGTTTTCATCACTTGGCGTATCTGTTAAATGAACTCCTTTGATACGAAGCAATCCGTCTGTCAGTGGAAATATTTTATTTTTAATATGAGATAATATTTTTGTCTTCACGAATTCGTTGACTTATATGGGTTCCAAACTTGTCAACAACCATTTTATCACTAAAGATTATTTTAACAAGAACATAATACTTATAATATGATTTCAGTATTACGCAATGTTTCCTCTATTCGAATTATTTCATAATCATGTCCTGAATGTCCAGCTAACTTTGAGCCTAGTAATAACTTTAATCTCTCTACAAGATGGTTGGCATTAGTCCAATATACATACTGAGTACGTTTGTTTGTCACATTTAACTCTGGAAATCCATCTCCTGATTTTGTAGACCTTGTTTTAGACCTTGTACGCACATGTGGAACTATATCCCTTATGATTTTTTTGTATTTTGCTCCACTCTGTATTGATATAGATCCCAATCGGTTATAGTATTTTCGATGAGCATTTGTTTTTTGTACAATTTCTAAATAAGTTCTTTTATCATTTTCGTCATAAACATTTTCATCTGGCACTTTTAAAGTTAAAAGTTCATAAAGCCCAGGAGTACCTTCATACCATACACCACCAATATTAAGATCATTTTTATCGATCACAACTTCAGAATCACCCATCATAAACTTATTGGTTATCGGATCACGTCGAATTCCATAAACATTGGTCTTCGTCTTGGAGGCGACGAGGGACGTATGGAACGTCCCGTCGGACTGGACGGTGCGGATGTACACAACAGCGGCGTACGCCCTGGTGGAGGCGTCCGCGAACCCGTGGAGCTCTACGTCGCTGTCATCTGGACTCAGCTGAGTCCACCGTGGTATTCGGATGTCTTGAAGGCGGCTGAGGCCTTCTAGGAACGTGGACCACCTCTCCTCGAAGTGTGTCGTGAGAGGCTGATCCCAGTCGGACTTTGCGAGCCACAGGTCCTGTAACTTAATCTTGGCAGATATGACGACTGGAGAAATCCAGCCGAGGGGGTCAAATAGCTGCGAGACCCTGGAGAGGACTGTGCGCTTGGTGGTGGGGGCTGAGAGCGCTGACGAGGTACGCTCTTGGAAGAAGAACTCATCCTTCTCCGGATTCCACATGAGCCCTAACATCTTCGTAGATTCGGACAGCTCCACGTTGGCGGCTGGAGCTGACGCCTTGGGACATTCTTCAGCAAGCCCCAGGAGTTCTGAGCAGTTTAAAGACCATTTGCTAAGTTCGAATTTGCCGCTTGCGAGCAGCTGGATCAGCTCATCACGACGTCCGACTGCGTCTTCGAGGGAATCGGCTCCGGAAAGTAAGTCGTCGACATAGGAGTCGTGCAAAAGGCATTCGGAGCCCTTCGGGAAGTTTTTCTGCTCGAGTCGGGCCAGTTCATGGAGGACACGGATCGCAGGGTATGGTGCTGGAGCGGTGCCATAGGTGACGGTCGTCAACTTGAAATCGTGAACTGGCTCGTTTGTGTGGGTGCGTCACACGACACGCTGGAGGTCTTGGTCATCTGGGTGGACGAGTATTTGACGGAACATCTTTATGATGTCTGCGCAGAAGACGAACCGATGATTCCGCCAATTCATGATGACTGCGCCAAGATCGTTCAGCAACGGGGGGCCTGGGCGCAAGTGTTGGTTCAGCGACACCCCCTGGGCGTTGAGGCGGGAAGCGTCGAACACCACTCGTATTTTGCTTACTTGGGGGCCAACTGTGTGACGGCGTGATGCGGGAGGTACCACACGGGTCCAGTGGGAGTCTCTTCAGCCCTAGGCATATGGCCAAGTGACTCGTATTCATGCATAAACTTACAATAGCTGTGGTGTACGGATGGATCTCGTGCCAGACGCCGCTCGACGGAAACAAGCGATCGGACTGCTTGTTCACGATTGCCGCCCATAGGGACAGTGGAACGGCGTGGGAGTCGCACTACAAAGCGACCGCTGGCATCTCTCTGGTAGGTGGAGGCGAAGAATTCTTCACATGCACTCTCTTCGGCGGAGAGCGCGGAGGGTGCGCCGGGAACCTCCTCGAGTTCCCAGAAACGACGGAGGTTGTGGTCTAGGTCGTCCTTCACGCAGCAGTGCAGAGAGGACGCTGGAGAGGAACCATCCTCGCCGACGGTTCCGGACAGAACCCAGCCGAGTGCCGTGTTCATGGCTACCACCTTGGAGCCGGGGACTGGGTACACTCCTGGACGGAGTAAGGAGCCGAAGACATCGGCTCCGAGCAGCAGACCGACCTTCATGTCCTGGTGATAGCTGGGGTCGGCCAGCTCGAGTGGCAGCAGCAGCTGCGGATCGACAGGACGGACTCTCCGTTGTGGAACGTGAGCCGTCAGACGTGGAAGTACGTAGGCGGATACCTGGTGCCACGCACCAGGTGCTGTTCTGGCTTGGAAGGCGACTTCCACTTGAGAGGAGGCCGTGGCCGAGTACGAGGCCCCGACGCCGACGACCTTGACCTGGGAGCGCCGCCTGGGTACTCCAAGACATTGGACGATGTCCTCGGAGATGAAGGACACCTCGGATCCGGTGTCGAGAAGTGCGCGTGTTTGTACGCGCTGTCCATCAGGTGAGCAGATGGTGACCAAGGCCGTGGTCAGGAGGGCCATGGCACGGGATGTGCCTTGTGATGCGGAATGGGTGGCGACCGTGGAGGCGTGAAACACAGCAGCGCTCTCGGAGTGGCTAGTCGTGGCTGTAACAGAGCTCGTTGGGAACGAGTCGTGCAGCAGCGTGTTGTGAGTCTGGCTGCACTTAGAGCACGTCTTGGTGGACCTGCACGCATTGCGCTGGTGAGAGCCCAGGCAATTGTAACAGAGCCGTAACCTCTTGACCTTGGACAGGCGATCTTGTGGAGACTTCCCTCGGAAGGATGAGCACGAGAAGTTGGAGTGGGAGTCCCCACAGAACACGCAAGCCGTGTTCTTGATGCTCACCTGGTGCGAGCGGAATGGCGCGGCCTTCACGTTGAAGATCGTCGTGGATCGGACAGGTGGGCTCAGCGGCGCCGACATTTCTAATGCGCGTATACGCATCTCGAAGAAGGCTTCCAGCTGCTTGAGTGTCGGCTGTTCCATCTTGTAGGCGGGGTTGACTAAGGTTTGAGTCGCATCTATGGAGGAGAGATGCAACTCCCAAGCTCTGCGGGACGTGGAGTTTAGGCGACGGAGGAGCATGAACACCACGACGGCGTCCCACTTGTCCACGGGGAGCCCTAGGTGCTTGAGAGATTGCAGCTCTTCTGTTGCTCGATCGATCAGTGCACGCAGGTCGCGTGCGGACTCCTTAGGGACCTGGGGCAGGTCGAACAGCGCCGACAGGTGTGCACTCACCAGGAGCCGATCGTTCCGGTACCTAGTGCAGACGGCGTCCAGGCGCCCTGGAAGTTCGCTGCGGTGCTGGCGATGGTGCGCACTAGGAGTGCGGCCTCTCCCTTCAGGGCTGACTTGAGGAGCAGCAGCTTCTGGACAACGGGAACGTCGTCGCGGTCCAGGACGAGGCACTGAAAAGCGTCGTGGAATGTTTCCCACTCAAGATACGAACCTGAGAACTCTGGCAGCGTTATCTTAGGCAGAGGCGGAACGGCAGCCCTTGGCGGCTGCACCGGAGTGGTTACTGGTTCTGGCGGGGCTGGTGGAGCTGGCGTTGGGCGAAGGGCCTCCAGGAGGGCAACACTCTCCAAGCACGCCAGTTCTGTGTTGGTGTAGTGATCCTCGGTATAGTACGCCGTGGCCTTGTAGCCCTTCTCCAACCTTAGAGCGGTGTGGTTGTCCTTGAATGTCTCCCAGTGACTCTGGAGGTGAGCGAGCGCGGTGTCGATCAGCTTGCAGGTCGGTGTAATCGTCTTCTCCGACAACCGTGCTTTGAGTGCCAGCGGTAGCTTCTGGATTTTCTCCATTAGCTCCTCCTGGTGGAGCAAGATATCGGCCATCGTTGGACCTGGTGAGAACTCCCGACACGGAAACGTAACTTCACCGGCGTTGATTTGCGGTTAGACGGAACGTTTGACAAGCGTGGCGAACACAGGAACACAGAACATGGACGGATGACGCTGGATGAATAATTTGACAGGCAGAGCACGTGATGTTGCGGTGAAAAAAGACACGGAAAATCCGGATGATCCGGCTCGAAGGACCAAAAAATGTGAGAGATAATAGGAATGGATGACCGGGATTCCGTGTATGGAAGATGGTAACAGAGAGCGAGGTTGTAAATCGCACTAGCACAAGATTCACCACGTACAACACTTTATTCACACACACACACAAATAATACTGATGTAACAATCCAAATAATAATACGGTAACAATACAATAATAATAATGTACTTAAATTCTCGGAAAATAAAGCTCAAAGGCTTTGGATCAAAAACACAGTTCAAGCACATGGAGCGAAACGGGACAGAGCACTGAACTACGCAGCGTGATGTCTAAAACGGAACTGGCTGAACTTTACAAATTCAGTCCTGCTATGCAGACAGGGCACAGCGCTACCAACTGCCACAAAAAGTACAGTTGACATTTGTAGAGGGCGATTGTCTCGAACAACATTTAAGGCCTTAACTGAAAAGTTGTTCAAGGAAGGGTTCAAATTCGTTAATATTAGAGCATTTAACCAGGATCCAATTGAAAATTATTTCGGGCAAATAAGAAACCACGGTGTTAGGCACACGAACCCAACAGCTACTTCATTTCGAACTTCGTTCAAGGCTCTCCTTGGATCTTGGATATAAAAGGGAGGGTGGAGTAGAAACTCCACATGCACTTAGGCCGCTCAGGCGGGCCCATTGTACATCCTCCGGGTAGCACAGCTCCTTGCTACAGATCCTGAAGCTATTCCACACTCAGGAAGAAAGCCAACAGGTCAGCAGCGGGAGTTGTGCTTAGGGTGGCCATGTCCGGCCAGAATTCCCCTAGCATGGATCCTCTTTTTGAAGACAAAGCAGGACATTCACATAGAATGTGCTCCACAGTTTCATCTTCTTCTTCGCAGCCTCTACAAAAAGGACTGTTGACGATTTTCATGCGGTGCATGTGTTTGTTTAAACGACTGTGTCCCGTCAAAATGCCGACAAGAAGTTGAAGGTTATTTCGAGATTTCGAGAGAGTCGAGTGAGATAGTTTGCCAGTTTAATAGTTGGCCTCGCAATTAGTTTCTTTGCATGTCTGCACTGAGGTGTGGTAGTCCAGTGGACTGAAAATTTTTCAAAGCTAAAGTTTTTGACAAAGTCATGAAGAGTTGAAGTTGCCAACGGAAGTATTGGTTCCGGGCCGCAAGGCAGGGAAGACGAGCCTTGCCTAGCAAGTTCATCAGCCTTAGCGTTACCTTCATTACCGCTATGCCCTTTAACCCAAGTGAGTTCTACGGCATTGTTCTTGGATATGAAGGACAGTGCTTGTTGACATAGCTCGACAAGCTTTGACGTGACTTTGCAGCCATTGAGAGCTTGAAGAGTTGCCTTGCTGTCTGTTGTTATCCTAATTGACTTGCTTTGAACCTGAAGTTCATTCACAAGTATTGCGCTCTGCATAATCCCCATAATCTCAGCCTGGAAGACAGTGGTGTGGACACCAAGGGGTATGCTAACGTTAAGGTTTAGTTCTTCGGAGAAGATTCCCGAGCCTGAGCCTGTGGACGTTTTGGAGCCATCTATAAAGATGAAGATGTCAGGTCTGGAGGCTCCCTGACCATATATATATATATATATATATATATATATATATATATATATATATATATATATATATATATATATATATATATATATATATATATATATATATATATATCCAAGATCCAAGGCTCTCCTACTAAACAATTTTGTATCCTCGCACTCTGTGGGAGCAAATTGCGAAGAGGATGAGACAGATGGTGCATTAAGCAATTTACAAAATTTCATAACTGATGACAGTCTATCTGATTCAGAGCAGCAAGTGCTTCAACCAAGAATGGAAGAAGAGGAGGAAGAAATTGAAGTTCCGTCGACGAACGTCTCTGACGCAACAAAATATGTTTGCGGATATATTTCTAGAAAAATCATAAATAAAAACAAATGTAATATGTGTAAATTACAGCTTGTAGAAGATAGAGATGCGGCCAGTGTTATAAGTGCACGGGAGTATGTGCCAAATGCGCTTCGCCATCCAACAAAAAATGTATTAGAAGTGTTGGAAAACGCTAGGTACATATTCTTCGAAACTATAAATACAATTGCCCACAAAGAAGATATTTCCAAAATTTTAATTATAAAATTAATGAAAATTGGCCATAATTTTTATTGCACAGACCACAATTTGTTTCATGATATAATAGAATTTTTTGTAAGATTTTTGTTATTCCAATACACGAAATCTCTGAATCAAATTTTACATGGAAAAAATACAAATGTAACAGAAGATGTACTAAAAGCTAAAGGTTTAAAATATTTTAAGCGACGAGATGGTAAAAAAATTGTGGAAAAAGTAATGTTATGTTTAAATTAAATTTATTTTATTGTAAATAACGTTTTGCAAAATTAAATTTTAAGTAATTTGTAAATATTATGTAAAATTTAAGTTTAACAGTTGTAAAATTATAAGTTATGTTTTATATGTGATGTGCAATTTAAATTTAACAATTGTAAATATATTTTATACTTAATATTTTGTTCATTTTTATTTCTGTTTGCACTTATACCGTTTACTTTTAAATTTTCAAATCGTAGTAGGAGCGCGCGCAAAATTTTTAGCCGAATAAGTTCTGCGCTCGTCCGTATTTAAAGCGCATGGGTTTGTTCAGTAAGAGCGCCTTCTATCCACTATCTCTTTTCTATGGTGTACATGTTGCAAATAAATAAAAATGCTTGTACTACAGGAGACAATTTAAATATTGAGGAATGGGATCCTGTTGATTCAATAAATGATTTATAATAATTAAATACCATAAAACTGGTATATTTGGGACAATGGTATAAAATGGGACAATTTCGTTCCATTTAAAATGAAACATGTGGTGCCACCTATCAGTCAAATTAAGAACTAAACTAAAAATATTGTTTCGATAACACTTGTCAACATTGTTTCTCGTGTGTGACAGCGGTCTTAAAAAATAGTAAATATAGATAAAAAAAGGCAACAAAATTGAATAGCTCCAAACTTCTACTTGCTTTGTAAGTGTTTATATTTCTGCACGTTTTTTTTTATATTTTAAGTAAAGTATAGAACCATAGGGTTAAATTTCTTCAAATAACGATAACCTTACTTTTTTATTTCGAATTTATTCATATCAATTTGTTGTTGTTATATAGTGGCTAAATTGAGAATTGAGACATGGCGCGTAAAAATTCTAAACGGAGACAATATAGTCATAGTCAATATCCAAACAAAAATTTAGAATTAGCGCTAAAGGCTGTTGTTCATCGAAAATATCACGGGAAAAATCCGCATAATCACTGTAGACCTACCTGTTTTTCTGTGATGGAAGAAAAGAATATTGTGGCGGGAATATTGCATGTTGCGACTTGGGTCCCGTTTACTTCGCTTGATATTCGTATTATAATTTAAAAAAAATTTAGATCGGAAAGGCGTTCGAAAGAAAAGATTTAAAAATAATATGTCGGGTCCAGATTGGGCTCGCTTGTTTTTAAAAAGACATAAAGATGTTCTAGCAACTAGATTGTCAGAAAACAAAACTAATTCAAGCAGGAAAAAATAGACACACGATAAATGATTAAATGAATATTTTGATAAACTTTCCGCATCATTAGAAAATGTTCCAGCATCTAATATAATAAACTATGACGAAATGAATACGAATGATGATCCTGGGCAAAATCGCGTTATTGTTCGCCGAGGTGTTAAACACGTGGAGCTGGGCAAAGTACCAAACAAATGTACTCGAGTACAGAGTACGAGTACTCATATTAAAAAGTACTCTTGAGTATTTTTCTTGAATATTTGCAAAACCGTTCTGGCATGAGTACGAGTACAAAAAATACTCAATACTCGTAGAATACTGAGTATCTGTGACGTCATTATAGTACAAATATTATTATTATTATATACATAATTTTATTAAAATAATGCTTATTATATGAATGCATTAATAAATCAAATTATTAGTTACTATTGCAGATAAAATAAAAAGAGATAATTTGTATTACTTTAAAAAATAATGTTTATTATCATCTTAAAAATAAGAAAAACAAAATAATATTTAAGAATAAACAAAATTAAATTACCTAATATATATATATATATATATATATATATATATATATATATATATATATATACGCAAGGCTATATATACCGGGTGTATATTGAAAAGTGAAACATAGGCGTTTAACATGGTAAATCAGTTTTTCCGTTCGCATTGCTTCCCTAATTATTTTAGACAAAAATGTTTCAAATAAATGTTGTTGAGCATAAAATTCTACATCCGGATCAGTAAACAAAATTTATTTTGGTTTCTTTATAACTGCAGAAATCAAATTTGAAAATACACGGAATAGCGAATTAATAGTAACAGCCATGGAATTAAAAACAGGAGATGAACAAATGCGTAACGCTTTAAACGTCAATGTCAGAATAATAGATTGTCAAATGCCCAGTTTTTCAGTCATGGTTTAAGTAAGAGTTCAGTTGAGCTGTGAACTTAATTTTGAACTAGTTCAGTGGCTACAGTGTTTATCAGTTATAAAAATGAACTAGTTCAGTTAAGCTCAAGATAAACTATTTTAGCTTAAATTTTGACAACGTTGGTAATAATATAACCTAAAATTTATTATTGACAATTGTATTTTGACATGAGTACAGTCAATTATTGTTCCTATAACTAAAATTTTGACAACGTTGGCAATAATATAACCTCAAATTTATTATTGACAATTATTGTATTTTGACATGAGTACCTATTGTTCCTATAACTTTTGAGAAACGTGCAATATTATAAAAACCTTGTTGTTCTCTTCCAATTTCTACTGCAGTTGTTGATAATTTAATATAAGTAAAAGGGACGAAGAGATGCTATTGCATTCGATACTTTTTTTTACAATTTTACACGCAGTAGACTTATGTACCCCACTTAAATCTCCTATCATGTTTAAAAAACTACCAGTAGCGTAATCTTAATGTTAATAATACCATTTTGTCAGGACTTAAAGCATGATTCCTCAATAAAAACAGAATGCAATAATAAAATAACTATGTAGATTTCATTTTCAGCAATTTTACCATTCAGTAGGAGTTTTTATAATAATATATAATAATCATTGAAGAACAGCTTGATAATGGTTATATAATAACCGAAACGTCGCGTAATCTTCAAGTAGTATTTTTATTTCGCAACCAGTCCACAATCCGACTATTCCATCTCTAAATCATACTTAGGACACAAATTTCATCCTTACAAAGTTTTTATAATATCTTGAATTTCATCTATAATAATTAATCTAACGATTTCCTAAATCTTGTAAAAAATCATAATCGTCCCAAATTTCAAAATAATCTAATACGATATCTATGTATTTATATATAATATCTATATAAACTTAAAATTAGTTATAAAGTAACATATAATAACATAACTAAGTACATCATCAAATCTTAAAAATTATTTGAGTTGCAACAAATCTTTATTAGCCCTTAGTAAAACTAAATCGTCACTCAAGGCATGCCGTCTTGGCGAATTGATTATAGAAGCAAATGAAAATAAACGCTCAACGGGCGCGGGCGATGGTAAAGTTGTATTAAATTGAATAAAAAAATTTTTTATTGTTGGATAATCATGCAGCATTGTTATTTTGTTTCTATTATCTTCTAAATATTGGAGAATTTCTAATTCAATTTTATTTTTCGTACTGTCGATACTTTCGATATCTTTAGCCAAATTAGACGATTCATTAAAATCAAAATAGTCCAGTCAGGAGAGTCAAAAATTAACTGAAACCCAAGACTAATACATAACCAAATGAAATTTGGCATGTGAGTAGTTAAGAACATACAGAAACAAAAAAAAAATTCGCTCCACCTCCGTATGCTCCGCTTCCCACAAAAATTTTCAGTTGAAACTCAAAATTTTCTTGTAACGCATTTTCCTCGAAAACTATCAAAGATTTTGGAAAACTGTTTTGACAGGATGAAAGCTGAGGAAATTTGCTATCAAAATGGTCTTTGAAAATTTTTCATAAGTAGCACCGTGTAGGCTTCAGCCGTTTAATATTCGAATGACTTGAGAATTTTCTGTATAGTAGGCGCTACATTGAGAATGACGTAAAACATTCGCCGCTACAGAATGAATATGGTATAACTTCGTTAAAGAACATCATTTTGTAAAGATAAAAATTGCATTTTATTCGTCGAGGCTTCCACTTTCAATTGCACTAATAACATTTGAATTTCCGACCCCGTTTATACCGAGAAACTTGCTTTTTAAAGAATCATAACTCAGTATTAGCAGACGTTCGAAGAATTCTCAATATTTTCAATATCTATGAATGAAATTGTAAACTCGTAGAGGATTATCTTCACCAAATCATCCCCAATCATATGCAACTATTTGGAGGGTTATGTGTTGTACGTCCGAAAAAAAAACTGGTTTTCGCTACCTTCTTTATTTATAGGTTATGATCTTTTTTAGGAAAACATTTGTTACATGTACGTAGTAGTACAATTAATGAAACATATTACAGAATCTTGTTGATTAGGATTTGTACTTAACGATAAGCTCATTAAAAATCAATTTACGGGGCCAAAAAGTGGCCTATTTTCAAAAATGCTCGTACCCGCGATAAATAAATAAATCTATGATATAGCGAAAACCAGTTTTTTTTTCGGACGTACAACACACAACCCTCCAAATAGTTGCATGTGATTGGGGATGATTTGATGAAGATAATTCTCTACCAGTTTACAATTTCATTCATAGATATTGAAAATATTGAGAATTCTTTGAACGTCTTCTAATACTGAGTTATGATTCTTTAAAAAGCAAGTTTCTCGGTATAAACGGGGTCGTAAATTCAAATGTTATTAGTGCAATTGAAAGTGGAAGCCTCGACGAATAAAATGCAATTTTTATCTTTACAAAATGATGTTCTTTAACGAAGTTATACCATATTCATTCTGTAGCGGCGAATGTTTTACGTCATTCTCAATGTAGCGCCTACTATACAGAAAATTCTCAAGTCATTCGAATATTAAACGGCTGAAGCCTACACGGTGCTACTTATGAAAAAATTTCAAAGACTATTTTGATAGCAAATTTCCTCAGCTTTCATCCTGTCAAAACAGTTTTCCAAAATCTTTGATAATTTTCGAGGAAAATGCGTTACAAGAAAATTTTGAGTTTCAACTGAAAATTTTTGTGGGAAGCGGAGCATACACAGGTGGAGCGAATTTTTTTTTTTGTTTCTGTATGTTCTTAACTACTCACATGCCAAATTTCATTTGGTTATGTATTAGTCTTCAGTCAAAACCTCTCATGACTGGACTAAAAAAGGTATCGTTGGTTTGATCGTCAGTCATTTTCATTTGATCAGTATCAGTACTAATGTCAACAATCTTCTCAGCGGCAAATATAACATTTTGGTGTAATGTCTTTAAAGTGATTGACTTATCACAAGTCTCTTGAATGACATTAAACCATCTAAGTTTGAAATGAGGCGTAGTTATTGCTGCAATAACAGCATCATCAGCCGCGTCATTCAGGCAAAAGTAATCATTAAAACGTCTTTTCACAGAATCAATGCATGTTTGCAGAATAACATTGTGTGATCTGGTAGTAGATAATTTCATTTTTTCTAGTTTAACTTTTAAAGAGGCCAGACAAGGAATTAAATATCCGAAAAAAGTATGATAGTCCCCTTGTAAAACATCAATAGTTTCAGCAATTGGTTTCAATATTGTGCAGTAATCTTCAAGATACTGAATTTCACTATCTTTCAGGGTATTATTGCGCAAGTTTAACTTCTCGAATAAAACATTTAATTTTTCCTTTACTTTGAAAATTTGCGAAATACTATCAAAAAATGAATTTCAGCGGGTTACGCAAGGGTAACTTAAAGTGTGTCCTAACGTTGCTTGAATAATTTCTGCCGTTTTTGGACGACTCGCTTTATCCCCAAAGAATAGGTACTACATTTTTGCATGCATGCCATATGTTTGGTTCTTAGATTAGTGTTTGAATTAAATAATTTTTTTATATCAGTCGTAACAAATAGATTAAGAGTATGTGTCGCGCACCTTACATGACGCGGTAAATTTATTTCATTATTTTGTGTAAGTGAAAGTTATTGAAGTGTAACAAAATCTAAAGTATTTTCGTCAGATTGTTCATCTGGATCTGGATCTACAGTGTCGCTATCGTATTCATCTTCATTTTGAGTAATATAGTGTATAGTTACACCAAATTCAAGGAAAGCTTTGACAAAATTACTACCGTTATCAGTAGTAGTAGAAATTATTTTATCTTGAAGCCCATATTGCACGTGAATAATCGTCAAGCATTGATGCAATTTTGTCATAACTATGTGTGCCGCTAAAACGCTTACACGCGATGGCAAAAGATTTTCTCATAAGTTCGTTATCAATATAATGTACTGTAACACCTAAAAAACTCCGTCTTTTAGCAGACAAATATCTGTTGTAGTACAAATACAGTTTACAGATGACAAAAGCTGAATTAATGACTTTTGACAGTCAAGAAACATATATTATGTATTCTGCGTACACATGTTCTCCGGCTCATCACATTTACATTGAAACCATTAAACAAATTTTTAAAGCTTGAAAATTCTATAATAGAAACAGCAGACATTGTTTCAATGATAAATTTAAGAACCCTGTTATCAAATTCTCTTTGAGATATTTTTTGATTTTGTTCAAAAACTAGCTTCGATTGTTTCATTTTGGAAGGAGGCAAAGAGGACGAGGAAATGCCATATCCTTCTTGTTGCGTTTGATCGGATTTATAATTTTTTAATTTCCATGCCTTGTAAGTTAAGTATTCTGGATACTGTGTTCTATGTTTTGTCTTTAAATGTTTAATAAAGTTCGTCGTTGTAGCAAAGCCACCTTTAATAGTTACTCTTTTTGGCAAATATAACTGACACACGCCTATTGCATTCATATCAGTTTGAATTTTATTAGTGATAACAAAATATTTACCATCAAATAAAGAACTTTTTTAATTTTTTCTTCAATATCTTGAGTTTGCACCAATTCAGACTCAATTGTTGCATTCTTTGGAGTATTTGATGATCTTAGAAGTGACGTAGAAGGCAATGAATCGCTTGATGATGGGTTAACTAATGTTTGTAAATAATTTTCGAGGCCTCGCTTCTTGTTTTCTACATCTAGTATGTATTCAGGATCTTCATCGCTGTTCATAGAAAATGGATCGTGTTCAGATTCAAGGTCCGACATCTAGATAGAATTTAAAACACAATTTACATTAAATTGTATGCATAATACAATGATACAAATAATATATTTATGAAGTACGAAGTACTCACCATTATTAAATCACATTTACTAAAAACCACCAATGCACGAATGAGCGAAGATATAAGGTAAGTATCATACACAGACACAGTGTAAAATGAATCACAATATTTCATTATATTTTTCTGCAAGTTTCACCTTGATTGTTGACACCGCTGTCGCACTTTGGAAAAAAATGTTTGAAAATATTCTGAGTATTTGAAAATACTCTGAGTATTTAAAACTCTGAGTATTTAAAAATACTCTAAGTACTTATTTAAAAATACTCTGAGTATTTAAAAATACTCTGAGTATTTAAAAATATTCTGAGTACTTTTACTGTAGTTAGAGTACTATTTAGAGTATTGAGTACAAGTATCATAGCGAAAATCTTTCGAGTACGAGTAAAAGTATCGATATTTCAAATGTACTTAAGTATGAGTACAAAGTACCAAATTTGTACTTTGAGTAGTACTTTAGAGTAATGTACTCGAGTACTGCCCAGCTCTGCGGAACTGCATCTGGTATACTTTTACCATGTTATGTTGTACATAAGGCAACTCATTTGCATGATAACTGCGTATATAATCGTAGCAAAAGTAGATGGTTTGACCAGTATTTATTTCAAGACTGGTTCTTCAAGGTGGCTTTATCATATTTCAATAAACTAAAAGGGCGAAAAATATTACATGGCGATAATCTTGCATCCCACGTGTCGCTAAATGTGATTGAAGAATGCTAGAATAATAATATTCTGTTTGTGTTACTGCCCCCAAACAGTACACACTTGTGTCAAGCCCTTGATGTTTCTTTTTTCCGACCATTAAAAATTATATATATGGTGGCTCAAAACGCCCCCTGGGGGGCAGCGTCGCTTCTAGGGAAGCTCTCTAGATCCTATTTACGGGGGGATCAGCCCTTTTTTCTTCTTAATATTTCTTGCTGCTTATGTTCCTCCACAGCTCTCTGTTACCTGCTTTTTCTTTCCAGCTGGTAACTCCAGCGTTTTTCAGGTCTTCCTTCACTTCATTTGCCCATGTTGACCTTGGTCTTCCTCTTCTTCTTCTCCCGGGATCCCATGTCATAATATTTCGTATCGTCGCCTCTTCTCCTGCCCTCCATACGTGTCCCAGCCATCTTACTCTCTGCTGCTTAATCTTTCTTACGATGTCTTCACCGTCTATTTCTGCTAATATCTCTTCTTCTATACTCATCTTCGCTTATCTTAATTGGTCCCAGTATCGCTCTTAATATTTTCCGTTCTATTACTCTCAGTTGTTCCTCTTCTTTTTTTGTCAGTGTTAACGTCTCCGCATCATATAGAAGCAACGGTCTTATCAATGTTTTATACATTTTCATTTTTGTTGATTTGGTAAGTATTTTATTTTTTAGTAAATCCTTGTAAGTATGATACGCTCTGTTTGTCGCAAATACTTTTTCTTTAATTTCTGTCTCTCTGTCTCCTGTGTTTGTTATCATTACACCTAGGTATTTGAATTTATCCTCAAGTTCGAGGTTTCCTATTTTTATTTTTCTGTCTTGCTTTTGTTTTCCATATCGCATCATTTTCGTTTTGTCTTCATTTATTTTTAATCCAAGTTTGCTACCTTCATTTATTATTTCATTTATCATGTTTCTCATTATGTCTCTTCTTGTTGTTATGATTACTACATCATCTGCGTACGCTATCATTTGTCCACCATTTCTTCTTAGTGTATATCTATTTATGTGCTTTGTTACATGTTCAATTGCTATATTGAATAGCGTAGCCGATAGTGCATCTCCCTGTCGTACCCCTTTGTCTATAGCGAATTCTTTTGTGTTCTCGTTTCCAGTCTTCACGCATATCTTGGAATTTTCCATTGACATTTTTATCAGTCTTCTTAGTTTGTCCTCAATCTTTAATTCTTCTAGTGCAATCATGAGTTTTTCTCTGTTTATCGAGTCGAAGGCCTGCTGGAAGTCAATAAAAAGTAATTCTATATCTATTTTGGCGTTGTGCGTTTTTTCAAGTATTTGTTTTAGAATATGTATCGCGTCTATTGTCGATCTACCTTTTACGAATCCGCATTGATATTGCCCTATCTTTCTAGTCGTTGTCATTGTTAGTCTCCTCTGTAATACTGTTGACATTATTTTGTATGCGCTATTTAATAGGGTTATCCCTCTGTAATTCTTACATTCCTCAGGATCGCCTTTTTATATATTGTTATTACTTGTCCTAACTCCCATTCTGGCGGCATTTTTTCTTCCCTCCATATTTGCGTTATTAAATTGTGTAATTTTGTAATTATTTCTTTTCCTCCATACTTTATGAGTTCCATGTTTATTCCATCTACACCTGGTGCTTTTCCATTTTTACTCTTTGCAATTACTTCTTTTATCTCTTCTATTGTTGGTTCTTGTGTTATTTCTGTTATCTCTTCTGCTGTTTCGTCTTTTTTCTCTTCGTTCTTCTTTTCTTCCTCTGCATTTGTGCTTTTTTCGTTGAGAAGCTCTTTGAAGTAATCTTCCCATATTTTCTTTTGTTGATTTTCTGTTTCTGTGGTCTTTCCATTTCTATCCTTCATGTTTGTTATCTTTATTCTATTCTTATGTTTCTGTTTCTTTATTTCTTGATAAAAGCGCCTTGTGTTCTTATTCGCCCTTTCTTCCTCGATCAGCTGTATCTTTCCTTCTATCCATTTTCTTTTTCTACTTCTTAGTTATCTGCTGCATTCTTTCCTAATTTTGTTATATTCTTCTTGGTCACTTTCTTTTTTTGTTTGTATCCATTTTCTTCTGGCTCTGCATTTTCTTTCTGTCAGTCTTTTGCATTCTTCGTTGTACCATTTCTTTTCTCTTCTCTCTGTTCCTAGGCTTTCCTCTGCTGCTTTTACTATGCTATCTTTTATTTTATTCCATTTTTCTTCCACACTTTCCTCACTCGCATCGTTAGCTTTTATATACGATTCTATTTTCTCAGTATATTCTCTGATTTCTTGTTCTGTCTTTAGTTTTCCGGTGTTCCATTTCATTTGTGTATTCCTGGTTTTTCGTATTGTTTTTATTTTCTGTATTACAGTTGCTAATACCATATAGTGATCTGAGTCAGCGTTCGCTCCTCTGTAGGTTCTCACATCTCTTATTGATGATTGCCATCTTTTGGATATTAATGTGGTCTATTTGAGAGTGATACATTTGGTCATGTGATGTCCAAGTTACCTTGTGTTGCCAGGGGTGTTTGTGTTTTGTGCTACTTATGACCATATTTTCTCTTATTGCGAAATTGCATATTCTTTGACCATTGTCGTTGGATGTTTCGTGTATTGTGTACTGTCCTGCTACCTCTTTTATATATTCCTCTTTTCCTATTTGCGCATTCATATCTCCTATTACTATAATTACGTCTTCTGTAGGCACTTGCTCTACTTCTTCTTCCATTTTCTCGTAAAATTTCTCCTTTTCTTCATTCTTTGCATTTTCAGTAGGGGCGTATGCATTTAATATAGATATATTGATTGGACTTGCTTTTAATCTTACATGTGCTAATCGTTCATTTATCGGTTTAATTATATTGTACGGTACTAAATTTCCATGCCATCTAATGACTTATACTACTCAATCATTCTGACATAGCATACATAGCACCAATCATCAAATTCATCAATCATGCCAAATTCGTCAGAATCTCACTCACTCAGCACTCAACCAGGACTCACTCAGAATCCAACACATTCGGCACTCAGCCAGGGCTCACTCAGAATCCCA
Organism: Agonum fuliginosum; assembly: GCA_947534325.1. Lineage (NCBI taxonomy): Eukaryota > Metazoa > Arthropoda > Insecta > Coleoptera > Carabidae > Agonum > Agonum fuliginosum. The sequence goes on from OX384041.1 coordinate 19,800,773, forward strand.
TACATTCGGCACTCAGCCAGGGCTCACTCAGAATCCCATACATTCGGCACTCAGCCTGGACTCACTCAGAATCCACTCATTCGGCACTCAGCCAGGGCTCACTCAGAATCCCATACATTCGGCACTCAGTCTGGACTCACTCAGAATCCACTCATTCGGCACTCAGCCAGGGCTCACTCAGAATCCCACACATTCGGCACTCAGCCTGGACTCACTCAGAATCCACTCATTCGGCACTCAGCCAGGGCTCACTCAGAATCCCACACATTCGGCACTCAGCCTGGACTCACTCAGAATCCACTCATTCGGCACTCAGCCAGGGCTCACTCAGAATCCCATACATTCGGCACTCAGCCTGGACTCACTCAGAATCCACTCATTCCAGCGTGGGACCCACCATCACGCAACCCTAATAATCAGGACTAGTTAATTGATAATGTGGCTCCTTACCTTAGATGTGACGAACGTTATCTATGTTGTGCCTATGCTTCCACAGAATTCACTGACACTTTCAATACACGTCTGCACTCTATCACAATCAAACTCATACTGAAATAATAAATTACTTGCAAAGATTCGGCTATTACCCAATATTCATTTATTTATAAATGCGAACAAACATTCCAACAAATATACATAATAGTTCATCAGACAACATTCGTTGAAGTAAATATCTTGCATAACCCGGACAAACAACACATACCATTAATTTTATTTTGAATAGCTTACAATATTATTTTTTATTTTATTCTCTATCATAAATGCCACTCCGTATTGTCCTTGTCTTTTATCTCCTGAATATAGTAATGTGTATTCTCCATTGTCTACCTGTCCTTCTCCTTTCGATCTCGTTTCCTGTAATCCTGCTATTTGTACATTATATTTTTTTAATTCCGAACCTATTTCTTTCATTTTCCCGGCCTTTAACATAGTTCTCACGTTCCATGTGCTAATTCGAATTATCTTCTTTTTGTTACCTTTCTTTTTATTTCTTTTTATCTTTTTTTTTCTTATTTGTTTTTATCTCTATGCCTTGTTCCCTTGAAATATCTTTCTCTTTGTCCATTAGTTTCTCCTGGTTGTCATCATGTTGTTTTCCTTTAATTCCGTCTTTATTTAGTTTTTTGGAAAGATTCCATTTTTTTCTTTTTCCCAAGTATACGTTTTCCCATCTATTATTATTTTTCGGTATCCTATTTTCACCTTTTTTCCTTGTGCTTTTTTCTCCTTTGAGATTCTGGCTAATTGTTTTTGTATATTTCTCTCTTCTATTGTTAAGTTGTTGTTTATATATATGTTTTCATCTCCAAGTTTTGCTTTGTTGTTCATTATGTTTACCTTTTCTTCCCATGACTTAACTGTTGCTATTATGATTTTTTTCTCCTGGTTTAGTGTTGCTGCTGATGTTATATTAATTTTAATTTCTAATTTCTCATTTATGAACTTTTCGACTTGTTTGTTTGTTTCGGTATTGTCGCCCTTCACTTCCAGTCCTATTATGATTATGTTATTTCTCCTTTTTTCTTTTTCTAATTTCTCTATTTTATTTCCCATTTCCTTTATCGTCTCCATTATATTTGTCGTATTTCCCTCTCCTGATTCATTCTTCTCTAGTTTCTCTATCCTTTCTTCTATTCTTATGTTTTGTTTTTGACGTTCTGTATTTTTCTGCTTTAATTCTTGTAAATCGTAGTTTATTCTATCTATATCTCCTTTTATGTATTTAAAGAAATCTCCTATTTCTTTCCTCATTTCCTCGTTTCCTTTCTTTACTTCTCTTTTACCTTCTTCTATATCTTTTTTTACGCTTTCCACATTTTCAAATAGCTTTTGGAGTGACTCTTGTATTTCTCCTAGTATCTCTTCCATTTCCTGTTCTTCTGTATTACTTTTGTGTGTGTCTGTCTTTTCGGGTGTTCTTATCAGTAGTGCACTTCTTTTGAATACTCTATTTTCTTCCTCTTCTTCTTCTGTTTCTTCTCTTTTCCTGGTTTTACTAGTATTTCTACTGTGTTCAGTTTTCATTGGTTTTCTGTTTGTTATTCGCCTTGTGTGCCTTACACCCGCTTCGTACTGATGTTATGTTGGTTGCTGTTTTAATGTTTTTTGATATCGTTTTGTATGTCACTAGCTTTACTTATTATTAATTATTGTTCCTTAAATTCTACCTAAAATCTAAAGTCACTATCGTCTATATTATGTGCTTATATCTTCGTTCTTCTTTTTTCTTTTATTTTCTTTCTTCTCGCTATTTTCCTCCGACGTTGGTGGTTGTATATGAAACAAAAATTTGAGGTTATGCCCTGAAGTTTTCTTTATACCTTCTCCTACCAGGATTATATCCCAGGAAAATATGCTTCTCTGGGTTTATTAGCGTTGTGAGACTATGTTTTTCTCTGGTACCTCAAACTCTTCAATATTTACTGCTTATTTTCTTCTATATTTCTACTAATTGACGTTACGATCTGACCTCACTGACCTCTCTTCTGATTCTGGCTATTACAATTAAAAATTGAATGAAAAAAAACTATACTGGACTGGAAAAAAAGACATCGTGGAATAATTATCATAGACCAGTTTCCTATCTTGTTAAAAAATACACTAAATCAAATCAAAGATCGCATGGAAAATAATTTAAAATCTGGCTTTAGAACATGTGATCCTTCATAGATTATTTAAAAGAAACTCGAGCACAACAAGAACCTAAACGTAATATTCGCAAAAAAATTCCTGGAAAAGGTATTACGAAATAAATTCTCCACCTGAAGATACATAATGATAATACAGAAAATTATTCAAATTTAAATGATGACGATTAGACTCAAGAAACTAGCAATAATAATAGTACCAATGAAGATAGCTTTGTTGTTTGCTGTTTTGTTTACAACAACGGCACCAAAACAGAAATAATAAAATATTTTGCTAAAGTTATTAAGAAAATAAATAGTTCTGTTTATCAAGTTGAATATTTAAGATTCAAAAAAGATTTTAACTCTTGCTTTTTCGAATATACCCGATGTAACAGAAATTCAATATGATCAAATAAAAAACAATTTAAAGAGACCTACAATTACGCGAGGTCTATACAAATTTAATGAACTGAAAGAAGATGTTTTGAAGTACATGTACCTACTGATTTAAAAAATGCATCATATGTATTTGTGTTTGCTTTCATAATTATAGTTTATTTCATTTTTTTGTTTCATTTTTTATTATACAATATACAATGTGATATTAGATAAAACTGTGTAAAATGCCAAATATAAGTGTTGCAATTTGAAAAAAATAATTTTTAAATAATATTACTGTCCCAATTTAATATACATGTAGTCCATTTGTCTAAAAGTTAACTTTCTGGCCAGTCATAATGTAAAATATTTTTATTTTAAATGAATCAGACCACTCGATACATTGGGACAGCTAAAAAAATAAAAAATATATATTACGGTAGCATAAATAATTTTTTTGTGTTTGTATTGTTTCTTAGCAGCTGGTAGCAAATATAAAAATACAAACAAAAATTTAGCTTTGATACACCTCAGGGAGTTGATTCTATAACTTTACAAGACCATAACGGTCATATTTAAAAGACCGGCGATGCTGGAGCGCCTAGCAGATTTTCGTAGAACCTATATAATGACGTCATAACTTGCGATATCATGTAAATAAGTTACAACAGCTCGGTATAGTTGTAATTTTTATGCAGAGTAGGCACGTCATCAAAGTTTGTAACTAGATAATGACGTCACGAAATCACACGTTTACATGGTACACTATCTAAATTTTGAAAAATATGTGTGTTGCGTTATTATAATTAAGTGCGATGCTAATTTTAACGACTAAGATAATTGAGTAGACAAATTATTTAAAATTTTTGTAAAACTTAATACATTCCCAGTTTACGGTATTGGAAATTTTGTGTGAAGCACATCAAATACAATATTAGAAATAATATGGATAATAAATAAAGCACTTGATAAAAATAAGAAATCAATTGTTAAATGACATTAAATGTATTTTTTAATTTTAAATGAAAGATTATGTGATTATTACCTACAATCGGTATTTTATAAATATTTTTGTATCTGGTATCATTTTGGAATAATTATTAAAGTATATATTTATAATTTAGTATTTCGGTATCTTGTAGTCCATGATCGATTAACATTTGAAACTATGTAAAATTTAAATGATTATGACATGACAGTGACAATAGTAAAATATGCTTTATATCTTCTTCTGCAGTTTAAATAAAATGACTAAAATATATTTGTGAGTATAGTAGCAGTAGTACTAGTATAATAAGTTAAAAGAATTTTTATATTATTCTACATTTTAGTTATTAAGAAAAGTATGAACACACAAGGCGTATAAGGAAGTCATGTGGTGTCCACGTCAGATTTTTTAATTTCTTCTACAGTGTGATTAACTGAGTTTTTCCACATCGTAGGTGTCACTGTATTCAGCGCTTCTGCCCACATATTTAATGTTCCATGTTCCAATGCTTACTCGTCCATGATGATCTTTTCAGTAATCTTATGCCTGCAATACAAATAGAAAATGTAAATGTTAGGTCATAACATAAATATATCATTATTAGTCAAAATAAAATAATAACAAATAAATTTGTTACTTACTCTGCAGCAAGATCAAGCAGTTGTCTTTTGAATGAACACTGACTTGAATCTATATTATGCTCTAAAAGCCATGCTTGTATTTGGGCCTTTCTCCAATTTTCCCTCTGGTTTTTTTCTTCCACTTTGCTATGGTACGAGGCATTGTCCATGATGATGATTGACGGTTCATTTAAATGAGGAATTAGTTGTTCTTTGAACCATTTTGAGAAGTTTTCGTGATTCATCTCTCCATGGTAGTCGCCTGTCTTTGATTTCGAAGTAAAAATTAAAGATGCATTGGGAACCCAACCATCTTCAGTACCCGCATGAAGAATGATGTATCTATAAAAATAAAAAATAAATCAATATTATGACTATAAGAAGGAATGCCTAATTGAAAATAATAATCGACTTAAAAAAACCGATTGAATCGAGAGTTAAAAGTTAGTAAAAGTAACAAAACATTATAGAAATAAATTATAATTAGTTCATAAAACAACTGACCTTTTTCCATCTGATGTATTTTTTCGCTTCACGTTTCGCACGTCCTCGTCTTGCCAACTTCGAAGAGCTGATCCTTTCTGGAAAATCCAGGTCTCGTCCAGAAAAACAAATTTATGCGGTGTTTCTTTTTTTAAATTTCTCATAAAATTCGTCATAAAACGTATTCTTTTTTAAACAATATGTGGTTGTTCGTATATCGCCCGTCTGTTGTTATCTTGCTTCCAAGAAAAACCAATGTTGTGTAAAATCTTCACTAAACTTGAAATTGAACCGTAAAAATACCTCGAAATTTTAAAATTTCATTCAGAGATTTACAAGTTATGTTTTATTCTAGAAATAAATTATATATATATATATATATATATATATATATATATATATATATATATATATATATATATATATATATATATATATATATCAACATTTTCCATTACAATAAAACATCAATATTAATAAACTTACTGTTTGCATACATCTCATAAATAGCGTTTCTAATTATTGCAGTTTCCACAAAAGAATTAACTGCAGTAATTGGTTTTTTCTTGCTCTTGGGCTTTTTCGGTGAAGCTAACACTTCACGTCTTGACACTTTTGCAGAGATTTTATGGATTACCCCTTTGGAAACTTGTAGGCAATCTGATGCTCTCTAGAAATGAATATTTGATATAAATTTTGATAACAAAATATATAGAATATAAACATACCTCTCGAACTGCTTTTAACGGTAGCAATGGGCACACGGCGGTGTGCCAATTCCTTATCAAAATATGCAATCACATTTGCACATAGCTCTTGCGACTGCTTGGATAATGCTTTAGGCATTTTCACTCGATTTTATAAAATGAAAGAACACCAATAAAATCAAATGGAATAGAGAACACGGAAATCACAACTAAATACTAATAGAAATTAAGCTACAGCGAAGCACTGTTTGTATTTAAAAATACAGATTTATACGCAACAAGACAACAGTAGTGAAATTCTAAGAATAATACAACGAACAACGTAAACAATAATGTTAATCACACTAAATGATAACGCAACAAGATACGCATGTAAACGTTTACGTATTTAACTCCAGTAGCACCAAAAACATTATGTTCGACTATAAAATAATTGTAAATTTAATTAAAATGTACTTTTCTTATAGTATACAAAAATAGTATTTATTTTCTTCGTTTTTGAAAACTTAAACATCACTCGGTCATTACTACAGTTTTGTTTCATTTTGTAATGTTTTGATGACGTGCCTACTCTGCATAAAAATTACAACTATATGTGTTGTACGTACGCTGCAAGATATCTGTCTCTCTCTTTGAAAGTTTGGCTGTCATTGTTTGTTGAGAGTTAACCTCTTTGTGTTTTTGTATTATTATTTAAATATCAAAACGTTTTATTGTGGCAAGTGTAATGAATTTTTATCTTCATACAATAATTTTTTTTGTATATAAGTACATTTAAATTCATAATTATTTTTTACTATGGATGGTTCGCTTTCCATAAATTCTACAATCATTTGTTTTTTAATGAGAGTAGCATTCTCTTCTCTTTCTCTTTTCTCATCCATTTTAAATTTAAATTTAATACGTTGGCAAAAAGTGAACTGATTTCTGGAATTTAATGCTGGAACTCGAAAATTAATTAAGCTTAATGTTAAAGGATCATCAACAAGATTATGTCTCAGCTTATACAAGTGAATTAATTGGAAGTTATTTCTACGTTCAGATAATTTGACAAAATTTAAATACACCAATAGATAAGAATATGATATACTTATATCAGGATACACATTATTTTTAAAAAAATATAGATATCTAAGGAATTTCTTTTGAATAGTTTCTATTGAGTTTATATATTTTGTCTACAAAGGATTAATAACCACAGAACAATATTCCAATTTGGAACGAACAAAAGCATAATAGAGTATAAGTATAGGATCAATGATAGTGAAATTCCTAGAGTTACGAATAATAAATCCAAGCATTCTATAAGCAGATAAGACAATTTGTTTAATGTGAGCATTAAAACTTAACTTTGAGTCAACCAGTATACAAAGATCTTTAAATTCCGAGCAACGGGCAAGACAAACACCAGAGAGGTTATATGGGTAATGCGTTACATTTATCTTTCTAGTGAAAGACATTATTTTACATTTCCTAATATTGAGTTGAAGTTTATTTTTATCACACCATTTTGATGTCAAAAAGCTAGTACCCCCACTTTACCCAAAACAATTTTTTTTAGTCCTATAATTTTGTACTAATTTTGGACATTTTTGAACCATAAAAATCAAATTTTGACCCATCGTCATTTCAGAGATTGGACAACTCGATATCAGAGCAATAAAGCTGGTACCCCCACTTTGACAAAAAAAATTTTTTAGGCCGATATTTTTGTACTAATTTTGGACATTTTTGAACCATAAAAATCAAATTTTGACCCATCGTCATTTCAGAGATTGGACAACTCGATATTCAGAGCTTAAAGCTGGTACCCCCACTTTGACCAAAATAAAAATTTTTAGGCCAATCATTTTTTACTAATTTTGGACATTTTTGAACCATCAAAATTTCTGTTTGACTCAAGAAGGGTTTTGTTAGCTTGATTAGTTTATGTCAAAAAAACGAATTTCTGTTGGACTCAATTACGGTTTAGTTAGTATTGATTAGTTTATGTAAAAAAACGGATTTCTGTTGGACTCAAGAAGGGTTTTGTTAGCATAGATTAGTTTATGTCAAAAAACGGATTTCTGTTGGACTCAAGAAGGGTTTTGTTAGCATAGATTAGTTTATGTACAAAAAAACGCTAGGTTCACGCTAGCGCGAACCTAGCGTGAACCGTTTTTTTACCTAAACTAATCTATGCTAACTACACCCTTCTTGAGTCCAACAGAAATCCGTTTTTTTGACATAAACTAATCTATGCTAACAAAACCCTTCTGGGGTCCAACAGAAATTTTGATTTTTATGGTTCAAAAATGTCCAAAATTAGTAAAAAATTATCGGTCTAAAAAAATTTTTTTTGGTCAAAGTGGGGGTACCAGCTTTATTGCTATGAATATCGAGTTGTCCAATCTCTGAAATGACGATGGGTCAAAATTAGATTTTTATGGTTCAAAAATGTCCAAAATTAGTACAAAATTATCGGCCTAAAAAGTTTTTTTTGGTCAAAGTGGGGGTACCAGCTTTATTGCTCTGATATCGAGTTGTCCAATCTCTGAAATGACGATGGGTCAAAATTAGATTTTTAGGGTTCAAAAATGTCCAAAATTAGTACAAAATTATCGACCTAAAAAAATTTGTTTTGGGTAAAGTGGGGGTACTAGCTTTTTTGACATACCATTTTGTCAATTCATCAAGATCATTTTGAATTGATACTCAATCGTCAGAATTGGAGATTGATCGAAATATTTTAAGGTCGTCGGCATAAGGAAGTGTTTTATTCAAAATAGAGGCTGGCAAATCGTTGATGAATAGAAGGAATAAAAGAGGTCCTAGATTTGAGCCTTGTGGAACTCCTGAAGATGCAGTAAAAGGAAATGAGTCAACTCCAAGGTAATTAACAAAAAGACGCTGATTTATTAAATAAGATTCTAGTAAAGATATCAAAGAGTGAGATAAACCAAATGATTGCAATTTCTGAATAATGATTTTGTGATCAATTCGGTCGAAAGCCTTCGAAAAGTCGGTATATATAACATCGACTTGTAGATTTTTGTCTAAGGATTCGGCAATGTACTGAGTTAAATAACATAAATTTTTGAGTGTAGATCGACGTTTAATAAAACCATGTTGAGAAAATGATATCAGGTTATGAATTTGTGAATATTTTGTACGATAAATGATATTTTCGAAAACTTTACTCACGTGTGATAGAATTGCGATAGGCCTATAGTTTGTTCAGATATCAGAAGTATCACCAGACTTATGAACTGGAACTATTCTCGCTTGTTTCCAGACTTCAGGAAAGATTCATGTTTTTTGGGATAAATTAATGATTTTTGTGAGAGCCACTTTCAAAGGCTGAGAACAATCCTTTAATATAAAAGAAGGAATAAAGTCTGGGCCTGAAGAAAGTGTCTGTTTTAGCTTATTTATAGCAGTTAATACCTTATCTTCAGTGATATAGTCTGACATTGCGAATTAATAGTACTGAGATTAGTACTAAGATTATTATTTCGATTAGAAGGCAACGAAAATGTGCTTCGGAAATAATTTGCGAATCCATTAGCTATATTAGATGACGTGTTTAGAGTTGCACCATTATAGTAGGTGTTGAATTTTGACTTTTTTTTGACTTTATAAAACTCCAAAACATATTCGGATCTGATGTTATGGATAACTCAGTGGATATTATAAAGTAAGTATAAGCTGCCTGAATGTCAGACTTTATTTTTTATCTAAAATATTTAAACTTATCCAAATAATAAGCATTGTTGTTTTTTATATAGCCGGTGAAAATGTGCTTTCTTCTTAACATCGTTTTATTTGACGAGTGTACCATACAGGATATTATGCAGATTTGTAAATAGGGCGATAGGGAATACACTGATCAAAAAAATTGTATAATACGTTGTAAAAAAAATTGCAGGCATCATTCACATCCGTAAACGTTTCAAGCTGATTCCAGGCGAAATAATTAATTAAGCTGTACAGTTTTGTATAGTTTAAAGTAATATATAGCTTATGTTATTAATAAATTTCTGATCATTTGCGAATGTTGATCCGTGCCACTATATCTAGCAAAAGTTCTTCGGCATGAGAAACACTGCAATCGACATTCGAAATAACAAGATCTAGTAAACGATTTGCTGAATTTCTTACCAGATTTAATTGATCATAATCAAAAAGTTTAAAAAATTATTCATACTACTGACAATATTTGACTCAGTGTTATTAACAAATTCTGGTATATTGAAATCACCTACAATAATTGTATATGCATCATAGAGAAAAGTAAGAGACTGAATACTATCAAATACATCATTATAAATTTCAACATTATTATATAGTATACACATTAAATATATATATATATATATATATATATATATATATATATATATATATATATATATATATATATATATATATATATATATATATATATATATATATATATATATATATATATATACCTCTATATACATAATGGACGTGTGTCTTGGGTAATATACAGGGTGAGTCATCGAAATGCCCGTCGTCGATATCTCCCTTGTCGTTAAAAATACAGCATGAATTTATTAACAGAATTTTTCGTCTACTCAAGGAGCATAACTTAAAATTATTTTCACATATACAGGGTGTTGCATAATGACTTGGCAATAATTGTTCGTCTTTTTTTAAATGAAACACCCTATATATTTTTATATATTTTTATATATTTTGAATTGTATTTTATTTAACTATACGAAAATATAAGTTTCATTTTAGTTTGCCGCGGCGTTGCCAAGTTATTCAATTTTTTCTCTAAAAAAAGCCGAATACACGTATTGTTTTATAAAGGCGTACTGAAGTTATTTTAATAGTAAAATTTATGAATTTTTTTTTCTGTACAGCTGTAACTATACTCTTTGTTCTGACATAACTTTTTTTTAATGTTATTATACAGGGTGTTCAATACAGAGAATCAAATTTACTCAATTTCAAATGGCTATAACTCGTCATTTTCAAATGGAACACCCTATATTTTATTATTCTGTTGTGTGTATTTTTGCATCTTCTTATGTTATAAAGGATGTCCTATGCCTAAAATCATTAATTTCGAAATTAATTAAATTAATGTTTTAAGGCATAGGACATCCTTTATAACATAAGAAGATGCAAAAATACACACAACAGAATAATAAAATATAGGGTGTTCCATTTGAAAAATACGAGTTATAGCTATTTGAAATTGAGTAAATTTGATTCTCTGTATTGAACACCCTGTATAATAACATTTAAAAAAAGTTATGTCAGAACAAAGAGTATAGTTACAGCTGTACAGAAAAAAAAATTCTTAATTTTTACTATTAAAATAACTTCAGTACGCCTTTATAAAACAATACGTGTATTCGGCTTTTTTTAGAGAAAAAATTGAATAGCTTGGCAACGCCGCGGAAAACTAAAATGAAACTTATATTTTCGTATAGGTAAATAAAATACAATTCAAAATATATAAAAATATATAGGGTGTTTCATTTAAAAAAAGACGAACAATTATTGCTAAATCGTTATGCAACACCCTGTATATGTGAAAATAATTTTAAGTTATGCTCCTTGAGTAGACGAAAAATTCTGTTAATAAATTTATGCTGTATTTTTAACGACAAGGGAGATATCGACGACGGGCATTTCGATGACTCACCCTGTATGTGTCGCCACCGAAAACGCAACCCGCATAACTGGTGGACTGGGGTTTTCTCTCAAATTTTTGTGTATAGATTGTCCAAGAAATGTTGTCCATTTTGTGTTAAATATTACAAATTTTTTGAAGATAAATACATTAAATACTGGTTTGACACTTACAGAGTAAAATAAAGCAAATATATCCGATAGAGTATTTTTTTCTGAATTCAACCATGTATTCGTTTTATATCCTTACATAATAAAAATTTTGAGAAAAATTCAGTTGAAATTTAAATAATTTCTAATTTTTAATATTAATCTATGGATGAAAAACAAGTGATAAATTAAATATGGACGTGGTTTCTTTGGATATCTCGTGGCATAAATATCGCAAGCTTGTATGGTATTTTGATTTATTTTTTTAAATTTATCACTTGTTTTTCATCCATAGAATACTGCACATTAATATTAAAAGTTAAAAAATATTTAAATTTCAATTGCATTTTTCTCAAAATTTTTATTATGTAAGGATATAAAACGAATACATGGTTGAATTCAGAAAAAAATACTCTACCGAATAGGCCTAAAAAATATGTATATTCCCATTTGAAAAAATATAACCTTGTGTTGTAACTTGAGAACCACTGGTTTAAAAAATTATTTTATTCTTTAATCAGATGTCCCCCTTGGTCAGCTACAACTTTGCTATTTAACATTTTTTTGTAACTATAATAATAAAGAAAATATAGGCGTTGGTTGGTTTCGCTGTTACACCCTGTATATATATATATATATATATATATATATATATATATATAACTACAAGATATGTTGCTTCTACAAAGCTTAACTACTGACTAACTTATTCTATCTATTCTAATTTACAAGAAAACTTATTATCTACGAGATTTAGAAATCTAGTTACAGCAGAGCATGTTTCTCACGGGGACACAGCATAATTTTATCTATGTTGCATTTTTTCAATAATATAACTTCTCCCTTCTCAGAATGTAGCCCCTTCAGGTAGGCGGATATCATCATGTTGTGGCGGTAGGGTTGAAGTTCTACGTTGAGTGTATAGATTCCTAATTCGTTTAAATGCAGTACAAATAATTATAATTAAAAGTCCAATATAAAGTATTAGTGTCCAGATGCTAGGGATGTGAAAGTTATTTTGATCGTTACTAATAGGTGTTAGGGGGTTGATGGGTATATCTTCTAGGTTTATTGTTTTTAGATTTATTGTTAAATTTGTTGTTTGAGTTGTATTTAATTCAAATCTAAATTTTTCAAATAATACTGGTTTTCCAATTGATTTGTCTTTGTAGATTAATTTTTGATTTTTGAAGAATATTTCACAACCGTTTTCACTGATAAGGTAAACACCACGTAACACTTTCACTTGTGCACTTTGATGACACTTTATCTTCAGTTTTTCTTCTTCAGGGAATACTGCTAGATATTTGTTTATTTCGGGGATGATCTCGATGTGGTTTCGCTTAATGTTCAGTTTTGTATATTGGCACTGATTGGTATTATCCTCTAAGAGAATATGACGTTCGCATGCAGGGTTGTAATGAACATCGAAGTTGTTCTGGCACTGATACATTTTACTTCGGGTACAAAAAATGTCGTGTAGAGGCTTAATTTCGTTATTTCCAGATTTTAACAAATATTTTACATCGGGAATGATTGTTACGAACTCTGATTCTAGTTTTGTAGGTATTGAGTGTAAATAGTAAAGTTCGTATTTCTTTTCGAAATTTATTGGGAGTGATATAAAATAATTTATTGCTGTAGGTAGTATTTTACAGTTAATTGTTACTATTAATTCAAAATCCAAGATATTTTCATAATGTTAATTCAAATGGTAGTTCATTTTTTTAATATTTTGATATTTTTTGTAATTCAAAAAATAATTCTTCTGGTTTGATAATACTTGGATGCATTGTTCTTAATTTGCAAAAAGTTATAGAGTTTTCGATATCTTGAAACATGTTTAATATGACGTTGTACAATAGTATCAATTGATTATAAAGGTCTTTGATCAGCCAAACGTCTAGTTTGATTTTGTCTTTTATTAAATTGTATAAGTACTCAATTTTTGATTTTAATACTAATTCGTTATGTTGTATGTCGTGAATCGTACCATTAAACTTTTGTATAATTTGGTGATTTACACTATACGCCATGTTTATTTGATTTTGTAAATTTTGGTCATTTCTTTGCAAATGTTCTAATATTTCGTTAAATCTTTTTCCATCTTCTGCATCTAAGTTACCAGTAATTGATTTGAATATTGTACCTAAGCCGTCAATTAGTCCTCTTTTATTCCTGTTGTTACTCGAATGTATTTTGATGTTATTAATTTTGTCAATTATGCTTAATTGAATAAATTTAATTATCGTATTATAATTACTTAATTCGTTATTATAATTGGTTAGAGCTGGTTTGGTTAATTTTGTTGTATTGCATGTTTAAATCGTCATACTGCGTATAAAGTGGTGTTAGGTCATAGGTCATAATAGTGTACAAAGGTATGTCTTGTCTTTTCTAATTTGGCTGGTCCAAGGTTTATTGGTAAAATTGCCAAATTTTCAGTAATGTCTATGATGTCTGATCCGTGTGCGAATGCGAACAACCTGGAATATTTTTATTAGAATGAGTTTTCTTTTTAGGACGTTTAATATTTGAAAGATGGATATTTTCAGTAGTGTTGCCGTGTTTAGGTTTTATTTTAGCGGTTTTTAGATTTCGGTTTGAATTCTTCTTTCTTATATTTGTTTTTAGTTTTTTGCTGCTTTTCTTTATTTTTAACAAATATTTGATCTGGGATTTCGGGTAGTTCTTCTCGCGATTCGTTTTGTTTATCTATTACTTTATTTTTATTTTGATCAATCTGTTTATTATCTTCGATGTGGACTGTAATTGGATGCTTTTAAAATATATACTGTCTTTGTTTAAATACGTTTATTAATCATGTCTTGACTTTACACTTGACCCTGTTGGCGTTACAAGCTATCAACGTCACAACCACACCCATATGCGCACGCAGGCGCCAATGTCGCCAACTAGAGTAACACAAAAAATCCCTAAATCGGAAACTTAACAAAAATAAATAAAATACTTGAATATATCCAAACACATGCAAAATATAATAAAGTTATAAACATAATCCCCCGCCTTGCAAGGGCGAAGTCCTTCAACACGACAGACTATTACAAACAATATAAGTTTTTTAAATAGAATTAGGTAAAGGACAAATTTTAGCAAATGATCGCTTTATTTCACCATTTTGTGTTTTCAACACTGCCACACGATTAACACCATCACTACCAGGACACAAAGAGACAATACGTCCTAACCTCCACTTCAGTGGTGGAAGACGGTCATCCTTGATCAGGACGAGCGTATTTGGTTGCAGATGCTCCTTGGACTCCTTCCACTTATGACGAGTTTGAAGCTCAGAAATAAATTCCTTGCTCCATCTTTCCCAAAAATGTCTTCTAAGGGACTGCAGATGTTGATATCGAGACATTCGATTTTCGGGAATGCCGTCGGAATCTTCTTCGGGCAAGCTAGTCAAAGGCTTACCGACCAAAAAATGAGCCGGTGTGAGAGGAGACATGTCGTCAGGTTCGGCCGATAATGGACATAAAGGTCGGGAGTTTAAGATAGCTTCAATTTGCACGATTATGCTATAAAACTCTTCATAGGTACAGACATTATTACCGATCACTCGCCTCAAGTGGTGTTTCACACTCTTAACACCCGCCTCCCATAATCCTCCAAAGTGAGGGGAATGTGGTGGTATAAATTCCCACTCTATATTTTCGTTTGCACAAGATTCGATTAAATTAGAGCTCTGATCTATCAAAAACTGACCTAATTGTTTTAGCTCATTGTTCGTAGCAACAAAATTTGTTCCGTTGTCGGAAAAGATTTTTGAGGGTTTACCTCTGCGGGACACAAAACGTTTTAAGGCTAATAAGAAAGACTCCTTTGTCAAGTCAGTCACGAGTTCTAAATGAACAGCTTTTATAGAAAAACAAATGAAAAGAGAAATATACCCCTTAAATGTTTTGGAACCTCTGCCTTTCCGATCTTTTAATATAAAAGGGCCGGCGTAGTCTACTCCCGTAACATTAAATGGAACCGTGAGTCCTACGCGTTCTTTAGGTAAATCACCCATTATAGGTTGAACAGTTTTTGCATTGTGTTTAAAACAAGTAATACAGTCATGTACCGTTCTTCGCGCTAAATTTCGTCCGCCTATGGGCCAAAACACTTCACGTACAGACGCCAGTAAAAGAGATGGGCCTGCATGAAGCAAACGCTCATGTTCTGCTTTGAATACTAATTTGGATAAATGATGATCCTTTGGAAGAATTATCGGATGAACTTTATCATAAGCAAAATCCGAATTTCTTATACGACCACCTACACGCATAATTCCTTCGTTATCTAAGAAGGGATTTAAACCCTTTAGTTTGCTATTAGGTTTTATTTGCTCGTTTTGTTTTAAACAATCTATCTCTTGACTGAATACTTGGCATTGTGCAATTTTAATAAGATTTTTTAACGCATTATCAATTTCATGCAGTGTGAGAACACCTGTAACTTTATCGTTTTTATTTAAAACATTGTGCTTAAATCTGTACATATAAGCACTGACACGCTTTAAACGATTTAATTTAGAAAATCTGTCAAACGGAAACGAATTATTTGCAATCTCTGCATTTAAAAATAACTTCGTACGATTTCTCACTTCGGGTACGTCAACTTTATCTTTAAGTTTTATTTTTGGCCAAAATTCCTCTGTTTTTCTTATCCAAGGAGGCCCATGCCACCAAAGATCTAGACTAATAATTTTACTCGGCAAAACTCCTCGCGACACAACATCTGCCGGGTTGTCCGGACTAGGAACATATTTCCAGACGCATGAACTTGTCAATTCGGTGATTTCCGATACGCGATTACCTACAAATGGTTTTAAACAATTTGGCGCAATCTTCAGCCAATGCAGGACGATTGTTGAGTCCGTCCAAAGCACATAGCTATTAATATTACATTTTAATGATTGTCTTATTTTATGTACTAATTTAGATAACAGTAAGGCAGCACATAACTCTAACCTAGGGATAGTAATTACCTTTAAAGGTGCGACCTTTGATTTCGCGCAAAGAAGATAAGAGTACACAGTTCCGTCTAATTGAACCGTTCGCATATAGACGCATGCCCCGTAAGCCTTTTCGGAGGCATCCGAGAAACCATGCAATTCAACAATTATCGGATTCGGACAAATAACCTTACGTTGGATTTTTAGATCATTTATTAGCGGTAGCTCTTTTTTGAACTCCATCCACTGGGTATGTAGATTTTGCGGCAATGATTCATCCCAAGAAAGCTTTTCTAACCATAAATTTTGAATTAAAATTTTACCAATAATAATGCACGGGCTTAATAATCCCAAAGGATCGAACACTTGAGAAATGACAGATAGAACAGATCTTTTAGTTACTTTAGAGTCGCTATCAACTGAAGTCTTATACATCAATTCATCTGCACACGGCGCCCAAACTAGGCCTAAAGTTTTAGTATTTTCATTTTGCTCGAAATTTAAAACTGCCATAGATGAATCATCAGTTTGCATGTTCTCGAAAACCTTAGGTTCATTTGAATAAAACTTTCTTAATCGAAAACCGCCCGATTCTAAAATTTTAGTAACTTCTGAACAAATTTGTTTTGCGTGTTCTATTGTAGTCGCACCGCTTAACCAATCATCTACGTAAAAGTCTGTTTTTATGCTATTTGCTGCTTCTGGGAAATCATTTTCATATTCTAACGCTAACTGTTTAACGCATCTTTCCGCTAGAAATGAAGCGGCCGTAGTACCATAAGTCACAGTATTAAGATTGAAAATAACTAACTCATCGTTTGTATCCGATCTCCAAATAATTCTTTGTAAACATCTTTGCTCGGGTTTGATTAATACCTGCCGGTACATTTTCTCGATGTCCGCGGCAATAACTATCTCATACTTCCTAAAACGCAGTAAATAGAAAAAAGATCCTCCTGTATTATTGGGCCTTTCATTTGTATATTATTTAAAGATAAACCGGAAGATGTGGGAGCGGATGCGTCGAATACAACACGAAGCTTAGTTGTCAAACTATCATTTTTAATTACACAATGATGTGGCATATAGTAACTGAACTCTGTTTCATTTGGTTTGTCCACTTTACTCATATGGCCTAGGGTTAAATATTCATTTATGAATTGCGTATAACTTTCCTTTAAATCTGGATCGCGCTGCAGCTTCTTTTCTAAAGACAAAAATCTACGACATGCTTGAGTATAAGACTCACCCAAACTTGATGGCGACTCTTTCAGAGGAATACTAACTATGAATTTGCCAGAAATTTCGCGTTCCGTATTTTTTACAAAATGTTTCTCGCATGCTGTCTCTTCTTCGGATAATAAAGAAGTTACAGTACATTCCTCAATCTCCCAAAAACGCTTTAGTTGATCTTGAATGCCATCATAGGTTTGTACTAAATTACAAGAAATAGTTTTATTTATATTAGAGTCAAATTGTCCGGAAACTACCCATCCAAATTTAGTTTTCTGCAAAACTGGATTATTTGGGCCTAAGCTCTTTTGACCTACGCAAATGAGCTGCCAAAATATATCAGCACCAATTAAAATATCTATTTTACCTGGCTTAAAAAACGTGGGATCAGCGAGTGTTATATTAGGTGGAATCTTTAGACCTTTAACATTAACACTAATTTCGGGTAATAATCCACTTGTAATTTCTGGTATGACAAATAGTTTTACGCTTGTATTATACGCATTGTGCATAGACTGTATAACACCTGAACAATATGAACTTATTTCTGAACGAGTGTGATTTAAACCAGTAACACATAAATTAGTTTTATGACCTTTTAGATTTAATTGTTTGAATAAACTTTCCGAAATAAAACTACTCTGGGAACCAGAATCTAGTAGCGCACGAACTGTCCATACTTTATTACTATCATCTAAAATATGAATGTACGCAGTAGCAAGAAATACATGATTTGACATGATACACGCATTAAATGAAGATACCTCAGCCGGGGCTGTACCTTTATCTGCTTCTAATTCTACTTTTTCCTGATTAGATTTAGTTTGATCTATGTGCAATAAAGTATGATGCTTTGAATTGCATTTTTTACATGTACCCAGTTTACATTGTCTGTAAAAGTGACCTGTTCTCAAACAATTTATGCATAATTTTAACTCTTTAGCTCGACTACATCTTTCTTCAACACCTAATTTTAAAAATTCCGGACAGGAATAAATATAATGTTCCTTTTTACACACTGTACACGTAACCTTGTTCGATAAAAATGATTTGGAACTAATTTGTTGTTTTTGGCACCTGTTTTTATCTAAATTTTTAGTTTCTAACGTTTCCAACAAATCTGCCCTAGATTTGAGAAAACCCTTAAGATCGTCTAAAGTAGGAAGCTTTGTATTTGCTTTAAACCTTTCCCATTCGCGCAACGTTGGGTTGTCTAATTTCAATGCAATCATGTAAATAACTAACGTATCCCACTGTTCTACAGGCTGATCAAGCTGTTCAAGAGAACGTAGATTTTTATTGATAGTATCTAACAATTGTCTAACTTTACTAGAAGATTCTTTATGAATAACTTCAATATCAAACAAAGCTTTGACATGGTTATGTATTAACAATCTATTATTGTCAAATCTTCCACAAAGTGTCTCCCACGCGATTGGATAATTTTTAGATGACAATTCAATTGACTTTATAACCTGCGCAGCTGTACCTTCTAATGTAGATTTTAAGTAATGATACTTTTGCATATCACAAATAGTACTATTATTATGAATTAAAGACGAGAACGTATCTTTATACTCTAACCAATGTTTGTAATCACCGTCAAATCTTGGTAATTCTATCGTGGGTAATTTAATTGAATTTAAAATTCCCGCTGCTTCATTACTACCGGAACCGTTCAGACTACACGATTGTGCATCGAGTTCACTGACAAAGTCACTTGTTTCTTTTAATTTACCATATCTTTTTAGTATTACGTTTGCTTTTGCAATTTCGTCGAAAAATGAATTTTCAAATTTACCGCGTTCTTCGTATTCTTTTTCTAAATCGGTAGTTTCTAGTTCGATTTGAATTTGTATGTCATCAAATTCATTTAAAAGAGAATTCGCGCGTTCCAACCTTTTCAAAAGTGATTCCAACTCTTCATTTGTTAAAGCTTCTTTAATACTCAATGAATCAATGTATTTACTGAAAACGGTTAGTTTAGCCTTAGAAACGCCTCGTGTCCGTATTAAATTTTCTTTCACAGACATTTTTAAACGAGAGTGTACCTTGACACGAGCGATCTTGTACCTTACAAAATAACAAATGTTTCTACGTGCAAATTGAGCTTATCAATGAGATTGAATAATAGGATATAAACACACGACTCACCCCCTGATCGGAAACACCAACCAACCTGCCTCAATATCCTTGCCTTGCCTTTGAATTGTGTTCCAGCCTGGACCTGCACAGCGCGGGAAAGATCGGTTTTATCCACGGTGTGGTCCACTGCAGCGAACTGGTTTGCTTGTCTGTGTCGGCTTGAGACACCAAATTGAACAGAAATCCTCAGACTTGATTTCGTAAAATATAATTTCAGCCTGGACCTGCACAGCGTGCGTATATTGAGGTTATACCACGGTGTGGCCCACTGCAAAATACTTAGAAGTGATATCCGGGTCTTGTAGGACCAAAATGTTTATTATCTTCGATGTGGACTGTAATTGGATGCTTTTAAAATATATACTGTCTTTGTTTAAATACGTTTATTAATCATGTCTTGACTTTACACTTGACCCTGTTGGCGTTACAAGCTATCAACGTCACAACCACACCCATATGCGCACGCAGGCGCCAATGTCGCCAACTAGAGTAACACAAAAAATCCCTAAATCGGAAACATAACAAAAATAAATAAAATACTTGAATATATCCAAACACATGCAAAATATAATAAAGTTATAAACACAATCTTTTCATTAATTTTTTGATATAATAGTTGCATTTTGTTCTTATGGTCAGTGATGTAGTTATTTACAAGCTGTTGGTTTATTTCGATATTGAATGGGGAATTGGAGTCAATGTGTCCGGAAATAATTTCAGTAGGCTTTAATTTGGTTGTAGAATGGATAGTGTTATTGTATGCTAGTAGGGCGTAATTTACTTTGATTTCGATAGGTTCCAGTTTATACAAGTCCTGATTATTGAAAAGTCTAATGTGCTCGATTAGGGTCGAATGGAAACGTTCTACAATATCATTTGATTCTGGGTGTTGCGAACTAATGAAGTGGATTTTAATTTTGTGGGTTTCTAGTAGTTCTTGCAGTACCGAGTTTTTAAATTCCAATCCATTATCCGATATTATTTGGTCTGGGATGGGGTGATGATGAAAGAATTAATTTAACCAGTTTATTTACTACTTCTATACCTTGACCTGAATTTAATTTATATGCTTGAGCATACTTTGAAAAGGAGTCTACTATAGTTAAGAATTTTGATTTTTCTAACGTGATACAATTTGGAAAGGTTTCACTGCAGTTAGAGTTATGTTGAATTTTAGTTTTAAAGAGTTTCTGTCATATTTTGTTACTTGACATATTTCGCATTGGTTTATGAAATTTTGAATAGACTTTCTTTGTTGTGGCCAGTAGTATAGTTGTTTTATGCGAGTTTCCGTTTCATCGATTCCTCTATGGTTTGATTTACTTTCGTGGTAATTTTGAATGAGTTGCGTGATTTAATCTTCATTTGTGACATCTAAAAGTTTTTTTGTGCATCTTATAATTTGTATCTCTGAATTTTTAAAATATTTTTGTAATGTGGTACTAAATTTTTCATAAATGGGGCTAAATATAATATTTAACACGAGGGACTATGAATTCTTTGATGAAGTTAAGCATTTCGTTCTCGTAATTTTGTTTTGAAAATTGTACTAATATTCTTTGTTTGTTTTTGTGAAATTTTATTATTTTGGGATTTGAAGGATTATATTCTACTTCTGATATTATTATTTGGTTTTTACCATAGTTAACGGGGCACTCGTCTATTGGAATTCCTACTATAGGGTTCTCGATATTAGAATGCATAGTTGCGGCAGTATCGTCAGATGCGTTATCATTTATAATTTGATTATCATTATTAGTTTCGACTATTAAAGACTGGGAATCCTCAAGATCTTTATTACTATTAAAATTTTGTAACTGTTTATCAAAATCATCAACGATTTTATACAATGCGGCCATGTTATCTGCTTCATTAATATTTAGGTTAGGGAGTTTTAACTTAGGGTTTGGATAATTCCTGTATTCAGCTAACTGTTTATTTTTAAGAATTAATTTTGAATTTTGGATATCATTGCAAGATTGGAGATAGTGAAGTTTTGTTTTTGAATATGGGGTTATCATTAAATCGTTATATATGTCGATAGTGGTTTTTAACAATTTCAAATTATCTATGCCTAATAACAAATCGAATTTATCGTGAAAGTAAAACAGGTGATATTTTAGGCAAGAATTATTTTCTTGGTTTAAATTAAATAATTTTGAAACTGGTATTAGAGTACTAAATTGTTCTATGGAAGTGCCATGTGCTGTAGAAATTTTGAAAGGGTCTTTAAATATGGAATTCTTGTAAAATTTATTTGCAATTTCTGGATTTACAAAAGATTTCGTACTACCGGTGTCTATTAGTACATTAAGATTATTTTCGGGTAGAATAATGAATGGTAGTGTGTTGTTGTAATTCGTAGAATTAAATAATTCTATGTTTGGAATATTTCCGAGACGGTTTCGTATAAAAAATGATCAGTTTCGTTCTCTGTGTCTGCTGGGAATTCGATGCAAGGTTCAACTTGTTGTTCTTGGTAATATGTGTTATCGTTATCAAGGTTGGTGTCAGGTTCGAGTTCGTTGTCACTGAATGTATCGCCGTTTATGTTAAATAATAAATTTTGATTACCACTGGATGGTCCAGGTCGTGGTTGATAAGTATTGTTAGTGGAAATGCTCATTGGTGTTGGTTTTGGGAATCTTTGGCTAGGAGTTGAATTTTGATTTTGTATTGTTATTGCTTTTGTATTAAATTGCGAATTTTGAGAGTAATTTTGATTTGATTGTTGATTTTGGTAATTATTTTTATAAAATGTTGCATTTGCATTAGGTTGCGCGTAATTAGTTAGATATAACGGTTTGGTTGGAGCGAACTTTTGCATCTGTTTAGGAATGAGTTTATTATGATTGTTTGCTGATGGTTTAGCAGTTTTCTGTGCATTATCAAACTGAAAGTCATTTGTCAACATACTCATAGCGGAATTTAGATCTTTTGGATTTTTAGTACGCATGAGTTGTTCGATTGGTTTTTTTAAACCTTTTAATAATATGCGTAAGGCATAATTTTGAAAATATTTAATTAAAGTATATAAATAGCGGTGTTATGCGTTTTAATATAACTAATTTGGAGATTTAATAAGTGTTGTACTTTATTATAAAATTCGAATGGTGTTTCGGTTTGTGATTGTTTTAGTTCGGTTAATTCTATTGCTAGTGTGTAAGTATCGCGTTTGTCGGCATATGTGGACAATAAAGCTTCTTTTAAGGGCTTCGTGTAGTTATTAAAATTGGGAAGTGATCACTGAAGTGTGCATCGTCTAACACTTGCCATGAAAAATGTGGCGCGAGAACGGGCGAACTCATTGAGAGATCTATGGCTGAAAATGAATTTGATCGTAAGTTGATATAGGTTAATTCACCGGTGTTTAGAAGAACAATGTCATTAAAATCTAATAGATTTTCAATGAGAAGTCCTCTTGCATCATTATGGGCTGAACCCCATAATTTGTTGTGAGCATTAAAATCACCCACAAAAATGAACGGTGGTTCAAGTTGGTTGATGATATTCTCGAGATCATGTAAATTCCAGTTGAAATTGGGTAAGTAAATGCTGCATATTGTTATTTTCCTTGGCATATATAGTTGCACAGCGAGTACCTGCAGTTGTGTTTGAATGTGGCAGACTTTGTAAGGTGTTCTGGTATTTTATCAGTAATGCAACTCCACCATGCGCTCGTCCATCGGGTACTACATCGTGACGAATGATGTTGTATCCGCGTAAAGTAAATGTTTCTTGAGGCTTAAGATGAGTTTCTTGGATACATGTGCAATAGGGTCTGTACTCAGCTAATAAGAGTTGTAGTTCATTTAAATGTTTTACAATACCATTACAGTTCCATTGCAGTAGTTCTTTTTATTGAGTTAATTTGTTAAGTGATTAAAAGGATAGCTTAGAAGGTTTGTTAAGTTTAGTTTTATAGTAGTTATTTTTTTGGTTTTAAAAGCGGGGGTTTTTACTCCTGCTTCTACCTTTAGTCCAACCTTTTCTATCTTTCCTTTTCTTTCCTTGGCCTCCTTCGCTAGTAGAAGGGTCGTTTTCAGAAGTTAAACTATTGTTGTCAGATTCATCAATGGAGTTTTCATGAACGATATTTTGAATGCTTATGTTGGCGTTAGCTGTAGGAATTTTATTTATTGTTATTGAAGTTGTGGATCTATTGCTTTTTTCGTTAATAGTTAGATCAGTAGGTACGGCTTCATTAAGTAATGTAGATGGTTTCTTAAATAATTTAGCTTGGGGGTTCATGGTTCTTGTATATTCGGTAAATATAGTCTTGATCATATTTTTCATCTCTGGTAAAATAAGTGATACAATTTCAGACACATTGACGGGTGGGTTTGTTGCCGGTTTATTTTCAACAATTTTTTTAATTTCAGGTATAATTTGTGACACAATTTCAGATACGTTTACAGGTGGGTTTGAAACAATTTCCGGTCTTGATGTTGCTCTTGCATAAGAAGTAGTTAGCGATGGACTAATCTTCGTTACATACGCCCTAGCTTCTGGGAAGCTGCATTTATTTATTGTTTTATACTCGATAATCGCGTATTCTAATTTAAATTTCGGACAGTTTCTAGAAACTGATGCATGGTTGCCTTTACAGTTAACACAAGTAACATCTGCACATTCAGTTCCTTCGTGAATAGGTTTTCCACATTTGCATGTTTCAGGGTATGTACATTTGCCAGACATATGCCCGAACCGTTGGCATTTAACACAGCGCATTGTGTTGGGAATATACGGACGAACAGGGAGTCTATACATAGCAGTATAAATATATTTAGGTATATCACGTGACTTGAATGATAGAATAATAGATGGGGTATTCTTCGGACCTCATAGGCACCCTGCTCTTTGAGTTCAGCAAGGATTTCTTCATTTGGACAGTTCATTAGATCACGACAGTAAATTATACCTTTAGATGAGTTCAGTGCAGAATGAGCTGACACTGATACTTCATGTTGGCCAAGAGTTGTTGTATCCAATAGTTTTCGCGATTGTTGGTTTTTTTTTTCGATTAGTAAACCGTCCTTAATTTTTCTAATAACTTTTACATCACCAGCAATAAGTTTGATTGATTTTGAGATCGAGAATGGGTTAACTTTACTGAAGTCTCCAGCTGGACGCCTCATGATCAAGAAGGTAGGTAAATTATCGACATTTTCCGAAGAAACAGTGTCGTGTCTCTTCTGTGTTTGGACAACTGGATCCGTGTCCAGTGCCATTTTTATTTATTTAGAGGGCCGAAGCCCTTTATTGTTTTGGAGAACCACCTTATATAAGTTATTTTATTTTATTTTAATAAAATAAAATGAAATAAGTAGAAAATAGGCAAACGAACGTACCTTAGTTAGGCCTGACTTTCATCTGACCTTTAACTGACAGATGGAATTTTGGAAAGATAAATGTAAAAACTCACGTTTCAATTTTAAATAATATATCTACACTTAGAATAACCAATAACTCAACCACCATAACACAATATTACTGTTAAATTTAATTATTAAACTACTAAAAATACCAAATAAAGCGGAGTGACCTGGACCAGCTGTACCACTGACGGGTGCGTTCTATCTGTATTTTCCACGTGTTAAAGTTTTTTCGACCTAATGGTTCTATTTTTACAGTTAAACCAGCCATGATTTATCTTTATAAAGATCAATTACTTCCTGTAAAATATTTTGACAGATACACATCAATACGAGTATTTAGTTTTTCTTTATTTCATTCGTGCCTGGGCCCCATAACCTGTTAAACAGAGGTTATTAAATTAGCAGTGAATGAATCCTTTTATTAAGAATGATCAGTACAGAAAATAAATTATACCTATATACAAATGACACAATATTTGGTGTTTACTACAAACACCAACTTTTTTACCTTCCGCTTACCTGTAAAGGAAGGTATTGGAATCATGCAAAAAATCGGGTGGTGAATTTTTAGTGGATGAGCACGAATTAGGGTCCTTACAACTCATTTTTGATAGTTTCACGATGATGTCTGTGTGTATGTGTGTGTGTATGTGTGTGTGTGTGTGTGTGTGGTCAATGGGTGTTAGTCGCATAACTCAAATACGAATTACCCGAAAATTTTGATATTTGGTATTTAACATTTGTATATAAATTGGAAGAGCTCCTTAGATTTTGGTACAAATATCTTCATCGGAAGTGATATTTTTTGAAGATTGAAAAGGTTAATTGTCAAAATTGTATATAAATTTAGAAAAATATAGTATTTATTTGTAATAAGAATAAGAGGAAAAGTTATTTGCAAC
This sequence comes from Agonum fuliginosum, assembly GCA_947534325.1. Taxonomy (NCBI): domain Eukaryota; kingdom Metazoa; phylum Arthropoda; class Insecta; order Coleoptera; family Carabidae; genus Agonum; species Agonum fuliginosum. Next base: position 19,827,002 of record OX384041.1, read on the forward strand.
TTACGTTATAAAAAAATTGTCTTTATCTGGTAGCATTAAAGAACTGCAGTAAAATTTAAAAAATAAATTTATCAAATAAAATGTTGATATCTTGTAATCCATGATCGGTTGATTTTTGTTTCTGCGTAAAAAATATTGACAGGTGAGACGGGTGACAAGTTGGCATACTAGCGCTATATAAGTCCTAAGTAAGATATTAAATGTAGTAATTGAACGGAGGATGGCTTCAACACAACAGAGTTTTCCTGTGAATGAATCTTTTTATTCAGGTGATGCAAATTTCTGTGTTTGAATATTTTAGATTTTTATTTGTATATTTTAAATGGGCACCGGATTGTACGTATACATTTCTGTTTAAAGTCTAGATATGGCGGAAGGTTGTGTGATGGCCACGTCAGATTTTTTATCATAGATGACATGATGACGAGCTTGTAGATTCCAACAATATTTGTTTGTTTAATTGTAAAGTAAAATTTATTCTGATTAATAAAAAAAACATAATATAAAAATTGTAAAAGAATTTATTTTATTAAAGGACCTTGAATAATGTATATACCACAAGCGATAACCATCATTTCATCCAATAAATCAATTAAATTGATTGAAACTACTGAGTGAGGTTGTAAAATTTCAAATTCCTCATTCTTTTAATTAATCTTTCCATGTGTATATGTAATGCTGCAATTTTTGTAATTTTAGCTTCATGTTTAGTCATTTTTCGTTCAGCAGACAGTGACGGTGGTCTTAGAAGTTGGCAGTTCTTTTTATGTAATTGTAAAACAATGTTTTTAAATCTTCTATCAGCCATAAAAAAGCACTCATTTGGTATGCATTCCAGAAATCCACTTTGTTCCACAATTTCCTTATCTGTTGCTCGACTTCCAAATCCAAGAGAAATGTAGTTTACTAAACCAAACGGGGTACAAGTACTTGGCGGTATTACATTTCTTATATTTGCTCCAAGTTAGCGATTGATGAGTTGCATGCTGGGTGTGTGAATCTCTATTTCCAGACAAGCCTTTATAGACTGTACATTTTTATAGTTAGGCAGAAATTATTTAGCAAAATGCTGTTTTTATCGGACCAAATTATGAATTGCTCCATACAATTAGCTATTAAACTTGTATACAAATTAGTAATTTTTGAATATCATTGCTTCACTGTACCCAAATTTAACTGCTAATCTATAATATGGGTCATTATGTATGTTTTTTTGTATTGTTAATACAATGTATACGTAATTAATTTTTGTATGATTAGATAATAGATTTATTAGAAAATATTCTGTCTCCGGAAGACCTATATAAAAGCGGCTATAAATTTCTATATCTGCCAGAGATACTAATTTATTTAACTTGCTCCATTTTTCGTTTTGTATTTCTTCGTCAAGTGAAGAGGATTGAGAATCACTACCATCTTCTTTTAGTGTTGTGGAGCTAGTTCCGGATGGTGAAGAACATGATGTTCCTGGTTCTGGTTGTTTATTTTCTTTGATAACTGGGGTTGGGTATTGATGAAAAGTTTCAATATTTGTCTCTCTTCGTTTTTTGCAGATATATAATATAGGGTGCATATGCAACAGCAGAAAATGCATGCAACAGAAAGCGCAAACTACAGAAATTGCAAGCATCAGAAAGTGTAAATTACAGAAAATTTGTACGCCAGAACGCGCAAACATCAGAAAGTGCAATTTACAGAAAATCGCACACAAAAGAAAACGCATTGTTCAGAAAGCTCAAACATCAGACCGTGCTTCTTACAGAAAGTGCAAACGTCAGAAAGTGCAAACGTCAGAAAGTGCAAACGTCAGAAAGTGCAAACGTCAGAAAGTGCAAACGTCAGAAAGTGCAAACGTCAGAAAGTGGAAGCATCAGAACGCGCATTTTACAGAAAGCGCAAATTACAGAAAATTGCATCTAACAGAAAGTGCAAGTATCAGAAAATGCAAACATCAGAAAGTGCAAATGTCAGAAAATGCAAACGTAAATGAAGGGCGGAAAATAGCCCAACCTTGACAAAATCGCTCACCAACCTAACCTAACACGTTCTGACGTTTGCATTTTCTGACATTTGCACTTTCTGATGTTTGCTTTTTCTGACATTTGCACTTTCTGATGTTTGCATTTTCTGATACTTGCACTTTCTGTTAGATGCAATTTTCTGTGATTTGCGCTTTCTGTAAAATGCGCGTTCTGATGCTTCCACTTTCTGACGTTTGCACTTTTTGTAAGATGCACGTTCTGATGTTTATATATATATATATATATATATATATATATATATATATATATATATATATATATATTTTTTTTTTAAGGTAATCGTGACTGCAATTAGTTAAAGAAGCAACAGTAGTGGGTGTGACAGTCAGTAAATTGGCCAAAAAATTAAAGTAGACTCTTTAAAATTTGTCAAGCTTTCGATTTTATTTAAATCTTCATCAGGACACTGTAACAATATTGATATAATACAAATTTTACACAATTTATAGTGTAACATCAGACTTACATAGTGTTGAGGTTAGTTTAAGACTAGCATCTTATGATTAGGACAAATTGTCGTCAACGTTTTTAAAAAACACAATACTGTGAAAAATAAAGCAATATTTTATAATAGTTTAGATCAAACAGAATCATTATGAGGTATTTTGACACAAAAATGGTCGAACAGTAACAGCTTGGTTAGATGTTTGATCACTGAAACATTGTTGTCAAGTAATGGCTACCAGTTTTGGCCGCGCTTTAACAAGAAAAACACTTATTCTTGATATATAGACAAAAAAGAAAACGAAGTTGCAGAAACAGTCACTAGGTGGACAAGGAACAGTTAAGAATAAAATTTTGAAATTAAAACCGCCAAAAAGCAACTTTAACCACCTACATCATTTTGAACATTTTGAATTGATGTGTTATGTGTGTTATTTTTTATTTCGGCTAATTTTAATAAATAAATGTATATCTGGCTCAAACCATCAACGTCTGTTCTTTTATTCATGGTATTAATTTTGTTATTAATATGATACATCTCTAGTTCTGGCTAGTTCATAAGCAATATTATGTTTGGTGTTATGCTGATGTTCAGCTAAAGCACTACAATGTGGTTTTAAACGGCAATCACTTTTATGTGATATAATTCTGGTTTTTAGATGGTTACACGTTTGACCTACATAACATAAATTGCAGTCATTACATGATATACAATAAACTACGTTAGATTGTAATAAAGTTGGTGTTGGTGTTTTTAATTTTGAAAAGATGAAAATTAAAGAAATTTGTAGATGACATTGTTTGTGCAGTGCCTGTTGGTGAAGCACAAAATATACTGCAAATATTTAATTCGTTTAGCCCATTATTACAATTCACCATTGAATTTGAAAACAATATGTGCCTACCTTTCCTAGATACAATAATTAGTAGAGATCAAAGTGGTTTACTTACACTAGACTGGTATGTCAAACCAATTGCATCTGGGAGGTACATACACTACAAATCCCAACAACCAAAACAAATGAAAATAAATGTAATACTAGGGCTAAAAAATAGAATTTTACCACCAACATCATCATAAAAATTTAATAAAGTTGAGAGATGTGTTACTGCAAAATGCTTACCCAAAAAATTTGATTAATAATTTACTTTTCAATGTCACTCAAAATCATAAACCAACAAGCCGGGTTGTTCCTGAACAAGAGACAAACCAGCGTATAAAGTATGCATCCTTACCTTATATCGAAGAGTTACCGAAACTTCAAAAAGTACTCCATGACGATTCAGTAAAAATTGCCAATAGAAGTTGTACGACTGTCAAATCGGTCTTTTCAAAATTAAAAACACCAACTCTATTACAATCTAACGTAGTTTATTGTATACCATGTAATGACTGCAATTTATGTTATGTAGGTCAAACGTGTTACCATCTAAAAACCAGAATTATATCACATAAAAGTGATTGCCGTTTAAAACCACATAGTAGTGCTTTAGCTGAACATCAGCATAACACCAAACATAATATGGCTTATGAACTAGCCAGTATTTTAGATGTAGAAAAAAATTTCACAAAACGTACTTTCCTAGAGATGTATCATATTAATAACAAAATTAATACCATGAATAAAAGAACAGACGTTGATGGTTTGAGCCAGATATACATTTATTTATTAAAATTAGAGGTCCGTGAAGGTGGAGTCCCGACATCAAAATTACAATATAATAATAATTCTATAATTTTTTGCTAATTTTGTGCTATTTTTTGCTATATTCCACAAATTTTGTGCTATGCTCGTTTTTGTTATATTCTCAATTTTTCACTTGGGATTCCAGGTTCACGTCTAGTCCCGAATGAAAATATATACATTTTTGGTATGTCTATAATATTTTGCTAATTTTGTGCTATTTTTAGCTATATGCCACAAATTTTGTGCTATGCTCGTTTTTGTTATATTCTCTATTTTCACTTGGGACTCCAGGTTCACGCCTAGTCCCGAATGAAAATATATACATTTTTTATATGTCTATAATTTTTTGCTAATTTTGTGCTATTTTTTGCAATATTCCACAAATTTTGTGCTATGCTCGTTTTTGTTATATTCTCTATTTTTCACTTGGGACTCCAGGTTCACGCCTAGTCCCGAATGTAAAATATTAAATATTTTATTATGCTATAATTTTGTGCTCATTTTGTGCTATTTTTTGCTGTAGTAAACAAATTTTGTGGTCATCAAATTTACTTGTTTCTTACGGATAGTAAATTGGGACTCATTTTGTGTTTCGTGTTTTTTGCAATAAGAAATAAATTTGGTGCTCATCAACTTACCTTGTGTTTACGACAATTTCAATGGGAATCATAAGTTTACGTTGAATAGCGAAAATAAGTGACTGCACTGGATGTAAAATGTATAGTAGTTATGCTATAATAATTATTTTTATCTCATTTTGTGCTATTATGTTTATGTTGCTAAATGATACACATTAAATAATGTGTGTAGGTAGTTATTAACTAGTTTACAATATGTACCTACCTATATAAAAAATTTATTTTGCAAAAAATAGTTATAAACAAACTAGGTATAGGAGTATTATTATTATTATTTCATCAACAATTTTAAAAAAAATTTATTTAATAGTTTATAAAACGCTGAGCATAAGTGTAAATGCAGTGCGAAAATTATTTATAATATGCGAGACATTAATTTTTCAAAATCTTTAAATTATCCTAGTTCTTAAAGCTCAAACAATGGATTTTTAGGAGAATTATAATTATAATTTGTTTCATTAATGCATGATTTTGAGAAAAGTAAGACGATCTAACGAGTCCCAAACAAACATTTTATGTATGAATGAAAATTATTTTCTGTATTAGTCCGAGAAATGATTTACTTTTTGTACAATCCCTAAATGACCTGATTTTAACAAAAAACAATGACATAATTACATCAAATGCCCCACTCGTGGCAAAAAATTATTAAACAATTTAAGACAGTACAAAAATAAAACAAATAAAAATATTTTAAACTAATACACAATTACACAAGTAGTACAGGTGTATTATTGTAAATCTAAAATGAACTTGAATCGATTCGTTACGTATGATAATAACTGTGCAATATATTTTTAAAAAACGCTTTTTGTAGTATAAAGTAATACATCAACTTTTTGCCAATAATTCACGATTCCATGAAAGAACAGAACAATGAAAAAACAGAACACGAAAAAACAGAACATGAAAAAACAGAACATGAAAAAACAGAACATGAAAAAACAGAACAATGAAAAAACAGAACAATGAAAAAACAGAACACTGAAGAAACAGAACAATGAAAAAACAGAACAGTGAAAAAACAGAACACTGAAAAAACAGAACACTGAAAAAACAGAACACTGAAAAAACAGAACATTGATAAAACAGAACATGAAAAAACAGAACACATAAACTAATCTATGCTAACAAAAAACAGAACTCCGTTTTTTTGACATAAACTAATCTATGCTAACAAAACCCTTCTTGACTCCAACGGAACTCCGTTTTTTTGACATAAACTAATCTATGCTAACAAAACCCTAATTGAGTCCAACAGAATTCCGTTTTTTTAAATAAACTAATCAATACTAACAAAACCCTAATTGAGTCCAACAGAACTCCGTTTTTTTAAAAATAAACTAATCAATACTAACAAAACCCTAATTGAGTCCAACAGAACTCCGTTTTTTTGACATAAACTAATCAAAGCTAACAAATCCCTTCTTGAGTTCTGTTTTGTCATTGTTATTTTTTTTTCATATTCTGTTTTTTCATGTTCTGTTTTATCAATGTTCTGTTTTTTCAGTGTTCTGTTTTTTCACTGTTCTCTTTTTTCTTTGTTCTGTTTTTTCAGTGTTCTGTTTTTTCATTGTTCTCTTTTTTCATTGTTCTGTTTTTTCACTGTTCTGTTTTTTCATGTTCTTTTTTTTCATGTTCTGTTTTTTCATGTTCTGTTTTTTCATGTTCTGTTTTTTCATTGTTCTGTTTTGTCCGGTCACCTAATTCACACTTTGATTTCATATTTCTCTTTTCTGTCATTCCGAATAATTTTACTTTTATTAAAGAAGATGCTAATTTTTGTAATACAGTTTTAATGTTCCTCCTAATTTTCTACCTGTAAAAATAAAGATGATTTACAATGTTCGGTCCTTAAAAGTGTTAATCTGCTTATGAAGAAAATAGAGATTATAGTTTCAAAGAAATATACCTACATCCTACAATGTTCTAATCCTACTAGGAACAGTTACATTAAATATAGAGCTCTTTTAAATATATGAACATAAGTTCATTCGCTTTTGTCTTTCGTTTCGAATGAATTACATGTCCTAGCGTTTGTGTTTTGTGTCCTGTGATGCTAATAAAAATCAGTTAAACTGTTAACCTCCAGAATAAAAAACCAAAATGAAAAGGTCAATCAATGTTAATCTGCGGTACCTAATTCACAATTTTCTCTATACCGAAACAGGGAAAATGTAAGATTATTATCTGTTAATTTTAATAAAATTAGTAATGTGTTGTATGAAATTAATAGTTACGGTTTTTGTTTGGTCCACAATCTATTAGTTATGCTATATTACTTAAATGTACTTAAGTATGATATTTTCCAGTTCCGAATAAAGAAGCATAATAGACTATAAATTTCAAGCTCAATTCACATATAATGAAAACATAATAAATAAATATACCTATTTAAAATGAATTTTTACCATTTCGTTTACCATTGATGAATTTTTATTTTTTTAAAATTACATTATAGAGTATAGGTAATTTGCGCAGTTCAAATTGTACAATTATCTACAAGTACTAGGTACTTGTAATTATTTAACGCAGAAAAAACTAACTAAAATGTGAATTTTGTAAATTAAGTGACATTTTAAATTATTTAAAATGAATATCTCTTTTACTTTAATAAAAAAATACAATCGCAGTTTCACTGATTATGGATTCAAAAATACATCAATTTGATAATTAATGAGGGGCCTATTACCAAGAGTCTTGTCGAGACTCAAGACCCAGACGAGACTTACATAAAGTCTTATCAAGACCAAGATGAAACCCAAGTTGGCGCGACCAACTTAAGACCAAGACAAGACCAATGTCAAGTCTCGTCTTGTCTCGCCTTGTGGTAACACTAACAATTTTACATCCATCAGTACAGTCACCTATTTTCGCTATTCAACGTAAACTTACGAGTCCCATTGAAATTGTCGTAAAAACAAGGTAAGTTGATGAGCACCAAATTTATTTCTTATTGCAAAAAATAACACAAAATGAGCACAAAATTATAGTGCAACAAAACATTAAACATTTAACACCCGGGTCTAGCCGGGAACATGAATTTATTATCCGTAAGAAACAACGAAACAAGTAAACTTGATGAGCACAAAATTTGTTTACTACAGCAAAAAATAGCACAAAATGAGCACAAAATTATAGCATAACAAAATATTTAATATTTTACATTCGGGACTAGGCGTGAACCTGGAGTCCCAAGTGAAAAATAGAGAATATAACAAAAACGAGCATAGCACAAAATTTGTGCAATATAGCAAAAAATAGCACAAAATTAGCAACAAATTATAGACATATCAAAAATGTATATATTTTCATTCGGGACTAGGCGTGAATCTGGAGTCCCAAGTGAAAATAGAGAATATAACAAAAACGAGCATAGCACAAAATTTGTGGAATATAGCAAAAAATAGCACAAAATTAGCAAAAAATTATAGACATACCAAAAATGTATATATTTTTATTCGGGACTAGGCGTGAACCTGAAGTCCCAAGTGAAAAATTGAGAATATAACAAAAACGAGCATAGCACAAAATTTGTGGAATATAGCAAAAAATAGCACAAAATTAGCAAAAAATTATAGAATTATTATTATATTGTAATTTTGATGTCGGGACTCCACCTTCACGGACCTTAAAATTAGCCGAAATAAAAAATAACACAGATAACACATCAATTCAAAATGTTCAAAATGATGTAGGCGGTTTTAATTTAAAAAGTTTATTCTAAACTGTTCCTTGTCCACCTAGTGACAGTTTCTGCAACTTCGTTTTCTTTTTTGTCTATATATCAAGAATAAGTATTTTTCTTGTTAAAGCGCGGCAAAAACTGGTAGCCATTACTTGACAACAATGTTTCAGTGATCAAACATCGAACCACGCTGTTACTGTTCGACCATTTTTGTGTCAAAATACCTCAAAATGATTCTGTTTGATCTAAACTATTATAAAATATTGCTTTATTTTTCACATTATTGTGTTTTTTAAAAACGTTGACGACAATTTGTCCTAATCATAAGATGCTAGTCTTAAACTAACCTCAACACTGTGTAAGTCTGATGTTACACTATAAATTGTGTAAAATTTGTATTATAATATCAATATTGTTATAGTGTCCTGATGAAGATTTAAAATAAAATCGAAAGCTTGACAAATTTTAAAGAGTCTACTTTAATTTTTTGGCCAATTGTTACGGTCATTTTCTGAGTATGTTTACTTTGCTGCTCTGTTTGTTTTAATTTCCGGCTTCATCATCTTTCACTTGTTTCCGCGTCAGTTCGACCTAAATTTAGTTAAGTTTCAGTTCATTATTTCATTCATTCCACGTTATCACTCACCTGTCATGTGTCACACATTTCACCTTGATTTCACTCATCTGTCATCAATTAGTTCATTTTTAGGGTTGTGTCTTCTGTCTCTTGTCTGTGCTGCCATCTACGAATTGAGTCGGATTTCCTCTGCGCCGATGTGCATAGTAACCCCCGTAACACCCTGGATATTCTGGTCCTCGGAATTGTGCGGTTTTAGTTGTCACGGATGATTGGTTCAACTTCTCTACCTTGGTATAAATAAGAAGGGTGAATGAAGCTACTTGACAATGCTAAAGAGGGAAGCTAATTCCCTTAGCATATATATTAATAGTTGTGTAATGCTATATAAAAAATGTAAGTAAAAATGTATTATAAAGCTGACAATAAATTGAATTGAAGCTACTTGAGTTAAGTCACGTACCGTACTTGAGAGATAACCGTCTTATTTTCTTCTCTTTAAAATCGAATAGCGTGCGAGAGTGAAATTAAATTTAGTGCTGCCTATTTGTGTGATTTTGGCATTGTTTGTGTTGGGCCACTTTCACTTCCTTTGCGAAGGGATTATTTGGAGCACTAGACTGGAATAAGGGTTAAGGGAACCTTTATTTAACGTCAGAGGCTGGATTCGTTTTTTGCGTTTTATATTGTACATCTAAAGCTTGTGTACAGTCACCAAGTCAAGCATATCTAGTTAAGGTTTAGGTCCGTGTTTTTGGTTGTGTTCCGATTCCGAGACTGTGCTTGGCATCCGCATTGCGTAAGTGTGGTTCGGGCGTCGCTGTAGCTATTAGGGCTTATGTAGTTTATTTTTGTTTACCGCGCTCGCATCGCGATCGTAGGTACCATCGAACCGCCGTGTGCAGTTGCGCTTATCAATTTATTATTTGACGAATTTGCGCCGCAGCTCATAAAAACTACCGCGGAGACCAACCAGCCGAGGTTTATGCGTATGCCACTCCGCTCCTAGGAGCCGTAGTTTAGTTTGAGACATTCCCTTAACTCGATTGCACTTGCCCCTTCGGTTTCTGATTTTACTCTGTTGTAGTTTATTACTTTAATATACCTTTTTTATTTGCGATTGCTTCCCTTCTTCTTTCCACTAGTGACAGGTCTACAGTGTGTCAGTCACGACACTCCAAGCGGCCAACACAACTTGGTAGGTGAGTGTACATACAGTTGTGTGGCGCCCTGTAATACGAACCACCCTCTGAAGTCTCTTGAGCCAGGCACCTCACCGTTGCGAGGTTTGAAAGTTGTAGCAACCAGTTTTTGTTGTAATACAATTTACTGACTGTCACACCCACTACTGTTGCTTCTTCTATATATATATATATATATATATATATATATATATATATATATATATATATATATATATATATATATATATATATATATATACATCTCACTATCAACAGAGCGTCCGTTCAAAAAACCTGAATAGAGCGTCCGGTTGGTGTATATTCCCAATTCATAATCATTGAAGCGTCCGTTCAAACTATCATCTTTGAAGCGTCCGGAATATACGGATTATTACAATTCATCGATTATCAAGCGTCCGACAGTGTTGCCGCGACTGAACAATGTTACTTCGCGCGTTATATTGGGGATTTGAAATGAAAAGACGGAGTTATTATCGACAAGTTGAATAAATATGACAAAGTTATATGTGGAATAAATCGCTTACATTTTGTTTTCAGATAGTACGTTAATTGATTATTCAGTCCATATTTTAAGTTGGATTTGTATGCTTATAACCAAGTATAATAAAAATATATTGAAAATCGGTCAAATTGTCTGTGATCTGATAGTTAATTATTTAAATGAAAATTAGCAACAAATGCATTATATTTCAATAATTACTAAATTCACAAATTTGTTGACAACACTATTGATTAGGTTTAAAATTAGAATATAATACTACATAATGCATTTTATAAATCATTTTTGTTCAAAATTTATTACTTCTGGTTAGGAAATGGTGATTTACCCAGTTATTTTGGCATGGAAAGCACAAACCGAAAGTAGTAAATATTTTAATGTCAATGTTTGTAATGTTAATTACATAAGAGCTATTTATTTTTCCGAATAAATTTGTTTGTTACTTATCGAAATCTTGTTACGTAGCAATTTAAAAAAAAAGTTTAATAATAATAAAAAATTGTTGTAAGATTTAAAGGTAAAAATATGAAACAGAAATTTACCTATTTAAAATCTACTACTCATTATACAGAAAAATAATAGAAAATTAATCAAATGACATTAGGACATTACAGTACCTACTTATATCAAGCAGTGTTTATTGGGATTTTAAAAATAGGTATAAATATTATTTTCTTACTTTCGTTTGGTTATAGACAATTTATTTCTCAAATTTGCGCAAGGAAATTAATTTAATTACTTCATGCAATGGTTTTTATTTTACTCTTTTTTTAAAAATAAAAAGTACACATATAAAACTACATTTATTTAAAAAATTATAGATCACATTGTAAAGAAACTTGCAATCGCATATTTTATGATTTAAATTTAAAAAAAATTCGAATAAAAATGTGGTTTGTAGATAACCTAATTTGGGTGTTTTAGTTTCATGTCATAATTTGTAAGACATTAAATGACAAAATTTCATAATTTCAAACAAAAATTCCATTTATTCTATATTAACGTATAAAAATATTGTATGCAACAAGTAAGGAATCTCGGTAGTCACCTTACTTATGTGTTTACAGAACTCGGCCACGCCTCGTGGTACAAATTTCACATACGTAAGGTAACAACTTTTGTTTTCTTACTTGTTACATAAATATCTATTATCTATTTACTAAATAAGGTTTCATTAATTAACTATTTCATTATTTGCTGTCAAAGCAATACAATTTTATTTCAATTTCATAAAGATCGGACAAACCTTCTAGATATAGATATTTAACCCCTACCCTCATGATAGTCCGATCGAATAAAAAATTATATGTATGACCCAATTTAAAAAAAAGACTCTCATTTGTAATACCATAAGTAGTAGTAGTCTCGTAGTTATGTCGGTAATTTTTCTGGTAGTATTTCGAATGTTCCTTGTTAATATAATATTACGAATGCGCATAAAGTACATGAATGTATAATATAACTACCAGAAAAATAATATTTCTTATTTTATTTCAATGGTATATACCGAGTATTGTTGCAAAAAAAACAATTATTACGGTCATTTGAGTGATTGTTGAATTTAACCCCCAACTCTTTGGACCCGAACAAAGTCACACCACACATACCTTAAAATCAGGCTCTTTTCAAAAGATATCTGCTTGTAAAATTATGTGAAAATCGGACAAACGGCCTAGATCTAGAGGTTAACCCTCATACCTCAATTTAAATATAATTTATAACCCGATAAATAAAAACTATCTTTCTTACTTTAGTTGATTGCTACATATTACCGAGTTTCGTTAAAAAAAAAAAACGACTGTAAAGCGATTTTTTTAGTTTAATCCCTCGTCTTTCCTTATAATGATTCGATCGAATTTAAACATACTTTGAAATCTGACTCTAGTCAAAAAAGACGCGCATGCAAAATTTCGTGAGAATCGGACAAACAGTCTAGATCTATAGAGATTACCCCCAATAATAGCCCAATAAATTTCAAATATACCTAAAAATCTGACTATAGTAAAAAAGAGTCCAGCCTGCAAAATTTCTAGAGAATCGGACAAATGGTCTAGATTCTATAGATTTATAATCCGCACCCCTTATGATCGAATTTAAACATACTTACTTTAAAATCTGACTTCAGTTAAAAGAGACCTGCGTGCATAATTTTATGATAATCGGACAAATGGTCGAGATTCTATATTATTAATCCTCACCCCCTAATGGTCCAATCAAATTAATACATAGGTAACTTAAAATCTGAGTCTGGTAAAAAGAAATCTGCATGCAAAATTTCATGAGGATCGGGCAAACGGTGTAGATCTTGATGTTTAACTCTCCCCCCTAATAGTTCAAACAAATTTGAATATAATTTATGACTCGATTAAAAAAATCTTTTTTATTTAATGCACGCGAAGCACGCCAATACTTACAGTTTAGAAAAAGAAAAACACGTTTTTGCCTCCTAGGGAGCAAAAGCGTGGTTTGCTCCCTTTAGTTTAATTAGGGAATAACGGCGTGCTTTGCGTTCACGTGTGTCGAAACAAAAAAAACGTACTTTGATATTTTGCTTCATACTCCAATATCAAGAGAACACGAACACTTCGAACATAACATTTGAAAACATACGTTTCAGTGTTGCCAGTTTGAGGACGCTCGGTAGGCGATAGATTGGATGAAAGTATATTTATACGCCTAGCGCAGCAACACCACGAGTGAGCGTTCGGCTGAACTAAAAGTATACGGCATGTATACGGCAAATGATAATTCACTATCAATTCGGCGTCCACCAAAATTTTTAAATATGACTACTAGATGGTACTAGGAGCCAATTTAACATGGTGACCAATCGAGCGTCCATATATGGACGCTTCATTGGAGCCGGACGCTCGATTGATGGAAAATTGTCAATATAAGGACGCTTCAATGATAGTAAGTTGTATATATATATATATATATATATATATATATATATATATATATATATATATATATATATATATATATATTTATTTATTTATTTATTTGGTAACTCTGACCTATTAAACTAATAACTGACGTCGCACATACTTAATTGCGATGATTAGGACTTGTTACATACCCCTCAGCTTCAGAAATTTGCTTCCTGAAGGGGGCACAATTTCCTTAAACTACACTTATAGGCCTATTCTGTAAAAAAAAATAATTTGAACGACATGTTTAATAACGATATCGTTAATAACCTCCAATAGTACGTGATTTTAGAATAGTAGACAGAGAAACGAAAGAGAAAGAAAATACTCATGTTAGCACTCACATTATAAATACATTACCAACAATAATAGTACCTAAGAAAATAAAAGAAAATGAATTACGAGTAGCAAAAACGAAAGAAACTATTCGTATAAATACATCACCAACAGCGAAGAACAGAATTAAATTTCGTAATACCATGGCTCCTAATACTCCAAAAAGAAGTCAAAAAGACGGATTAAACGCAGCAGTTGATTCTTTCATTTCTCAAGGTACAAATTACCAACAATTATGTATATTGTCGTAGATGAAATAAAAGATTTAAACGGATTATTGAAAGAAGCCAACAATTTAAAACAAAAAAGAAATAAAATAGAATTAGCAAAATATAAAGCAAAATACAATATTGAAAAATCCGGATTAACAGATTCTGATTGAATTAACAGAAGATATTTTAGTGTGATATAAAAAATGTAATAGTTACACTAAAATTATTCAACTTAAATAAAACGCAGTCAGAATCAGTTAACTTTGTCCACGTATTTTGAAGCGCATTCATATTGTTGGGGAGATGTTTTCACAGCCCTTTTAATCCAGATTTTTCGATATTATATTATTTGTATCTAGAATTTATTTTGTATTAATGTAATAATAAGCCCGTCTGAGCGGCCTAAGTGCATGTGGAGTTTCTACTCCACCCTCCCTTTTATATCCAAGATCCAATATAAGTATAATAAAATGTTTATGAATACAAACTTTTTGTAGGTATTAAATTTCATTAAAAATGATTCCTTATGTACTGATTTCGAATAATTCTACCTTCTTCAAGGAGATCATCATCATATATATTAAAAGGGAATGGAGGATCTATATCGTAATCATAAAACTTTCATGACCTCTAGAAATTCTATGGTTAAAGTTTTTATAAAAAAATTTTTTTCTACTTATAGATATATGTTTAAAGCTGATTCTTTTATATATTTGAAATTTTTTAAACCATAATTTAAGAGAAAAACCATAAAAACCATCAAATTTTCTTGGATCCACGTCTTCATTGGAATTAATTTTTGTTTTTTTGATTGTTGATGGAATGGTAGTTTGACAGATGTCATTTAGTGATATTTACAATTTTATGATTTTAAATTCATTTATTTTAATTTTGTAGTAATTTGTTAATTATTTCAAGTACTAAGAGACAGACCGTAAATTTTTAAAATATTTTGGTTAATTTTTATACTATTTTTAGAAAAATTTATTTAATTTTGACATTTAATAAAAGTACAGGTTTTACAAAATAAATTAGGATCCAAGTAGGTAGATTTTATTGGAAAAAATTAGAAGAATGACTGAGCGGTTGTATGACAGCTGTCATTTACTGACGTTTACAATTTGAAATTTCAGATGGATTTATTTTAAGTAATAGATATAATACGAGTAATTTGTAAATTATAACAGGTAAAGAATGTTGGAGCACAAATGTTTTTAACATTTTCATCAATTTTAATATTATTTTTTAAAAAATTAATTAATTTTGACAGTCACTTAAAAGTACAGTCACATTAAAAGGCATTAGGAGTATTAATAGTAGGTACATTCAAAGTAAAAATTATAACCAGTTTTTTGTAACTTCCGGTTTTATAATTTTACCGGATGTTTTCACAAAATCATTGACTTTGGTATCAAATTAAAGGGCTAAATGTGGGCTACTTTATAAAATCGTTAAAAATAGCGAACGACGATCGATTTTTTGTTTTCATGGAAATAATGATAAATGATAATTTCTTAAATTTATATACCTACCTAATCAAGTTTGATATACACATAACATTTATTGTGCCTGCCAAACTTATACCTATTCTTGCTTAAGAATGATGTATAAAATTATATAAAATGGAGGCCGTAGAGCCCCGCATTTGTTTTATCAAAAAAAGTTATAATCACAGTATCAAGTCCATTTTTACTTCCCCGATCTATGTAATAGAGGAAAGTATTGTAATCGTGATTTTTTGATAGTTTTGGTGAATCTTCACAGTTTAGACCCTACTGAACCCAAAAAACAATTTAAAAAAAGTTGGTCTGTCACTGTGTCAGTCTGTCTGGATATTGGATAACTTAAAAACGCGTTGGAATTTTGGATTGAAATTTTATATTTAACATATTGAGCCAAAAACTTTCGTTAATGAGCTTTACTCAACCGTGGTACCAACTTTATAAACATAACTTTTTGGAACGTAGTTCTTTAACGGGTCGTGCGGCAGGAGCTAAATGGCAGAAATCAGAAAATGTCACGCGTCACGCTGTCTCCCTCTCTGTCTCTTTTTATTATATACGGTATACTATATTTGAGAATGACTGGCAGTAATAAATCATTCTGTCAAAGACATTCCAATGGTGCGTCAATAATTGTTTGCACAGGGATAGTCAAAATGACTAAATTCGGTAGAGAACTATCGTTTTAGGTCTAAGTTGTTTTTCAGGGAAAAGATTTATTTTAATAATAATGAGTGAGAAAGTTATATTTGAATATTAAAAACTTTTATTTTTAGTAAATGTATAAACAGATCACTCCTATCTAAGTCAATGACACAGTCCGAAGGGGATTATCTTAGCGTTGATGACGGTATTTCTATTGTTCGAGAAGTAAGTTTCGTTTCAGGTACAAAGCGTGCGGCTTATTTTGACCATCCTAGTGTAGTTACAACTGATTTTTCTGGTAGTTTTATTTGCCGCATTGCTGGCAAAAATCCAATACTACTCTTGCAAATAATGATTTATTACTGTCAGTCATTCTCAAATGAACTATAGTGTGTGTACGTGCTCGAAAAAATGTTAAAATTTTAAAAATTAGATTTCTTTTTTTAAAACTTAATGTCAAAAATGGTATATCCATATCTCAAATTAAATTCGAAAAAATATTAAAATTTTAAAAACTGGATTTCTGTACTAGGTGGTCAAAAATGATATGTCCATATCTCAAATTAAATTCGAAAAATATTAATATTTTAAAAATAGGATTTCTGTACTAGGTGGTCAAAAATGATATGTCCATATCACAAATTAAATTCGAAAAAATATTAATATTTTAAAAATTGGATTTCTGCATTTTCTTAACTTTATGTACTAGGTGGTCAAAAATGGTATGTTTGCAATTTCTTAACTGAATGTACTAGGTGGTCGAAAACGGTATATCCATATCTCAAATTAAATTCTAAAAAATATTAAAATTTTAAAAATTGGCTTTCTGTACTAGGTAGTTAAAAATGATATGACCATAGCTCAAATTAAATTCGAAAAAATATTAAAATTTTAAAAATTGGATTTCTGCATTTTCTTAACTTTATGTACTAGGTGGTCAAAAATGGTATGTCTGCAATTTCTGAACTTAATGTACTAGAAGTGTTCGAAAACGGTATATCCATATCTCAAATTAAATTCTAAAAAATATTAAAATTTTAAAAATTGGCTTTCTGTACTAGGTGGTTAAAAATGGTATTAAATTAAATTCGAAAAATATTAAGATTTTAAATATTGGATTTCTGCATTTTCTTAACTTTATGTACTAGGTACTATGTACTAGGTGGTATGTCTGCAATTTCTTAACTTAATGTACTAGGTGGTCGAAAACGGTATATCCATATCTCAGATTAAATTCTAAAAAATATTAAAATTTTAAAAATAGGATTTCTGCAATTTCTTAGATTAAAGTACTAGGTGGTCAAAAACGGTATGTCAATAACGTAAGGAACTACGTTCCTGCCGGGGGTCCCCCGACCGCACTTGATTTTATTTTTATCAAAATACTATTAAAGCTCTCGGAAAAATAATTCTAGTAGAAAAAATCTGATGTGGCCAGCACACGACCTCTCGCCATATTCTGCTTATATAATCTAATAAATAGTTTTACTTATATTTTAATAATATTATGTTCATGTAATTATGTACACGATTATCATAATAATTCAAATTTTATAAGTGATAAAAATGATAGTGGATGATTAGCTTCTGTTTTTTTTTTTCAAAATAACAGAATCATTTCAAATTTGATATCAAATTAAAGGTTTTGATAAGGGTTGACAATATTGTTCAAAATTACGTTCGACAATCGTCTTTTGTTTTTAGTTGGATAACCAGAATAATTTTTTATTTTATTACACATTCTATTCTAAAATTTTAATGGCTTAGCTAAATTTTATATTGAAGAAGGAGGTTGAATAATTTGAAGTTTTAATTAAATAATTATAACATCATCATAAGAAAAGATTACTTTTTTTTCAGTATAGTCTAAATGTTAAAATTGTTACAATTGCGGGTCACAACGCTTCTTATATATTAAAAGGCATGATGATGATATTTTCAGTACATAGCTTAGCAACCGTTTTTTAAATCACCTCAGCCTAAACGGTTCAACCGATTTTGTTGAACTTTTTTTATTTGATAGAGGTTAATGAGACGTATTGCTTTTTGAGTATATAAATATTGTACATGGCGTGGTAGTCGAAGGACAGTTGAAAAACAGTGACTTTTTGAGTCCTTGGATACGCTCATTTCTAATTAAATAAATTTATGTGTCTTATTATAGATCAATAGAGGATGGTTAATTCTATAATTTGCCAAATATCCAGACAATCGGTGCTATAATAGCAGAGTTATTAATAAATAACTGAAAATTTAACAAAAAAGTGATGAGAGTGTGCCATGATTATTTTTGTTATAGAAATGTTTTTCTACTCCCTAATGGATATTGGCAACATATCTTCATACTGTCATGTGTGGATAGGGATGTCATATCCACACCAGGTGTGGATATGAAATTCAAGTTCAAATAAGTCAAAAATTTATTAAATCGTGCAAATTATGTTTTTATTATGACAAATAATTACTAAAAACATTAAATCAACTGTTATTTAATAATTAATTATGTTTAACAGCATGATTTTATTGCTAAAAAGGCAAATACACTTTATAGTTTTTACGTTGGCAACAATTATTCAAATGTCATATGTCAAAAAATAATTGATGTAACCCTACTTTTAAATAATTTTTGGTATCATATTGAGTGCATTTTATTGCAAAAACTATATTTCGTTGTTTGATCGTAGAAAAAATAGGCTGTACAACTCGAGTGGAGACATCCACTCTTGTTCTACAATATACTATTTAATAACTAAATAAATTTTAAACACAAAATTGTCATGTCGTGTTTGATATCATATAAAAGCATTTTTGAAAAGGACTTTCGAAAAAAGGAATCCAAAATGGCCGCCATTCACCGTTCACCATTTTGAACACGAAGTTGTCCGACCCATGTCGTGTTTGGTATCATATGAAAGCATTTGAAAAGGACTTTCGAAAAAAGAAATCCAAAATGGCCGCCATTCAACGTCCACCATTTTGAACACGAAGTTGTCTGAACCATGCCGTGTTTGGTATCATATGAAAGCATTTGAAAAGGACTTTCGAAAAAAGTAATCCAAAATGGCCGGCATTCAACGTCCATCATTTTGAACACGAAGTTGTCCGAATCATGTCGTTTGGTATCATATTATAAAATCATTTGAAAAGGACTTTCGAAGAAAGAAATCCAAAATGGTGGCTAATCAACAGCCACCATTTTCAACAAAAAAAATATTTTTTGTTTAAAATACATAATACATTCAATCGATGCCATAGAATTGTTAAAGAATTCTTAAGAAAAACTTTGTTTTTGGAGGTTAATTTTTTTAAATTGAAAAATGGTATTTGATAATTTTAAATCGTGGATTTTCGAAAAAAGAAATCCAAAATGGCCGCCAATCTACGACCACTATTTTGAACACGAAGTTGTCCGAACCATCTCGTTTTTGGTATCATATGAAAGCATTCGAAAAGGACTTTCGAAAAAAGAAATCAAAACTGGTCGCCAATCAACGGCCACCATTTTGAACACGAAGTTGTCCGAACCATCTCGTGTTTGGTATCATATTATTATGAAAGCATTTGAAAATAACTTTTAAAAAAGAAATCCAAAATGCCGCCAATCAACGACCACCATTTTGAACACGAAGTTGTTCGAAGCATCTCGTGTTTGGTATCATATGAAAGCATTTGAAAAGGACTTTCGAGAAAAGAAATCCAAAATAACCGCCAATCAACGGCCACCATTTTGAACACGAAGTTGTAGGAACCATCTCGTGTTTGGTATCATATGAAATCATTTGAAAAGGACTTTCGAGAAAAGAAATAAAAAAACGAAGTTGTCCGAACCATGTCGTATTTGGCATCATTTGAAAACATTTGAAAAAGACTTACGAAAAAAGATCCAAAATGGCCGCCAATAAACGGCCACCATTTTGAACACGAAATTGTCCGAACCATGTTATGTTTGGTATCATATTAAAGCATTTGAAAAGTAATTTCGAAAAAAGAAAAAATGACCGGCATTCAACGTCCACCATTTTGAACACGATCTTGTCCGAATCATGTCGTTTGGTATCATTATAAACGTATTTGAAAAGAACTTTCGAAAAAAGATATCTAAAATGGCAGCCAATCAACAGCCACCATTTTAAACACAAAATAATATTTATTACATCCAATCGATTACGATTGCCATAGAAGTGTTAAAGAATTTTTACGAATACTTTAAATGTTGAGGTTAATTTTTTTTAATTGATAAATGTCATTTGATGATCGGAAATTGTTTTTACAAAAAATTATATTCAAACGTCAAATTTTGTTTTGTATCAAATTAAGGGTTTTTCTGAGAGCAAATACAGGTATATGACTAATAAAAATTGTGTCGGACGATCTACTTTTGTTTAAAATCCGGTATTTTATTATTAGTTAACAGCTGTCAATGTCACAGTGACATTTCAAATTCAAGAATTTTAATCTAAATGTGAAATTGGATGCATTTGAGGCCCGAAGGGCCGAATCCCTTTAGGGGTCGCGGAGTTTGAGCCCGCGAAGCGTGCGAATCCCCCTTGTCGGGCGGCAGCGCGACCTAGCCGAAGGCCCGCGTAGCGGGGCCTGACGCTATCCATATATTAAAAGAGCTTGTGTTCACTATATTTCTTTCAAGTTGAAACTTTTCAGAACGTCTAGAAGTTAAATGGTTTAAGCGATTTTTATGATTTTTTTTTATAAAATAGATATTTATTTAGACTATATTCTTACATATGTGGCCGCGAAAGCGCAGAAATACAGAAATAGTGGCGGTTAACATCAACGTGGGGTCTGTAAGACCCCGCCTGCCCGGTGCCGGGTTAAGAGTTTTTGTGAGAGCTAATGCAGGTATATGATTAATAAAAATTGTTTTGGATGATCTACTTTTGTTTAACATCCGGTATTTTATTATTAGTTAACAGCTGTCAATGTCACAGTGACATTTAAAATTCAAGAATTTTAATCTAAATGTGAAATTTGATTCATTTGAGCCCCGAAGAGCCGAATCCCTCCAGGGTCCGCGGAGCTTGAGCACGCGAAGCGGTCGAATCCCCACTGTCGCGCGGTGGCGGTAGCGCGACCTAACCGCAGACACGCATAGCGGGGCCTGACGCTATCCATATATTAAAAGAGCTTCCATATATTAAAAGAACTTGAGTTCACTATATTTCTTTCAAGTTGAAACTTTTCAGAACGTCTAGAAGTTAAATGGTTTAAGCGATTTTTATGAATTTTTTTTTATAAAATAGATATTTATTTAGACTATATTCTTACATGTTTTGGATTTTTTTTTTCATAATGTATGAGAAATTTTAAAAAAACATGCTTTTTTTGCCATTTTCATATTAGATTGAGCTATCCATGTAATTTTTAAGATGAATAACGAAAGTTGGTGGTTTGACAGTTGTTATTTTATTACTAGACAGGATGATAATACACCATGTTCATCATGATTTTGAAATTAATGTAAGTACCTAACCTATATAACTTAAGTGTAGATGTGTTTATTTACTTTTTTTTATAGTTCAAAAATTGTGTATTTAAAAATTTAAAAATTTTTGACGTAAAAATGCACTCTGAAGTTATCTACCTATAATAAAAATAATGTCAAAAAATATTTTCAGTCAAAATGACGTTTTCCAAGTATGGAAATAAATATTATAGAAAATAAAAAGTAAGGCAGTTCAGTATTCCATGTAAATTATATAACCCGTTTAGCCCGTATGCAGCGATGGTCAAATTAACATTGTTTATGATTGACATGATATTAGCGCCAAGTATTTTTTCGTACAACAATTAATTTTTAAATTAAAACAAACCACGCTGTCCTAAGTAACGAAAATATTTTGTTTATGTATCCTTGTTAAGTCGCAATCTAAATTCAGTAAAACGTTTCATAACAAATGAATTTGTCAGATGACAAATCCACTTTCGGGTTTTGCAACAATTTTAAATGTATAATTATTTAAATGAAAATATTGCGTATGTCAAAGTGACAGCAATCAATATCAAAGTGACAGCAATCAATGTCAAAGTGACAGCTGTCAATGTCAAAGTGACATTTAAAATTCAATTTTAATCTAAATATAAAATTGGATTCATTTGAGGCCCGAAATTTATTCGTTATGTTACTCGCGAGCGAAGCGAGTGTGAGGCCATATAAACACAGTCCGTGCGGCAGCACGGACCTAGCCGAAAGACCCGCGTAGCGGGGCCTGACGCTAGTCTTATATACTAAAAGGCTTAGAGTTGTTGATTTTTTCGTCAAACTAGCAACGCATTTACAACTGCACAACGTTATGAACGAATTATCCGATTTTCATGATTTTTTTACGAGGTGATAGAGGGTGTCGAGACGCAAAAACCTTTGTATAGTTCAATTGTTTTTGATTTTCTTTTGTTTGAGAAAAATGCGAAAAACTGACTTTTCGATTTTCGTTAATAACAAATGAATGGATTAATCTATCGATTTAAAAATTGGTATACATAGTAAGGGATTAATAGGGAGTCCATGCGACCAGGTCTCAATGTTCCAGATAGAATAGTTTTTTATTTATTAATTAAAAACTGAAATTTCATCAGTACATCAGAGCTTTGAATGCTCAAATGTTCAACAACTGACTGTTGAATAAAAAACAATGCTACATTGTGTCAAACTGACGTTTACAATTCGAGATTTCAAATGCACTTTTCTTAATTAATATAATTAATAGAAGAAATTTGTTAATTATATTGAGTTATAATAGAAGGAGCGTAAATATTTTTAATATTTTCATCAATTTTAGTACTACTTTTAAAAAATTTATTTTATTTTGACAATCATTACAAAGTACAGTCACAGAAAAAGACATCAGAAGTTTTAGTACATTCAGGGTAAAAATTGTTAACATATTTGGGAAAAAAACAATGCTATATTCTGTCAAACTGACGTTTACAGTTTACAATTCGATATTAGAGATGCATGTATTTTAAGTTATATTAGAAATAGAAGCAATTTGTAAATTATATTAAGTAGCAGGTAATAATCGAAAGAATCATTTTTTGTATTTTTATCAATATTAGAATTTTTTTAAATTTTATTTTATTTTGACAGCCATTTCAAGTACAGTCCCAACAAAAGATGTCAGAAATTTAGGTACATTCAAAGAAAAAATTATTAACATTATATGAAAATTAAAAAATCCCGGAAAGTACCACAAATTCATGGAGTTTGATGCTAAAGTAAAGGGTTACAGGAACACTAGGTACCTACATTATAAAACTGTTAAAATTGAAGGTCGACGACCTGCATTTAAAAAATATTATATAGAACAATATCGAGTTTGATATTAAATTAAACTACCAAGTGAGCATTAACTTTATAAAATTGTTGAAAATGGGACCAACAATAATAATTGTCATTTGTTTTTATTACAAAATCATATCGAGTTTAATATCAAATTCAGGGGCTGGATAAGGGCTACCTAATTAATAAAATTATTTAAAATGGTGGTCGACGATTGTCGCGCGGTCATATATACTAAAAGGCATAGTGTGGTGGAAAATTAATCACCTTAGCAACTACACGTTTCTTTGCTCTAAAATTTATATATAGTTTGTACGATATTAATGAAACATTTTTTATACGATAAAGGGTTATTTTAACTAGTGCTTTTTCTATATTTTATTATTGTAAAGGACACAGTTTGCGTGAGAAATAATAAAAACTCACTGTTTTTTAACTCCTTAGCAACCGGCATTATACTTTATTCGATTGTTTTTTTCATTTGACATATAGGTAGAGGATGAATTTGACTATATTTCTATGCATGTTTTAACCCAATATTGGGTATATTAAAAAAGTTATTTAGATAAAACCGAAAAATGCACGGAACGCAAATGGGAGTATGCCATGGAATTTTTGTTTTCTTTTTATAAAAATAATTTTTTAGTCTAGTGTCAGATTTGACGTTTCCATTTTGAAATTTTACTTGGATTTATCTTTCCTATTTGATAAGATACAAGTATTTTGCAAATTTTATAGAGTATTTAAAGATGGAACACGCATTATATTTACATTGATTTTGTATAAATTTGAAATATTTTTTTGAAAATTTTTATTCAACTTCACAATGCACTGTGAAGTTGCATCATGTTGTTATTTATTACTGTACTATTTATGTACAAATGTAAATGTTCAATTAAAATTATATCACATTTCCGTGGATAATACTATATATAATTCCCAGTATTTTTATTTAACAAACGTGTTAAAAATGGAGTCCGATATTCGGAATTTTTAATTGTATTTAAATTTGAATTTAGCCTGCTCAAGCCGCTCTACTGGGAATTGTATCCTAGATACGCCAGGCCTCCACCAGGCCCACCCGGACAGAGGATTAGGGCACAGGACACTAACAACCAGACAAGCACGAGACACGGCGCGAATCTAGATTGTAATTGAACTTGTATAAATCTGTTTTTACATAAATACCTATGTATGGTATTAATTAGCACCGAGGGGTACAAAATTACTTCTATTATCGGCATTTGTTTTAAATTTAACAACTAGGTGAGCACTAACTTTATAAAATTGTTGAAAATGGCGGCCAACGATGGTCAATTGTTTTTATTAAAAAATTATATAATCATATCGAGTTTGATATCAAATTCAAGGGTCGGATAAGGGCTCTCTAATTAATAAAATTATTTAAACTGTTGACCGAAGATTATAATTTGCTTTTATCAAAAGAAATATAGAATTATATCGAGTTTGCATCAAATTAAGGGCTAAATATAGACTACTTCATTAATAAAATAATTTAAATCGATCAGAGGTGACCACTACTTTCAAAATGGCAGAAAACGATTTTCGTTGGCTTTTGCCAAAAATTATTGAATCAAATCGAATTTGATATCAAATCAAAGGGCTAAATAGAGGCTACTTAATTAATAAAATTACTTAAAATGGTGACCGGCGGTTGGCATTTGTTTTGATCAAAAACAATATAAAATTATATCGAGTTTGGTGTCAAATAAAAGAGCTAGATAAGGGCTAATTAATTATTAAATTTATTTAAAATCGTGGCGGTGACGATTGCCATTTGTTTTCATAAAATATGTCAGAATCCTATTGAGTATGATATCAAATTAATAGTCTTGATGAGGGCTGATACAAGATTGTTCAAAATGGAGTCCGACGATCGTTTTTTGTTTATATCATAAAATTGTAAAAATCATATTGATTTCGATATCAAAGTAAAGGTCTTGATGATGAGGATTGATATACACAATAAGTGATAAATATGATAGTGGGTGATTAGCTTCTGTTTTTTGTCCATTCAAAAAATAGAATCATTTTAAATTTGATATCAAATTAAAGGTTTTGATAAGGTACAATATTGTTCAAGATGACGTTCGACAATCGTCTTTTGTTTTTAGTTGGTTAACCAGGATATTTATTTTATTACACATACCTATGTTGTTATTTTAAAATTTATATTGAAGAAGGAAGATGAATAATTTGAAGTTGTAATTAATAATTATAATTTCATCATACAATTTTTTTCGGTAGAGTCTAAATGTCAAAATCGTTATAATTGAGGCACAAAGTGCCGAATCGTCCCACGTTCAGGGTTCGCGGAGCTTGGGCCCGTGAAGCGGGCGAATCCCCCTTGTCGCGCGGCGGCGCGACCTAACCGAAGGCCCGCGTAGCGGGGCCTGACGCTAGTTATTTCCTATATGGATACCATTCGCCTCATCATCGTCATCATTTTCATCTAAAAAATATTTCTTATAGCCTTCGTTAAAGCCTTACTAATTGCAAAAATTTATAAATTTAGGTCATATTCTACTAATATTGTGGAGTACAGTGCAACTATTTATTATTTTAACGAAATGGCCTTACCAATATCAATTTCTAAATTCAAATCATGTAAACGACGTTCTACTCTACTAATATATTGTGCAGTACAGTGCAACTATTTATTATTTTAGCTGCTGTTGGTGGCTTATAATGAAGCGTTCTGTCTTTATGCAAACATCTAAAATATTAGTGAAGATTTTCCTTAGCTGGAAGGTTGATAAATAAACAACAGCTTTCTTGGGTATCAGCCACAATATATTTGGGATAAACTACCCTCAACGTTTCGGCTCTACCAGGGCCATCCTCAGGAGGGTGGTGTCAACAAATTCTTGTGATACATGTTAAAAATCATTAAAATAATAAATAATTTAAAACAACTTAAAATAGAAACATACATCGAAAGTACCAAGCAATGGTCGTCAAGAAAAAACGTTACAATCATTGTAACAAACCAAGCTTTTTTTGAGACGGAATACCTTTGTTACAATTTTTTAATATCTTCAAGTCTATTGAAGAAATTGATTCGGATGATCGTGTATTTCTTCTGATTTGTATTCTACGGTAATCTTGGTCAGCGTACGACGTTATGATAAAATAGTCTCCAGGTGAATCTTTTTGGAATCTCATTATTTTTATTTCATCCATCTTTATGGTATTTTTTTTTATCATCGATAGTGTAGTTAGATTCGAAGTCGCCTGACAGGGCTTTTAAATCATGGAAGCTTGTGTGATCTAGTTCGTGCACATTGTATGGTTTACAGGATTTTTTTGCTGATCGAATAAGTGTTATGTATTAATCTGGAGTGTAAATAGATCCCGATTTCAGATATTTTTTATGGCTCTTTCTATGACTGAATGCACAGCATCTCCTTCGTTCTGAGAATGACCTTTTATTAAGAATTTGTGAGTGATACTGTTTAAATTGGGCAAGGTTTGAACCGCATACGCGTACATTGCTATAATAAATTTATTTTTTTGTTGCCCACAGCAATATTACGTCAAAGGTTCCGCTGGATTTTCTCTGCAAATCTTGAAGGAATTTGAAAACACAAGAGCTTATCTCATTTGCACCTCTTCCTGCTTCAGCCTCATGCCATTCGAAGGCATTAACTTCTTTGTTTGACAACTGACAAATAGTAAAATTGAAAGTATTTATCTTTGACACATAGTAGAAATTACTTGATTCACCCCTGGGGCATTGCAAAACAGCTTCCAGATCATACACAGCTATTATGTTTGTATCATTTCCAAATTTTTTATCTTTATCTATCCTGGATAATTCCTTCTCTTTCAAGTGCTGGTCATATTCTTCTTGCAGGATTTCTTTATTTTTACTATTTTCGTACGCGATACAGTCTCCATACTGATCTTTTTTAGGTTTCTGGAACGAAATATTATATTCAGTTACAAATATCTTATAATAAATCGGGTACTTAGCAAAAGGCATATTTTTTTCTTTACAATTTTCTACATAGTTACTGTGTAAATCAGCAATTGTCAAGTCTCCGCCGATATACTCTCTTGTTGAATTTGATCTGCAGAAGTGACTAGGCACACGCGGTACAGAGTTTATGTGCTCTTTTATTCCATTTATAATTTCCATATCAGTTTTATTCGAAGGTGTATGTTTACCTCTTTTATCAGGTTCTATTTATAGTATTTGTGATGTTTTGATCTCTTTTAGCAAGAACCGTCCTTATTGGACGATCGTTTATACCTAGGGTTGATTTAAAGAAGGTTTTGCACACCCTTATTCTAGAGTCTTGAATCTCGAAATAGAAAGCATTGTTGTTATTTCGTGGTTTTCTATTTGCATTTTCTTCTCCAATTCGTACATACCTATATTTAGGTTTGATCGCAATCATTGACGCTGCAATAACATTTCTTTGTTTCTCAGAATTTCCATAGGCCCAGTATTTGTTGAAAATTATTTGCCTGTTTTCTTGGCCTACATTAAAAAGACATTTCAGTTTACATTTTTCTGTACAAGGTAGGCCAATCTTTCTCTCCTTGATGTGTTTTTTAGTTCTTGAAATGGAAACATACGCTTTACCCAAACTTCGTAAAGTCTTAGCTTTAGTCTTTAACCATTCATTTTTATCTGCTTTCCTCTTTCTTGATTTAGGTCTTCCTTCTTCAGTAGCAGACGGTTCTTCATCAAGTTGGGCGTTGATACATTCGTCGTTCTATTTTGTATTTCTGTGGTATTATCGTATTCAGAGTAATCAGGATCTTTTATTGAATCATCTGTTGAATAATCTTCATCTGAACTTGTGGTCTCACTATCTGAAGATTCAAGTAAGTTTGAAACACATGTTTCTATCGCTGAGGCATCTTGACGAGCAAGTGACTCGATGTTTTCATCTGCTGAGGCATTAGACGAGCAAGTGACTCGATGTTTTCATCTGCTGAGGCATCTTGACGAGCAAGTGACTCAATGTTTTCATCTGCTGAGGCATCTTGACGAGCAAGTGACTCAATGTTTTCATCTGCTGAGGCATCTTGACGAACAAGTGACTCGATGTTTTCATCTGCTGAGGCATCTTGACAAGCAAGTAACTCGATGTTTTCATCTGCTGAGGCATCTTGACGAGCAAGCCATCAGTAAAAGTTTTTGTGTACGATTTAATCTGTAACAATAACACTGTCAAAGTAAATAACCACAAACGTTAGACCTTATTTTAAAAGCAATCTGTCATAGCTCACAAAAAAACTATGATTTTATTTTATACAGCCCTAAGTATTTCGACACAAAGCTAAAATGTCATTTAGTAAGAAGGAAATGTCAGTTTGCCAGTAAACTATTGTAAATTATAAAGTATATTTTTCTTGTACAGTGACACAAGTGTCGATTAAACACAAGATTCTTACCTTTTTATTTCAGCGTTCTTCGACATTTTTCGAGATGTGTCGTTTTCGCAGTAGCGCACAGAACCACACACAGCAACGGTTGCAATAATACTGAGAATATGACAGTTTACCAGTAAGTTAGTACCAAAAAAGGGGCAGAGTGTAAAACGACATTTCGCCATCTAGTGGCTTATATTTGAACTATAAAATGTGACGTTTTGCTGGTAAAAAGAACAATTTTTTCTGATTAACTCTAACTCAAAAATGCTAAATTTTGAGTTATGTCAGATTGCTTTTAAAGCGACGAAGTGTATCGGCTAGGGGGTATCGAAAAAAGAAAATTATTTATTATGCTTTTGGGGTAGAGCGAAAAAGTTGCCTCTATACATAAGTAACTTCTGTTCAAAATTTCACCATCCTAGGATAATGTCTTCTGTTCTGGCAAGGAACATGAAATTTCAAAAATCGCCAACAAATTTTTTTTTATTTTGTAATTTTTTAAATGTCACAGCACTTTGCGGTAGTGTGCAAAAGTTGCACCTATGTATGGTTAATTACTGTGCAAAATTTGACGCCCCACGGACAATATGTTCTGTTCTGGCAAGGAGCCTGAAATTACCCAAGAATCGACAAATACACTTTTTTCATTATTTAACTAATATTTATTCCATGGGGCGTAAAATTTTGCACAGTAATTAACCATACATAGGGGCAACTTTTGCACACTACCGCAAAGTGCTGTGAAATTTGAAAAATTAAAAAAAAAATTGTTTGCGTTTTTACTAAATTTTTGAAATTTCACGTGCCTTGCCAGAACTGAAGACATTATCCTAGGGTAGTGAAATTTTGAACAGAAGTTACTTATGTATAGAGGCAACTTTTCCGCTCTACCCCAAAAGTATCATAAATAATTTCCTTTTTTCGATACCCCCTAGTATCGGCCATTCTGGTCTGACAAAAGATCCCACCGCTGCCACCAATTATGTACCACCCAAATTGGGTGTACAAATAATAAGTTGTTGGGTTCTTGTCGAGACTGGGAAACTAGTATCAATTAATACTCAAAGGTTACAAAACTATAAATGTATATTTAATAAGTTAATGTATAATAATAATACCATCTTACGTTAACGACTTATCTCTATGCTGTCTCATACTGGAATCGGAACGCAACTGAATTGGAACTTCCTATTACCCTATCTGTATCTTATTTATACTCATGTACAAGTCCTTAGTAAGCAAAACTAGTATTAGCAATACAAACATTTTTATTTATATTTATTTGGTAACTCTGACCTATTAAACTAATGACTGACGTCGCACATACTTAATTGTGATGACTAGGACTTGTTACACATTGTTTAGCTTTTTTATCTCGACTAGTTAATTCAAGGTGCCCCATTTTTTTTTACATAAATTACAAATCTTGGATTTATGTCTGAAGTCTCTCTTCTTGTGGCCAAGTTTTCCACAACAATGACATTGTAGTGAACTGTATTTGGGTACGGGCATTTTAGATTCGTTATTAAACTGAGGTTTATTGTCTTTTGAAATGTTGGGTTTTAATTTATTGTTTGGATTGTGAGTTTTATTTCTAAAATAACTAGCTAACTGATTTCGTTCACTTATGTTGGCAGCTTCGACAGCTGATGTTATAGTTTAATTACTTATACCGCCTATTATTAGTGAAACTTTGTCTTCATTAGAGAAATTAGCTTTAAGTTTTTCAATTCATGCTAAATGATTAAAATGATAATCATAAAGTGATTCTCCTAATGCTGTTTTGTGAATGGAAACATCCATGAATAATAATAATAATAAGAGGAAAATGGACAAACATAGGAGAATACCGTATAGAAAATCAAGAAGAGGAAGCTGGAATAGCTGGAATGGAGAGGGAAGATACATATAGATACCTAGGCTTCAACCAAGCTACAGGCATAAAGCATAAGGAATCCAAAGCAACAGTAACTGACAAACTAATTGAAAGAACAAGGAAATTATTAAAAACAGATCTATCAGGTGAGAATTTAGTAAACGCCGTCAACACCTATCGTTAGCTAGACATTTGGTGTACTGAAATGGACGCAAACAGAACTGGAGAACCTGAATAGAAAAATCAGGGTACTTTTCACGAAATATCGAGCGCACCACCCAAAGTCATCCATAGAACGATTCCACCTACCAAGATCTGATGGTGGACGAGGCATTTTGAATCTTAGAGAACAACATCTTAACCAAGAACATACGTAACTTCTTCTTCTTCAAAAAAAATAACTATCTGAAATACACAGGGCAGTAGTCAACAATGACAGAAACTACACACTCCTAAAACTACGGAACAAAGAGGACCTGGAAACAACGACAGGCCTAAGAAGAGAAGATAAAATAGAAAACTGGCTGCGAAAACCCATGCATAGAAGGTACACTGCAAGTAACCAACATTGACAAGAAAGGATCACAAGCATGGTTAAAAAGCAATCTTTTCAAAGAGACTGAGGCCTTCTTAATGTCCATACAAGATCAAGTCGTACCAACCTTGAACTACGGAAAATACATAATGAAGGATAACACAGTACATAATGATATGTGCAGAATGTGCCACAAACAACATGAAAACATCGACCACTTAATAAGTTCATGCGAAACATTAGTGTCAAGACAATACATCAAACGCCATGACGACGTGGCAAAAATCATACATCAAGACCTTTGCATGCAGCACAAGTTGCTAGAGGTAGAAAAACACTACTATAAATATAACCCTAACCAGGTAATGGAAAATGACAACGTCAAAATATACTGGAACCGCTCTATTATAAGAGATCATTATACTCCAAGTAATAGACCGTGTTACGGTCATTTTCTGAGTATGTTTACTTTGCTGGTCTGTTTGTTTTAATTTCCGGCTTCATCATCTTTCACTTGTTTCTGCGTCAGTTCGACCTAAAATTAGTTAAGTTTCAGTTCATTATTTCATTCATTCCACGTTATCACTCACCTGTCTTGTGTCACACATTTCACCTTGATTTCACTCATCTGTCATCAATTAGTTCATTTTTAGGGTTGTGTCTTCTGTCTCTTGTCTGTGCTGCCATCTACGCATTGAGTCGGATTTCCTCTGCGCCGATGTGCATTGCAACCCCCGTAACACCCTGGATGTCCTGGTCCTCGGAATTGGAATCGTGCGGTTTTAATTGTCACGGATGATTGGTTCAACTTCTCGACCTTGGTATAAATAAGAAGGGTGAACGAAGCTACTTGAGTTAAGTCACGTACGGTACTTGAGAGGTAACGGTCTTATTTTTCTTCGCTTTAAAATCGAATAGCGTGCGAGAGTGAAATTAAATTTAGTGCTGCCTATTTGTGAGATTTTGGCATTGTTTGTGTTGGGCCACTTTCACGTCCTTTGCGAAGGGATTATTTGGAGCACTAGACTGGAATAAGGGTTCAGGGAACCTTTATTTAACGGCAGAGGCCGGATTCGTTTTTTTTACTCGAGCACGCTAACCGCTACTTTACAAGCCACACACAATCTCAGGTAATTAACTCAAGTACTTTGTCGCCTTTCAAATTATTTATTACCAAGTGTTGAGAACGTTGCCCTAATGCCCGTGTACTGTGAGCAAACCGTAACGATTCCATTTCTTTGCAGGCTTTTTGGTTTTTATTTTTATTGATACCTTTCACCTGTACTTTCGGACTTACTGTTGGGGTCGTCTGTGAGTTCCGCGTGGCCGCCGAGTTTGCGCGCCATTCCAGCCGTTCGAAATCACCAGCTGGCATACTTCGGCTCGACTCGCCACCCGAGGTCACCCGAACTACCGGAGTTGCCAGGAGACGGCAACGCCACCGTGCGGCTTACAGCTAAGACACATTTATTTAACTTTTATTGGTTTATTTTGTTTATAATTATTTACATTGTTTAATAATTCCGCTTTAGCTCAGTGTTGTGAAATCTGATTAGTTCAGTAGTTTATTTTTGCGTAATTGTGCGTAGTTGTTGCACTATTGATCTGTAGTTTGCGGGACGTCGTTAGGACGTTGTTAGGGCTGACGTGAGTTTAGCGAGCATTTAACTTTTTACGTGCGCCGTTACGAATCAACGTTGGTCGACCACCGGTGTCCTCGTGCCTTGTTTGCGCCTATTTTAACTTATTTTAAATCTCGCCATCGGGGTCCTGATTGCGCCACCGCGGACGCCAACTACGCGATCTGGTTATTTTGTTGTCATAGTGGTTGTTGTTATTTCTACACTGTTGTTCTCATCAGATTAGTTAATTTAACATGCAGCGGTCGTATTACCAGTTTATTTTTACATTATTTCTTTTTACACTATTTAAATACAACAATTTAGTTCAATTATATTTTGTAATAATGATTTAATTTCAATACACTACAATTTAAAGTCTGCGATAGTTTCTCTTCTTTTCTCTCGTTCCTTTACTCTTTCTCTCAAGACAGATCTACATAGTGTCTGCCACGATACACCTAGCGGCCAACACAACTTGGTAGGTGAGTGTACATACAGTTGTGTGGCGCCCTGTAAAACGAACCACCCCCTGAAGTCTCTCGAGCCAGGCACCTCACCGTTGCGAGGTTTGGAAGTTGTACAACCAGTTTTGGTTGTAATAACCGGACATAGTATATAACCTTAAACAAGAAAAAACAACTTACCTCATAGATATAGCTATTCCAGCGGCAAGAAACATCCGCAAGACACAATCTAAAAAAGTAGAAAAATACTTAGATTTGGCTCAAGAAATTAAAACATTATGGAACCAGCAACGAGTCGAGATTATACCGATTGTAATTGGAGCAACTTGAGAAATTCCATTCAAATTGTATGAGGGCCTAAAGAACCTCAAAATTCCGGAAAAAGCCTACTAACAATGCAAAAAAGCGTAGCCCTAAATACCTGTAATATCGTCAGGAAGGAAGGTGCTGAACCGGTCCATGCCCGAGGATTCTGCCCAAATAGAGATCGAAGAAGGAACGACCACCAACGATGATGAGTAGATTCGCCACCAACAGCTGCCATCATCCTAGCCTAAATGAAATATATATATTTTGTAATACGATATATAATGCTCATTTACTTACCTGATCTCAATATTTATGTATTGTATATATACTTGCCTATAAGGCCGTTTTGTACAAAACACCTGTATTTTTAAAGCAGAGAAAAATAAATGGAAATAATAATAATATTTATTTAGTAGAGCTATTAAAAATACAATCACTTTACAGTAAATTTACAAATTTATGTATTTACAATATTTCTTATTTGAATTTTAAACCTATTTACATTAGAATTCTTTACATAAGCTGGTAATTTATTATATTCTATTATTCCCTTATAGAAAATTGTATTTTGGGTAGAAGTTTTAAGTCGTTTTTCACGATAAATATCACATGTTTGTCTTGTATTATAATCGTGTACATCTTTATGAAATTTAAACAAGTCAGTTAGATAATTTGACATTTCTCCACTAATAATTTTGTGTATACACACTAACATGTTATATTTAACAAATTTTGTTACATTTAACCAATTTAAACTCTGAAGCATGTACTCCACACTTGTGTACTTATTACAATTTAAAATTGCACGCATAGCCCTATTTTGTAATATTTGCAGTCGGTCAATTTCTGTATTATTGCACATAAAAAGAATAGTTGATACATAATTGAAATGAGGTAGAATTATTGCATTAAAAATAGTTTTCTTAGCCTGAGTAGAAAGTATTTTTCTTAATCCATTTAGGAACCCTATTTTTTGGAAATCTTTTTACATAAATAATTAATGTACGAGTATGCCTTAAATTTTAAATCACAACTTAATATTATACCTAAATATTTAATTTCAGTTACTATTTCTATTTCACAATCATCTATCAGTATTCTTAAATTATTTTGCCGGAAGATTTGTAGGTACTTCGGGTGTCCTATGATCATTACCTTACTTTTAGAAGCATTAAGTTTTAGTTTATTACATTTTAACCAATCACATATCTCAATTAATTCACTTTTTATTTTAACTGACAAGTCATTGACATTCTTACCCGACATGTAGAAAACAGCATCGTCTGCAAATAAGTGACATTTTAAAAATTGACACTCATTTACTATATTATTAATATACAGAATGAAAAGTAAAGGCCCCAAGATACTCCCTTGGGGCAGCCCAACATTTATACTTGCTTCAGATGAACATATTTCGTTACATTTTGTTTTTTGTAACCTGTTAGTTAGATAGCTCTTGAACCACTGAAGACATGTACCGCCTATTCCATATTGTCCTAATTTACTTATTAATATATCTCTGTCAACCGTTTCAAATGCTCGTTTTAAATCTAAGAATATCGCTAGTACTGCATTATTATTATCAGTTGCATTTTTCCAATAATTTATTACAAATTGTAACACAACTGTATCCATTTCGAAAACATTCCTGACATGATGCAAGTAAATTATTATCTTCTATGTATTGAATTAATTGTAAGTAGACTGCCTTTTCCAAAATCTTTTCTAAAGCTGGTAACATATTTATAGGGCGACATTCTTCCGCTTTTACAGTATTATGATTTTTTTAAATAGCAACAATAGTAGAAACTTTAAGTTTATCTGGTACTGTCCCTCTTTCTAACGAACTATTAACAATATTTATGATTTTATCTTCTAACACATCTATAAACTCCTGTACTATCCCTATATGTACATCATCAGGACTAGCTTTATTGGATAAACTGTTTACAATATATTTTAATTCAGCATAATCTAATAATTTGATATTAATTAATTCGGATGTTACTACTGGATTGCATATAACATTAGTACTATTGTTTGTAGGTATAGATAATACAATATTATTTATGCTATTTATAAAGTAAGTATTTAATTCCTCTGCTATTACCTCCTTATCAGTATGCATAATTCCATTTATTGATAATTTGTTGAAATTATTATCATGATCTTTAACAGTAATTTATTTTATTGTTTTCCACATCAGTTGCTACGCTCCAGTGAGCGATCCTGCGCAAGCAGCAGTTGAACCTCGAGCTCAATGGAGACGGGAGTGGATCGTATCTTCTCTCACAATGTTTTTAAATCGCTTTGAATTTAATTTATTTTTAATTATGGGCGCCAGTCGATCAGCGCCCAGGTTCAACAGTTAACAGAATACTCAAAATATTTATCTAGACCGACACAGTAAATACCTGAAATGGCCATAACTTGGAAGCTCAAAATATTACCAGATAATTTGAAAATATAAACTAAGTTTATTAATGTAAAAATAATTCAGCAAATAATAAGATAATGTAATATAGTGGTGTTCAAGAATAATAATTATAATGTAAAGAGAATTAATAGTAATAATTAATCATTAAGAACATAATATAATAATGTAATATCGTGGTTTTCAAGAATAATAATTATAACAATTATGTATTTAAGATACAACCTTAAAGTCGGATCAACACTCGTAGTAATAAATAATAAATTAAATTTAATATCAAAACGTCGCGTAGTGTAAAGCCTATCGGCGGGAAGCAGTTTGAAGGACGAAATATCGTTAAATTCAAAACGTTTGAATAATACTAAAAAGCCCTACGTAGACCGTTGGTCGACCAGCGTTCGCGTTGGCGTGCGGCACAATTGTGCAATTGACTAAAAAACAATAACACAGTTCGCCCTAGTGACTGAACCACGCTGCCTACTAGACAATACGCGGAAATATCATACAAATATAATATTAAAACAGAAATTAAATAAGTGTGATCAAACCTAACAACATCAAATAATGTAACACCAATTAAGCAGAATTACGAGATTGAACTAAATAAATGTAGTTAGAAAAATTGACAATAAATTAACGAACTAAAATTTGGTTGAACAAGAATAAATTTAGGTTTTTGTCCAAAAGTGAAATAAAATAATAAGACAATCTTATCTGCAATTTTCAACAAGTTTCCTGGAGTTACGGGTGGTTTCCTTCAGTGCTGCCTCTGCTACGGCTCGTCATACAAATCAGCGGCGCAACAAAATGGCGGAATAGCGGCCCAAAATCATCAATCCAATATTAAAATATCCTCTACAGGAACTCGGTTAACCTCTCGGAAAATCTTGTTCTTCCCAGTAAAGGTAGCGTCAAATAAAACGTATTATTACCAAATAATAAAAGCCTGAAATACATTTGCAATTGAGCATCGACAAAAACCACAGGTACGCCACTGACTAATGGTCAGTATGCATTTAAACAGAATTAATTAGGTCAAAATAAACGTTAGCAAAATTATTTAGAGTTAAAATTGACAACAACAACAAAAAGCAATAAAGATACTGATTAATTAAAATTATGAATACCTAAGTTGTAGTGTGGCTTGAAGAATTTTCAAAGTGTGGCTCTTTAAATCCAATCAAATTGTTAAAAATTACAACTTTCTTAATCTTATTTTCATAAGTATAGCACTCAAATCCAACTATAATATGTTGCAATTGCACAGGCACAAAATAACGGCCAACCCAAAACGCTAACTCAACGACTTGCAATTTAAATAGTGCTATTCTTTCGAGCTCACAACCAAGAATGAATAATTAAATTTAAATTTTAATATGACCTTGCAAAATTATTAAACTACTTGGATGGCGACACCTGATGCTTCGTTACAAATGTACACAGTAACTAAAGGGGTTAAACCAACTGTTTCTACGCCCGAGGGCAGCGGGATGCATAAAACTCCAGGAAATTGTTTAAATTTTATAATTATAATAATTACCTATGTCCTAACTTAAATAAATATAAATCCCATGAAATTATGAACTTAACTAAATAATAAATTAAACCGTAACACTATATCCTAACTTCTATAAATAAATTCGATTATAAAGAAAAAAATATAAATACCCTGAATTATGAATTTAACAAAATAACCCGAAATATACTTAAAAATAAATTAAACTGTAACACAGTTTAGAATTTCCTTATCAATTGTCTATGTTTTGTTAATAGAATCTTAGTTTTTGAGTTTTAATTGTTTGCCCTACCTTATTTCTAGATATTTTGTATAATTCCCAATCTGCGTTATTTCCTGTTATTCTGAATTTATTGTAAGCATAGTATTTTTGTCTAATAGCTTCTAACACTGTACTGTTGAACCATTGTTTTGTATACGTTTTACAAATTATTTGCTTTTTTGGCATATGCCTATCAATAATATCCTGATAGAATGCTTCAAATTTTGTATTTACATTATCATCCCTAAAATTATATACAATTGTAGCTAGTGAATGTTTAAAACTATCATAATCAGCTAATCTACACTCACCGGCACGGAAAACGGGTCACTTATTTTTTTTAAAGAAAAAATGCTAATAACATTAATGTTGAGGACGAATGTCGAAATATTGCTATTGCTATATGTTAACTAGACATTATCGAAGTCGCTTCCATTACCAACTCTTACAAACATTAACAATTTACTTAAATATTCCTTTTATTATGCGCATCATACCGAAATCACGAAATTTATAAAATGCATAGTTATTGATTATGCTGGTATTATTTCTTTTCATCTTTTGTTTTATTGTTTATTTGTCATTTTGATGATTTGATGTGGTGTGATGTGGTCTATGTTTTTAAAATGGCACAGAATGCAGAAATTGTAGTTTCCATCATCACTTAAATCGAAGAAAAAAGAAGTCAACATTTCGTAGCTAAACGGTACAATGTATCACTTAGTACTATTTAACGCGTTTATACACGTTTTCTGGCGACAGATTTGTACACCAGAAGACCTGGAATAGGCCTGAGAAGACGCAAAAGCAACAGAAATACTTGATTTTTTGTTTTGACATCGCGTCGAAATCGCACTATAATTGTCGTGCAGGTCCATAAATCATAACTACAAATGCTTACTGTGAATAATAGTGAACGTATTGTACGAAGAAGAGTAATAGAAGTAGATTTTCTGGCACGATGGCCTGCCATGCGACCACACGTCCTCCAACATTACCGAGTAGTAGTTGGAAAGCGTGTAAATTGAGATTAAGGTGATTAGACTCGTGGTTTAGTCACTATCGAATCCCCATATTTTTTAATGTCACCATATGGATGTATAAAAGTGTGACGACCAATTGAGAAACTTGTGCATTCAGCAATACTGTAAGATTCTTGGGAGGATCAGTAATGGTGTGAACTGGGATATCAGTGATTTTGCGGATAGATTTATTCCTTGTTTCTATAGTAATATTCAATGGCGATAGGTACATAAAAGATATTCTGACCGACAATGTTGTCCCTTATGCACCATTTTAAGATGATAAATTTATCTTCATGCACGATAATGCGCCCTCATGCTGCTGCAATCTTGAACGGTTTCATAAATGTTGTTAACATCAATCGTATGATGTGTCCAGCGCGGAGTACAGATCTGAATCCAATATAATTTGGGTAGTATATGCTCGATATAAAGATTCGAAGTCGTGTACCCGGTCCCAGTAGGCTTAGTACGCTGGAATAACTCAGAGATGCACTGTTAGAAGCATATAATAATATCCCTCAAGATGGCATCAGGAACCTCATTTTGAGTATGCGTCTAGGATTGACCAAGGTCATAAAGTACGCAGAGGGAACACGCGTTATAAGTATAAACGAATTGTGTTTATTTATGTGATTGAAATTTATTTTCAACTTATTTTTTATCATTGCTGTCAGTTTTCTGCGTTGAATTGTTTTATAACAATTTTACTAAAAAGTCTCAAGTTTGCCATGTGGTACCGAATATTTAGTTTTACAAGATCGAATGTAAATTATTATTATTATATTGACAATATTATGTGAAATTCATTTGTCCTGAGGAAGGTCTCAATTTAAGACCGAAACGTCGTCATTATGAATAAATAAGCATAATAAATAAGCATCACAGTGACTGGTGCACCCATTATTTTTCCTTCTTCAAATTTATTTTTTATTGTTTTTATGTCCATAATTTTTTATTTTGATAATAAACAATTAGTAAATATTCAAAACATTAATTTCATAATACGAAATGCTTGACTATAATACCCTTTAATAAAATATATCATAGTTATATAAAATAATGAAGGGATAACAAAAATTTTTACAAAAGAAAAAGTGACCCGTTTTCCGTGCCGGTGAGTGTATTTCTTAAAGTTATTTTATGTAATGTTTGCTAATTTTTATTTTGTACTTTAATTTTAATTTGTATAACTGAGTGGTCCGTAATAATAGAATCTTCTACCACTGTACATTCAGTATTATAATAGTCATTAGTAATATAATAAGAGCCATAAATTTATCGGTAAAATTTACGAATAGTTGTTGCGTAGAAACGGACAAACGAGTGTCGAAATTGACACATTTATATCACGACAGCGAAGCTGGAGTGATTTAAGAGTCAATTTTGACCCGAGTTGTCGTTTCTACGCAGGAATTATGAGTAAATTTTACCAATTAAATTTATGACTCGAATTATATTTGCTTGATTATTTCACGAACGATAATTATACAAGTTTATTTGAAACTTTTATTACTACGTCTAAATAATAATATGCATATGTCACGAACTACTAATAGGTAATCATAAATGAACAAATTTACTTAAAATTTATGTTACTACAGTTAAATGTACAATTATTAAAAACAGTGCCCTGTGCAAAATTATGCTCGGTGGAACTAGAAATTTGATTTGTTGTGATAGAAGTATCAGTGCTATTCCACATTTTCTCTAAAATATTTGCATGGTGTTGTTTATCCATCTGTAAATATGGTTTTATTGAATTCGCATTTGAATGACTGGTAATTTTAATAAGTTGTTGTTCCTCAACTCCTGCTTTTGCAAGACGAGAAACAGCAGAGTAGCACGACTTGAATGGTTGGTGATTATTTTACGTTGTGTATCCACTCCTGCTATTTGGGCTGTTTTCTTAGTCCATTTGCTAATTTCGTTTATCCCTGCCGGTACATTTTTGAACCACCCATTCATACAACATGTTTTCCAAGCGGGATTTGGTGTTAAAAATAGTCTGTCCGTTTTAATTCAATCAGTTCTCTTGTTCATCAATTTTTAAAAAATACTAACTGAACATACATCTTCATTTTCATTGGTAATCAACCACTTGGACCACCCTGAGCAGTTTTACTAAATATGGTGTTATATTCTATCCGCCCAGTTTCTACTCCATTAATACATTCTTCTTTAAAGAAATGTATCAAACATTTAGATCCTTCGTTTCCCCGCCATGCCAATTCTACACTCGCAATAAGGAATAATTTTATTTGTAGACCATACGGAGTATCTTCATCACATGTTTGTAACATTTCTGCGAGTTCATTTTCTTCTAAAGCGTTCGAGCTTCTTTTCCTTTTTGACTCATCTAATT
Organism: Agonum fuliginosum; assembly: GCA_947534325.1. NCBI lineage: Eukaryota > Metazoa > Arthropoda > Insecta > Coleoptera > Carabidae > Agonum > Agonum fuliginosum. The sequence goes on from OX384041.1 coordinate 19,868,519, forward strand.
GGAGATTTTTTCTCTTAGAATCTCTGGCGTTTCTTGCTGATTGAAATATCATGCTATTAAATGGATTAATATTCCTGTTAAACTTATTGTGGTACATATCTTGAATTTGTTTGACAGTCATGTTCCATAATGTTTTTACCGCAGATTCTTTATAATCATCGCCGTTTTTCTTCCGCATATCAAATGCCCAATCTTTTAAAATGTTTGTAATATCTTCTTCAGTAGTCGTTTCAGTTAATTTATAATTTCGATTTTCACAAAATGAATTAAATTGATTCCAAATGGACATTCTTGTTCTCTTATTAGTATTCTCCGGAATACTTTTATTAATATTGATATTAATTTCTTCAATAGAAATATCTCCAAATCTCATTTTTAATGAATATCTTCTCTGTATATTATTTTATTTTTGACGTTTGCAACATTAAAAACATTTAATAAACAAAATGTAACCATGGTTACCCTACTGTGGTTTTATCAAATTTTATCGCTGAAAAACTGCCCTCTTCGAAAAAGTTATGCATTCTTATTGGCCAGAAATGACGTGTGTAAAATAGTCAATAGTAATATATCAAGGGATCATTATTTTGCTGGTAAAATTTATTTCAAAACATTGTTGCTTGGTAACATTTCGAGACAAATGACATAGTCCATGGGCCAGCTAGCCACATTCAAGATTTCGGTATAATTTGGGGGTACTAAGTTTTCTTTTAACCATAGTTATAGATGAGTATAAGGATCATTAAAAACCATGATTGCCATCCTCAAGTGGTAGCTAATAGAAATGGCGGCCAATACAAGATGACCGGCGTTGCTTTTAAAAAACGGCTATATCTATGGAAGTAATGGTCCGCTTTCAACAAACTTTCGATCGTATCATTTTTAAAGAACATTAAATTTGCAACAATTTAAGCCCAACCGCAGCTCTGTACGTCCAATAGTTTCCGAGATATGGCACTACTAAAATTAGCACTTTTTTCAAAAAAATGGAACTTGAGAAATTTTAGCTTTTTTCTTAATTTTTGTGTTTAATTAAATGTAATTTCTGAATGAAACAAAATATTGTCTTCCGGTTTCTTTCATTAAATTTTACGAACATTTCCCTATAATATATGTTATTTTAGAAACTTTTGAAGGCGTTTATTAAGCCTAAATATCAATTTTTTTTCGTGAGAAGTATTCAAATATTTTGTATTTATTGTGTTTAATGAGCTTTAACTTCTGAACGGATAAAGTTATCGACTTCCGGTTTCTTGCATTAAATTCTACAAACATTTCTCCATAAGATACAATATTTTAAAATCTTTTTTGGGTATTCATTAAGCCAAAATATCAAATGTTTTCCGAGAGAAAATTGAGAAATTTTTAAATTTTTAATATTTATTGTTTTAAATGAGCTATAACTTTTGAACGGATAAACTTATCTACTTTCGGTTTCTTCTATTAAATTTTACGAATATTTCTCTATAAAATACATTATTTTTGAAACTTATTAGGGTGTTCATTACGTCAAAATATCAAATGTTTTTATAATAAATACAAAAAATTAATACTTCTCAATTTTCTCTAGAAAAAAATTGATATTTTGGTTTTATAAGTGTTAGATATATGGAGTATAATTATTAACTAATTGTATTAATCTTGTATCATTCATGACGTTTTTAAATCTATTAACATAATTACCTACATGTATTATCTAACCAGTTTAAATTAAAGTCTCCAGTTATAATAACATTATTTGTAGCTGAAACTAAACTTTCTACAAAATAATTCATATCATTTATAAATTCGAGGTGATCAACCATTTGGAGAATGGTACACACAACGTAATGTTGTTTTAACATCATTTAAACATATTTCAATGAGGTCTTGCAAAAGAAAAAAAAGTATATTGTTTTTTCTTTAATTCGAATTAGCAAGTTTTAAATAGTCGTTAGATATGATTTAAGTTTTAAAATGTTTGTTTACATATTATGAAAAAACGCTTCAAAGTTGAATGCATTTGAAATGTCGCCAAAATTGTGACGTACGTAAGCCTATTCCAAGCAGAGCCAATCATAAAACAAGAAAGTGTAGGTATTTCACAGAACTTATATGTTAATGGATAGATCACTTCAGAAATAATTGAATATGGAATAAAGTTTATATTATACACTTGGATAATCTAGTGTACGGTTAATTAATACAATTTTATCAAATCTTTATTATTCAATTGTTATTTTTATTTAAAAATTTAATTTTATAATTTTCTAACCATTGGGTATCAATCCATACATAATAGGATCTATGGTAGTTTTGACATTTCAGTTTCTATTGCGCAGCTGCGAAGTCTGCTACTTTCTGATTGGGTAGCAGTAAAACAGGCCAACATACGTCACTAGACAAGGGGAGAAGTGGTGCAATTCAGCCGCATTTTGAACAAAATGATTTTTAAAGTTAATTTTTTCAATAATAGAGATAAATTTTGCTAAAAATACGAAATACGGGTCTCATGTTTTTTATTATTCTTTCTATTAAAGCAATAAAAAAAATCAGTGCAAGACCTCATTACTAATACCCAATAATTCATCTGAATCGCCATTTGTTCTTTTACAATAACCCGTATAAATTTCTGTGATCCTTAAAAGTGTCTCGCAAAATTACTTTCCACCTGTTCCATGACCAGTTAACCCACTCAGCAATATTTCTCGTAAATGTGTAGTACCATTTATTGGCTGTACCCTTCAATTTACTAAAAGCACATGTTTTTGTAAAATTATCACTCCAATTACCTACTGTTGCGTGATTGTCTATTAAATTTAACCACTCGTTTATAGGGTTAAAATCAGGAATAATATTTACCATATTGGATCTGGCCATCGTGCTAGTTCCAACTTCCGGGTTATCGTTACCTGTTTGATGTACAAAATAAGGTGATGTGTCGACTATGATGACGTCGTTCTTCACAGATTTTCTTGATTCACTTGAGTTTCTGCTTGAGCTCCCATTTGAGCTTCTGCTTGAACTTGAGCTACCGCTTGAGCTTCGACCGTTTAGCTTATATCGATGTGATCGCTTTCGTGAGTATATTTTTTTTTCGGTTTGATGGCGGCATAGTAATCCCACTTCTGATGTTAGCGGATACAAATCACACATACACACAAATCTCCTTTTAACCCTTTATATTATTCACCGACATACAATACTATACCAATTACTGTTCTACATGAACTTTACTACGCGAATGCCGTCTTGACACAGTTATCATATTATATAAAGAACATCTTACGCAAGCTAAGCATTAATTATATCTCTATTAACTACTTAACATTATTCCGGAGAGGTTATTACGTATCGTCAACATCAATAATATTAATAACCAACGACTAGTATATTTAACATAAATTAACCTCTTAAATTTTGAATAATATTCACTAATTTTTCAATTTCTTCCATCTGTTTTTAATATATTATTACTTTCACTCAATAAATTATTTTTATCTTTTAAAAGTTTTAATTTTTCATTATAATTTTCTTTTATATCAATTTTCTTCTGTACCATTTCCTCGTAACTTTATAATGCATTCTCAGTTTTCTTTAACATAGTTTCTCCACGTCTTGGAATTTTCCTATTTCGTGATATAGTTCAATTAGTACTTTCTATGTTTTCTGTCTTCTTGTGATTGTTCAATTTGAGGTATTGACGATGAGTGATTTTGTTTTTCACTTGTTTTCTTCACGATTCTAGACATAATTAATTTATATGTACTTAATATAAATGTGGCAATAAATAAATATTTATTTTACATTATTCTCCGTAGACACAATAGTTGCGACAGATTTGCTAAGCTTTCGTGTCCATCTATTGCAACTGGAGTTACAATTTCAATTATGTGATGCTTTATTGTAGAAGGAGTTTTATTTTTACAAGAACCACCACCAGTACCGCAAGAATATATTTTATTTTTTGAAAATTTTATTTTTGTTCTACTTCTCATATCTTGCCACGTCTATATAAACCAAAATTATAATGTACAATATATTTTATGTATGCGTATTTCTGTTTTAATGTTACCTTTCTCCAACTTTTCCACGTTTTCCTTGCACCAGGCATACTGTGCAATATATCAGAAATTTCTTGGCACTTATTCTGCGCATGCCTTGCTGAAAAATTAGACCCAAATTTTGATTATTGTAACGCCGGATTATCTTCTATATTATTATATACATGATATAAAAAGCAATGTATGTCTTTCTGTCTGTATGTTTGTCCTTTATGCGTTCATATACCATTCATCCCATTGTGATGAAACTTGGGTGAGTTGTTGTGTGCACGCCCGGGAAGGTTTCTGACTTAGTAGAATGTCAATTCGCCATCTTGGAACAAAATGGCTGCTAGCTAACTCAAAATGTAATAATAATAATAATAAGAACTTTATTTAGCCGAAGCTATACAATAACAACCATAGATAATATAGTATAGTATAGTATTTGTAAAGTACAATACTAATATTTTGATAAATACATATAATCTGATTACAATCTATAGTCTATTTACATAATACTCTTTTAACTTAAACCTAAAATTTCTTAAATCTAAATCCTTAAAGTATTCAGGTAACTCATTATATAGTCGTACTCCTTTATAGAGTAAAGTGTTTTGTCCTTGCACAGTATTTTTTCGTGGGATATAAAACTTTGTTTTATTCCTAGTATTATGTTCATGAGTATCTGCATTTCTAATTAACTTATTTTCAAAATATTCTGGCTGTAATCCTAATTTTATTTTATGTATCAAAATTATTATTTGCATCTCCGTTAAATCTTTAATATTACTCCAATTTAATTCTTTTAACATTAATTCTACACTAGTATATCTGTTACATTTTAATATTATTCGCATTGCTCTATTTTGGAGTAATTGTAGTTTATTTAATTTCTTTTGATTATTCAAGTATAGTACTGAGCCTGCAAAGTAGAAATGTGGTAGAATGATTGAATTATATACCGTTTCTTTTGCTGTTTGAGACAAATGCTTTGAACATCTATTTAAAAAATAAAGTTTTTTTGAAATTTTCTTACATGTATAATTAGTATGCTCATCTAATTTTAGGTTACTAGTCAAAATTATACCTAAATATTTATGTTTCTTTACAACTTCAATAGTGTCATTGCCAATTTTAATTTCACAATCATCATTAATCATATTTACTACTTTACTATCACTACCCAAAACCATTCCTTTTGTTTTGTCAATATTTAATTTGAGTTTGTTCATGCACAACCATTTATCTAAATTACTAAGATCAATATTTAGTTTACTTACTATTTCTGTTTTACTTACACCCTTTAAATACAATACCATGTCATCCGCAAACAAATGATATTGACAATATTGAAAAATTTGCTGTACATCGTTAATATACAAAATAAAAAGTAATGGGCCTAATATACTACCTTGAGGTACACCATGTTCATTTATTAGAGATTCAGAGTAAGTATAGTTACATTTTACTTTTTGTTTTCTATTGGTTAAATAATTTCTAAACCAGTTCAGAACTACACCAGTCAGCCCATATCTTTCTAGCTTCATTATCAATATATCTCTATCTATTGTTTCAAAAGCTCGTCGAAGATCCAAAAAAATACATACTACTATAAACCCATCATCTATACATTCTTTCCATTCTCCTATTAGATATTGTAATGCTGATTCACAACTGTGGTTCTGCCTAAAGCCTGACTGATACTTGGACAATAATCTATTATCTTCAATATACTTATATAGTTGTTTGTATACAATTGTTTCCAAAATTTTTGCTATGGCAGGTAATGTATTTATAGGTCTAAAATTTTCACATTTTTTAGTTTTTGGTACCTTTCTTATTGGAATGATAGTAGATATTTTCAAATTGTCTGGTACAACTCCTAATTCTAAAGAACTATTTATTATGTTTAACAGCTTAGTTTCTATTTCATTATAAACTAATTTGTACATATCTATTGCAATATCATCTGGACTGCTTTTATTTGTAAGAGAAAATATTAATTCTCTCATCATATCCTCATCTAGTAAGTGGAAACATGCACATTTATTAACACAGATTATATGATTTAATTCGATATCACTTCTGGGAATAGTTTTTATAATACTATTTACACTGTTAATGAAATACTCATTAAATTCCTTGGCAATTTCTACTTTATTTGTACATATTTTAGATTCAAATTCTATTTGCTGATAACATTCCACCTGTGTCCCTGAGATTTTTTTTTTTAATGTTTTCCACATACTTTTCGGATCATGTTTATTTTCATCAATTGTAGCTGCATAATACTCCTTTTTCCTTACTTTGACATACGTAACTACTTTATTTCTTTGGTTCTTGTATTCACACCAGTCATTTTGTTTTTTTGTAATTATAAATTTTTTGTATTTATCATCCCTAATTTTAATTTCTGCCAATACTTCTGGAGTGAACCATGGTTTGTAATTGATTTTTGGTACAAAACTAACTTTTGGCATATAAATATCCACAATATGTAATAAATCATATAAAAAATTTTCACATTTTATATTTATATTATTTTCTTTGTAGTTATATTTAATTTCTGATATATTAATTTTAAAATCATCTATATTTGTTAACTTTCTTCTGACATAGATTTTGTTATATACTATTTCTTGATTTTGTAATAAATTAATTTCAATTAACGAATGATTATTAAATACAGGAGTTCTTAATACTCTAGTTTCTATCATTTTGTTATTAGTAATCACCAAATCTATTAATGATTCAGTCCCTATATGAGATATATGAGTAAATTCCTTAATTTGTTGATACAAACAATAGTAGTTTATTAACAAATTTAATCTATTGGAATAAGTATATATCTTTGACATATTTATATTAAAATCACCAGTAATAATTACATCACAAGTATATTGTGTGAAGTAATTCTCACACCAATTTTCTAAAAATTCTATAAATACTGATTCTGAGGCACTTGGCGACCGATATATACATACTAATATTAAATTTGTTTGATTGATATCAATTCTTATCTCTAAAAACCAATAATTCATGTCCAATACAAATTTATTTACAATTTCAAATTTTAAATTATTTCTTAAATATACTAGTACGCCAGCTGTTGAACGCGTAGATGAATCAACCCTGATGATATTGTAGTTTTCTACAGCTAGTTCAAGGTCTTCTATTTCAGCTGTCAGATGCGTTTCTGTCAAACACATTGCTAGTGGTTGATTGTTTACAATGAAATGTTCAATTTCCTCATAATGTGCGACACAACTTTGTGCATTTTGTACGTACACTATCCCATTTTTGTGCTGTGATTGCTATTGTACCGTGTACAATGTTCTATTTTGTTGCACTTCTAATTTTTTTTGTAGCACTGCACAATTTTTATCATATACCGTATGCTTAGTGTCATTGTTTAGATTATATTTTTTATTTATCACTTCACAGTTCACACAATGACTCACAGAACTTTGACAGTTTTTTGTTTCATGATTTTCAGACCCACATACTCCACACACTTTTTTATTTGTACAGTCCTTAGCTTTGTGGAAAAAACCACAGCACCGATAACACCTTAGGATACTCACAAATTCATATACTTTACATACGGACCATCCAATTTTTAAGTTTCCATTCTGTATAATCTTATTGAATACAGTAGGTTCAGTCTCAATTATTGCAGAATAATATCCTTTTCTCTTCATTATTAATTTTACTTGAAAGTTGTCTTTGTGATCTTGAATAAATGGACTTTGTTGAAGTATTGTACTCTTCAATTCTTCATTTTCTATTTCATCTTGTATGCCTATTACTTTTATTTGTGGATTGCGTTTTTTAGGTACATTTGTTGTTACATCTGTTCCCATTTCCTTCTCTATCTCCGTTCTTAGTTTGTCAACATCTTCCTTTTGTTCACAGTATACTGTAACCGTTCCGTTTTTAGCTGATTTTACTGTATTTATTGATACTCCTAATTTAGCTGAATTGATTTTATTTTTTATTTCCTTTACCATCTCAGTAGTATCTTTGCTCTTATTTGTGGATTGTATTAGCAACAATTCTTCATTTCTTTTCATATTTCCTTTATTTACTGCATCTACATACTTTAAGTTCATCGTATTTGGTTTGTCGTCGCTATTTTTGTACTTTCCCTGAATTTCTACTTTTAACTGCTCCATTTGTTCATTTACTTGTTTTATCATTTCTGACATATGTTTATAAATCCTATTTGAGTTAACCTCACTTTTAACGTAGCATTTGTTACAATACCATTTTATACCTTTACATTTCTGAATTATTTCAAAGTGTTGATCTGTTACTGAGGCACACTTTAGATGGAACCATGCTCCACATATCCCCTCACAACCTATGATCTTATCTTCATTAAACTCTATTTTACACTTAGAGCAATGCTCATCATCTTCCTCCATTACAACACAGTTTAATCACTTCATGTACTGCACCGATTGGGTGCAAATTTGGTATGGTAATAGTTAATTGTAACATGAGCATATTAAAATGTCAATCCGTTATCTTGAAACAAAATGGAGGCTATCTAACTCAAAGTTTACTGCACCGATTGGGTTCAAATTTGGTATGGCAATAGCTTAGGATATAACATATGACATGAGCACAATAAAATGACAGTCCGCCATCTTGAAACAAAATGGAAATTAGCTAATTCAAAATGTACTGTGCCGATTGGGTTCTGGTATGGTAATAGCCTAAGATCTAACTTATGACATAAGCATACTAAAATGTCAGTCCTCCATAATTACACAAAATGGCGGTAACCGATTGGGTTCAAATTTGGTATGGTAATAGGTTAAGATTTGAATTCCAACACTTTCGAAAAAAATTGCGGCTATCTAACTCAAAGTTTACTGCGCTGATTGGGTTCAAATTTGGTATAGAAATAGCTTAGGATATAACATATGACATGAGCACAATAAAATGGCGGTAGCCGATTGGGTTTAAATTTCAATTATGTCCCCCAAACGGAAATCGATTGCTCGATCTACCTGTGAAGCACGAATGAAAAAAGCATTACGAGCTTCAGAAACAGACCAGCAACGGGAAGGATGATTGAAGCTGTTCGAATACAAACTGCTCAATCCCGTTCTTCTCAAACGAACGAGCAACGAGAATCAAGATTGGAAACCGATCGATTACGTACTGCTCAAGCCCGCTCTAATGAAATAGACGAGAAATGAGAAGCAAGATAAGAAGCTGTTCGAATACAAACTGCTCAATCCCATTCTTCACAAACGAACGAGCAACGAGAATCAAGATTAGAAACCGATCGATTACGCACTGCTCAAACCCGCTCGAATGAATAAAGAGAGGAATTTGTATTCAAGGTTAAATATCTTTAAATTAAATTTTTGGCGATGAAATATCTTTTTTCATTTCTCAGGGAGGGTGGGGAGGGGGTCAAGCGCCCTTTTGCCACCATTTATGGTATTGTAATAACTTAGGATTCTTATAACGAGTTTCCTTTAAGTTCGAGTTGGAGGCGTAGCAACGCGCACCGGGTACCGCTAGTTTTCCATATATTCTACCAAAGTGCTTTTCTGGCTTTCGGTAATTTTAGAACTGTTATATTCATTTGTACTCGTTTTGAAATTATCTGCTGAAGAATTATATCTTCTTAAAAATAACAGTAGCTTTTTAAGTGTTTAAGAATATTTTTTGACAGATAGTTTAACCAATCATATTGCGTAATGATGACGTCAAATGAAGTAATGCAACCAATAGAATTGAAAATGTGAAATGATGTATCTGACAACATAATTTTGTAGATTAGGTTTTATTTTGTTACGTCAGTAACAAAAAATTAATTAATTTGTCACATGAAACGTCAAAAATGTTTAGCAAAATGAGTCGTTTTGGTAGTATTTTTAACAAGAAAAATATTCTTCTTAAATACCATACGAGATAAAATTTTTTGAGAGAATTTTTGTCTATTCCACGGCAACTTATTGCAATTTCACTCCACAAAACATCATCTGACAATTCCCCTCAACTTCGTTTCGGGAAATTGATAGATGATGTTTTGTGTCGTGAAATTGTTAGAAATAAGTTGCCGTGGAAACGACAAAACAATTCTCAAAAAATTATCATCTCTTATGGTATTACCCAATGACCTATTATAATTTAGACACCGCATAGTCGCATTTGTTGTGAAGCCGACACTTCCTGAGGCGGAGTAGGCTGATTGAGACCTAGCTTGCAGTGCGGGTTGCGTGTACTACAATAATTCTAAAGTATCTGTCAGATGAAATCATTCTAACCTACAACAAAATTCACTTTGAGATGCAATTTAAAAATATGTACGCATTTTTTGTTAAATATTGTGCATATTGTTGTATTATTTAATATTTTATAAATTATTTTACATTTAAATGACAGTTATAAGGAAACATCAAAAGATGACTTTTTTACCTTTTGTAGGTACTATAATATTTTAGAAAGAGCACTGTTTATTTCAAATGTTAACCTTAAATTATATTTGATTAAAATAATAAATATGTTGGTAGAATTATTTTTGTATAGATTGCACGGCTTTCAGCCATTGATCTCGTCTAGCTTGGTTCATTGGATATCTGAAATCACTTTTAGTTGCATTTTCTGATCTATTATTATTTTTTCTACAGAAAAACTTACACACTAAATGACACATTTTCTTTTTTTGAAGTCGAAAACTCTTGGCACGTTGGCATAGCACAATGATTAACCATAATAATGTTTTAAATTCAACTAAATACAGAATTTGTAACTATTGTAACGAGCGGCGCCTGGGTGGCGGCGGCTAAGCGACATGCACGGACCAGTTTGCATTGTCTAGCCGGCGCGCTATTGTGTTGATGACGCAAGAGGGGGATGATTCATCGGGTCACGCGATACGGTAATAAAATTTAATGACTCTCTGGAAGGAATTTATGGAATCTACCAGAATTACCGGCTGTGGATATATAAACACTACCCGAGCGGACGGGGAGTCAGTCTACGATAGCATGGTGACATAAATAGAAGTCTACGTTTGAATGGTGACATAAATAGAACTAAATATTGATGTATTGTGAAATAAATAGTGTTTAATGTTATTTACTGGTTAAATAAATAATTATAGTGTATAAATAAATAATCGTAGTAGTGTTAAGTGTGTAAATAAATATTCTTAGTGTATAATTAGTGTTTTAAGTTTAATTAATAGTGCGTGTTTATTTAATTATCAGTAACTTTTATGTTTTATTTTTCGTTATTAAACTTGTTATATAAATATTCGTGTTTTACTGATTTTACACTTCACCTAAATAAATAAAACCGTTACAATTGGTGTCAGGTGTGGGGTTTAATAAACTGTGAAGTGTAAATTAAATATAAATAAAATGGCGACAAAGAAAGTTAAATTAAGTGACTTAAAAGTGGCTGAACTCAAGAAGGAGCTAGAAGAACGGGATCTAGACACAGCGGGAGTCAAGACCGTACTTCAACAGCGTCTACGAAAAGCTCTAGAAGATGCTGGTGAAAATCCGGAGGAACTTGAAGTTGCGTGTAGCGTATCCGAACAACTGCAAGAAACTTCTAGAAATTTAAAAGAAGAATTGTCCGTAACATCTAGAACTTTGAAAGAAGAAATAACAGAAAGTTCTAGAAAGTGTGAAGAGAATTCCAGAATTTTGAAAGAAGAATTAGCCGCAACTTCTATTGGCTATTCAACAATTTGTCAACGGAATCCGAGACAGCGAAATCCAGCAATCGTTAAGAATAGCTCACACAAAAACTATCAGTGATGCACTGTCAATTGCATTAGAGCATGAAGCTGCTAAACAAGCTGCGCGTAACCAATCAAGAGTGCGGAACATTGACGCTGAGAGAACCGGGCACACGGAAGATTTAGACGAGAGAGTGCGACGCATCTTCAAAGAAATGCTTCCAGAAAGAAGAAAACTACGTTGCTGGAATTGCGGTGAGCTCGGTCACCCGCAACGACTTTGCAGTAAATTACGGAAGGCCGAACCGAAGAAAGAAGACAGCGAGTCGGGAAACTAAAGCGGGTTGATGCGAAGGGTCAATCGTCGACCCGTAATCCAGTAGCCCCACATTCCATCGGTTATGTCGCATCCCTTCATCATCAAGCTAACGGCATCTATGTGGATGGTTGTATTGACGGAAGGCCACTTAAAATGTTGCTAGATACGGGTGCGACGAAGACAATTCAGACCCGACGTGGCAAAAAGAACTGGCAAGACACATCTACAACCAAGTGGCGATTACGCACAGCAACTGGAGAACAAGCTACCGCATCTGGAGAGCTGAATTTGAACCTCAGTATCGGAAATACCTCCTTTGAACATCGTGTGCTGGTAGCTGACGTAGAAGATGAACTCATTCTTGGTATGGACATCATGAAGAAGCACGGTTTCAAGCTGGACCTCAAGAGTGGCGTGATGGTGGTCAATGAAGAAGAACTCGTATTGCATCCACGGGACGACGAAGCCGTACGTGTGGTAATAGCCGAAGATGTCACCCTCCCAGAGCGAAGCGAGATTATCGTAGAAGGAAGACTAGAGGGTAGTTTCTGCGAGGGGAACATTGTCATGCTGGAGCCCAAGAATGATGATACCAGAACTGGGCCTAAAGTTGTGATTGGAAAATCACTAATAAAAGCAAAGAAGATAGTACCGGTTCGAGTAATGAACATTAATTTTTATCCCGTTGTTATTAAAAGTGGAGCAAAAGTAGGGGAATGTTCACCAGTATCCTCGATAATTCGAACCGTTACGGCCAAGAAATCGACGTGCAATAAAATCCCGGACACATTAGTCAATCAAATGTCATCATTCCAAGGGTTGACCGCCAACCAGAAAACCAAGGCGAAACATTTAATCGGGAAATATCAGGACGTATTTGAGTATGACAAGAACTCCAAGGGAAGAACCAACGTGGTCCGCCATAAAATAGACACCGGAGACGCAAGACCCATCCGCCAACCAGCAAGAAGATTACCACTGGCAAAGCGAGAAGAAGCAGAGCGAATAGTTGAGGACATGAAGTTGGAAGGTGTGATTGAGCCTTCAAGTAGTCCATGGGCTTCACCAGTGGTGTTAGTGAAGAAGAAGGATGGATCTACACGATTCTGCGTTGATTATCGTCAACTTAACAACGTGACAAAGAAGGACAGCTACCCGCTACCCCGAATAGACGATACATTGGACACTTTGGCTGGATCGAAGATTTTCTCCACGTTGGATTTAAAAAGCGGTTACTGGCAAGTCGATTTGGAGCCAAAGGATAAAGAGAAGACAGCCTTCACCATTGGCACGGGACTTTGGCAATTTACTGTTATGCCATTTGGGCTCTGCAATGCCCCTGCAACTTTCGAACGACTCATGGAAACCGTTTTAGCTGGACTATCATAATTAAAACCTGTTTGGTTTACCTCGACGATATTATTGTAGTCGAGAAAACGTTTGAGGACCACATGATGAATTTAGAAGAGGTTTTCCAAAGATTAAGAAAGGCCAATCTGAAGCTCAGCCCGAAGAAATGTCACCTATTCCAGGAGGAAGTTCATTACTTGGGACACATTGTTTCTGGTAGAGGCATTGCAGTAGACTCCGAGAAAATAAAAGCTGTTGAAGACTGGCCAGTACCCAGAGACAAACATGAACTTAGAAGTTTTCTTGGTTTGTGCACCTATTATCGACGATACGTACCAGGATTTGCCAATATTGCGAAACCGTTGACGAAGCTTACTGAAGAAGGCCGAAGATTCATCTGGGAAACGGACTGTCAAGCCGCATTTAAACAACTGAAACTTTTCTTGACAAGCGCCCCTGTTTTAAGTTACCCGTTACCACAAGGAGAGTTCATTCTAGACACAGATGCCAGCAACGTTGGAATTGGCGGTGTTCTTTCCCAGATACAAGACGGACATGAGAAGGTTATTGCCTACTTCAGCAAGACTTTGTCAAAACCAGAAAGGAATTATTGTGTAACAAGGAAGGAATTATTAGCAGTCGTAAAGTCAATCGAACATTTCTACAAGTACTTGTACGGTAGAAGATTCCTCATTAGAACCGACCACGCTGCTCTAAAATGGCTACTTCAATTTAAGAATCCTGAAGGTCAAGTAGCCAGATGGATTGAACGACTGCAGGAATATGACTTTGTGATTGAACATAGAGCAGGAACGAGCCATCGTAATGCAGATGCATTGTCGAGAAGACCATGCCAGGAGGAATGTAAACACTGTAGCCGAGTAGAAGAAAAACATTCCATCATCGCGAGGACAACAGTAGTTGACGATAGATGGCATCCAGACGAACTGCGCCAAGATCAAGAGAATGACCCGGATTTGAAAATCATCCTGGATTGGAAGAGCACTGAAGAAAAGCCAGCATGGGAAAATGTTGCACCACATTCCCGGAAAGTAAAATCGTATTGGGCACAATGGGACTCTATTGTGGTTGAAGAGGGTGTCCTGAAACGTGTGATGGAGAACACCGAAGGTACTGAGACGAAAATTCAGCTGATTGTTCCTCGGAGCCGAGTACCAGAAGTGTTGAAGGAAATCCACGATGGAACTGGAGGAGGACATTTTGGAGTCAACAGAACCGTGGAAAGATTGCGTCAACGATTTTACTGGGTGAATTGTAAGGAAGATGTTAAAGAGTGGTGCAAGAAATGTGTGGCTTGCGCTGGAAGTAACGGGCCACATAAGCGACGAAGAGCTCCAATGCGTCAATACCAATGACATATAATAGATTTAGACGGAGCGCGCTCTATGCTTCGTACAGATTGTTGTGATGTTGGAATATACGGCAGGGGGGCAAGCGGGTTGGCATTGCTTGCGAGTTGTGTTGCCTGCATTTTTGTTATGTTTTCGTTTTGAACAGAAGCGCGCAATTTGCAGGTTATGTAAATCGTGAATGCTAATAAATACGATAAATACTATTTTTCTTCTGTGGCGAATACGGTGAATATTATAATTGTAGTTTGTTGGTGCCAGTGGTGCTAGTATTTATAAAAATTAAAAATGGTTTACGTTTGTGCTGTGTTAAACTGTCATGAGACATCAGCAACGAAAAAAGTTAACATTTCATTTCATACGTAAGTTTCTTTTGAAAAATTTAATACTAAAATATAATAAATATATGCAATGCACTATTCCAGCTTTCCGAGAGATCCGATACGAAGGCAACAATGGATAAATGCTATCAATTTGAAGAATTTTGTTCCCAATAAAAATTCTGCTTTATGTTCTAAACATTTTGAACAATTTTATTTTGTTGGGAACAGATTAAGAAAGGATGCATTTCCAACTAAATTTGATGTGCCGGATATTTTTACAATGAAAAATCAAGTTAGAGAAAAGTAAGAATAGCATGTTTGAAAATGATTCATAGGTACAAACAATAATTTTTACAGAATGCTTTTACAAAATAAGGAAGCAGCTGTAGTAGCTTCAACATCAGATTTTAATAAAAATCTCGATGATTCACCTGGTAGAAAAATTAATGAGGAACAAGATGTAGAAGCTTCAATATCAGGTTTAAATACAAATCTTGACATTACACCTGGAAAAAAATATATTACGGATTCGGATACAAATAGTAACAATTCTTCACCATTAGTATCGGCCAAACATTTAATGAAGAGGTACTTATCAAAACATAATTATGTCGAATTTATGTTTTGAATTGTTATTCATTATTTTCAGATTTAAACCATCAGTCCAAAAAACTGATGCATCTCCAAAATCTATAGTTTCTGGTATTAGCGGTATTACATTATTATCTAAAGAAACAAATAGTTCAAGCAGGTTTCTAACAGATATTGTATTTTAAATAATAAATATAATTTTATTTCTTTATACTGTTTACAGAGAACATCAGGGTAGCCCAGGTACTTCAACCACATTAACAGCTTCAGAAACGCTACGAGAAATAAAAAAGTTAAATGTTTTACAGAAGAAAAGGTATTTATTCTCATTTATATGTACTCATAATGCTTTAAACGGTTGTTTTCTCAATTTTAGGAGCAAACGTTATTTAAATCCAAAATATGTTGGAGATTGTCTTACAGATGACATGGAGACACCGAGGAAAACAAGACGCAATTGGCAAGTAGCTAAAGATCAAATTTCAAGACAAAAAAAGAAAATTGCGTATTTGCACCAAAGAAGGAGACGTTTAGAACGTCGTGTAAACAATTTAACTAATTTAATGAAGGAATTAAAAGATAAATATAATCTTTCTGAGAATGCTGAAGTTTCTGTTCTGGTATGTCATTTTGTAGTAAAAATTTATTATTATTATTATTTATTGAACATTGTAAAATTGATTTTTAGGCATCATTATCTGATTCGGCGAAGTCAGTTTTTGAAAAAATGCTGCGTGGACCAAAAACTCAAAAATACACGCCTGAATTACGGAGTTTTGCTCTTACTCTGTAGTTTTATTCAGCAAAAGCATATAATTTTGTACGTGATAAATTTAACAAGTCATTACCGCACCCAAAAACTATTTCAAAATGGTACCAGAGTGTAAATGGAGAACCTGGATTTACTCAGGAAGCGTTAGATGCTCTAAAAATAAAAGTTGCTGAAGCAGATGTTAAAGGTACCAAAATTTATTGCAACTTAGTTATGGACGAAATGTACATTAGAAAACAAGAAATATGGAGTCATAAAGGATTTAAAGGACAAGTAAACATTGGCACAACATTTTCTGGAGACGTTGAATTAGCAACACAAGCCTTAGTTTTTATGTTAGTGGCAGTGAATGGTCACTGGAAAATTCCTGTGGCGTACTTTTTTATGCACTCGTTAGGTGCAGACGAAAAAGCCAATCTTGTTAACCGTTGTGTTGAATTTGTAGAACAATCGGGAATTAAAGTTATTTCATTTACATTTGATGGGGCTCCAGTTAATTTAAATATGATGTCAAAATTAGGTGCTGATTTAAAAAATCCATCTGCTTTAGAAACAAAATTTTGTAATTCAACCAATAATGACTCGATATATTTTTTTTTTGGATGCATGTCACATGCTTAAGCTTGTAAGAAATTGTCTGGCAACAGTTGAACAGATACATCATAGTGATGGTGGTGTTATAGAATGGAAATATTTTCAAAGATTACACGAATTGCAAGAATCTGAAGGTTTACATGCAGGAACTAAATTAAGGAGACGACATGTTAAATGGTGGGAGGAGAAAATGCGAGTCAAAACTGCTGCACAAACCTTCAGTAGAAGTGTTGCAGATGCATTTACGTATTTAAACAAAGATTTACATTTAAAAGATTTTCAAGACTCTGAAGAAACCGCAAAATTTTGTCTTCTTATAAATGATCTTTTTGACATTTTCAACAGTAGAAATTTCCTTTGCAAGTATATATATAAGAAACCTTTAGATATGCAGAACTATGAACATATTTTTCAAAAATTTGATGAGATAAAATTATATTTTTCTAAATTAACAATAAATGGTAAGCCTGTACTACAGAGCCAAAGAAAAACTGTTTTTTTGGGTTTTTTAATAAACATTGAAAGTATTAAAAATATTTTCTATAACTACATACTTTGTCAAAATCCGCAATTGAAATTTCTTTTATTATATAAATTTAGCCAGGATCATCTGGAACTTTTTTTGGCGCAATAAGAAGCAAAGGTGGCTTTAATAATAATCCAAATGTTGTGCAGTTTGAAGCCGCATATAAAAGACTCCTGATACACAGCGAAATAAAAGGGCCCTCTACTGGAAATTGTACTTCGTTAGATTTAACTAGTATATTACATGTGAGCAGCAGTAGCATTAATAAATCGCAAATGGGTGATAATTTAACAGAATCTCCAGAATATAAACAAGTTATATCTGAAACTGAGCAAGCTTGCAATCCTTCAAGAGCTTGGCATTTAACAACTTACCAAAATGATGTTGTATCGTATATAGCTGGATTCGTAGTAAAAAGACTACGAAAATCTATTTCGTGTGATAATTGTACCAAACTTTTCACAACAGAAAATGCAATGTCGTTATTACAGCAGCGCAAAAGTTATGGTAGATTAACTAATGCATCCAATTTTGTCATTACAATATGTATTACCGGAGAAAAAGTATACCGAAAATTTAGAAAATTCTTGTGGATTACGAAAAGAAAACATAGTTGAAATTTTAACAATAAAAACATTATCCATATTACCACCAAAAATTTTCGATATTTTCACAGACGAACATCTATTAGAAGAAGAAATTATGAATACACATAACATCCAATTAACAAAACAAATCTTAAAACATTATTTTAATTTAAGATTACACCATACGGTTACAATTTCTAACTTTAGACACGACAAAGAAAAAATAAGAAGAAAATTAACTATATCCATTCATTTTAAAAATCAGTAATGTGTTTCAAATAAAATAAAAATCTGCTTAGGTATGTTTGTATTGTATTGTATTCTGTTTAAATATTATCTCAATATATTTAATAGTTGTTTTATTTTCAACGAATAAAAATATTTCTTCTCCGCCGTCATTTATTCAGATTTCAAATAAGCATAAGTCCCGCGTTCCCGCCAAGAAAATAAGCGGTTTGTATGCAACCAGTTAATCAAGCAATGCCAACATTCCCTTTCCCCTCTATATGTGTCAACATCACAACAAACGTGGCGCGCTCCGTCTAATCTATTATATGTCATTGGTCAATACAATGTTGGTAGTCCGTTTGAACGCATTGCGATTGATGTGGCCGGACCGTTTCCAGAATCCGATGAGGGGAACAAATACGTAGTAGTCGTTATGGATTACTTCACCAAGTGGGTTGAAGCTTACCCATTACCTAACCAGGAAGCCGTTACTGTCGCTGAAGTTCTGGTAAAAGACTGTATTTGCCGATTTGGAGTACCTCGCGAACTACACTCCGACCAAGGAAGAAATTTTGAGTGTGCCCTTTTCCAAAACATCTGTAAAATAATGGGAATCAACAAAACCAGGACAACTGCACTACATCCGCAGTCCGACGGCATGGTTGAACGAATGAACAGAACTATCAACCGATATCTATCAAAGGTTGTCTCTAACCATCAAAGAGACTGGGACCGACATCTGCATCTGTTCCTGATGGCTTATCGTTCATCCGTACACGAGACGACAGGACAGACACCTGCTAACATCTTATTCGGACGTGAGTTACGGTTGCCATGTGACCTGGTATTCGGCAGCAAACCCGGAGAAGATCTGGCTGGGGAGGATTATGTAACCAACTTGCGAAGAAGAATGGATGACATTCATGAACAAATCCGTACAAGTATTCAGGTTGCCAGCGACAGGATGAAGGATCATTATGACGTCAGGGCTGACGAAGGTGGTTACCAACCTGGAGATCTGGTGTGGTTGTATAACCCGCAGAGGCGTCGCGGATTATCGCCGAAGCTGCAGAAGAATTGGGAAGGCCCTTATGAAATAATCAAGAGAATAAACGACATAATCTACCGGATAAGAAAAACGCCTAATGGGAAGCCGCGAGTAGTTCATTTTAACCGTCTAGCACCTTTCGCCGGCGATAACCAAGAAGACCGTCGTGGAGCTACGGTTCGCAGAATTGAAGTCCAGGAACCAACCTTTGAAGATTTCATGGAAACTTATTCCACTGGGCGTAAAGTTCGGTATGGCGTTACCCGAGAGGAACACCGAGACCTGTTCACGGTATCGTCAGACTATTCCCTTGGTCATTGCATAGCTGAAGACACGAAAATGTCCCGCGGAATCGCTACCGTCTTCAAGAAGAAGTTTGGACGACTACAAGAACTGGCCAACCAACGTCCATCCGTCGGAAAAACAGTACGACTCAGGGATAATGACGTGGAACACAAACGATACATCTACTACTTAGTGACGAAGGAAAAATCGAACCAGAAGCCCCTGTATCGAAATTTATGGGAATCATTACGCGATCTGAGAAACCACCTATTGGACAACGACATCATGAAGCTGGCTTTACCGAAGATAGGCTGTGGACTAGATGGCTTGGATTGGAGGATTGTGAGGAACATGTTAGAGATCCTCTTCCAGTATACTGGAATTGAAATCCTCGTCTGTAGCTTCAACCCAAAGAGACAAGTCAACACAGAACCGACCGTGGACTGTCACTTCTTCAAGACATCCGGATGCATCAAGGGTGGTGCATGTAGATTTCGTCATCGAGGACTGTTCCGGGACGAAACAGTCTTAAGGAGGGAGCAATGTAACGAGCGGCGCCTGGGTGGCGGCGGCTAAGCGACATGCACGGACCAGTTTGCATTGTCTAGCCGGCGCGCTATTGTGTTGATGACGCAAGAGGGGGATGATTCATCGGGTCACGCGATACGGTAATAAAATTTAATGACTCTCTGGAAGGAATTTATGGAATCTACCAGAATTACCGGCTGTGGATATATAAACACTACCCGAGCGGACGGGGAGTCAGTCTACGATAGCATGGTGACATAAATAGAAGTCTACGTTTGAATGGTGACATAAATAGAACTAAATATTGATGTATTGTGAAATAAATAGTGTTTAATGTTATTTACTGGTTAAATAAATAATTATAGTGTATAAATAAATAATCGTAGTAGTGTTAAGTGTGTAAATAAATATTCTTAGTGTATAATTAGTGTTTTAAGTTTAATTAATAGTGCGTGTTTATTTAATTATCAGTAACTTTTATGTTTTATTTTTCGTTATTAAACTTGTTATATAAATATTCGTGTTTTACTGATTTTACACTTCACCTAAATAAATAAAACCGTTACACTACTGAAAAAAAAATTACGAGTATTTGACACAAAACAGAATTTAAGAAGTGTTTCACAAAACATAAAACAATACTAAAACCTAACCTTCTAAAAGCTTGTCACATAATGACATAATGTAAACAGAAACAAGACAACATTACAGTAAACTAGGCATCACGCATTACCAACGCGGTCTACCTCCCGTTCCCCCACCCAAGTAAGTGTCGGCTTCAAAACAAGCTCTACATCAACAATGCCATGCGGCGTCTAAATTGTATTACCCCTGAATATTAAATTTCTATAGAAACACAATTAATGTATTATTTTTATAATAAAACTATGCATAATACTTAAAATACATTATTATATACACCATAAAAAAATTTGTAAAATATACTACGTATGTACTCATTTTATTTATAATTATTAGTTAATTCTGAATTTCTAATTTCTGTTGGTAAAGTTGAATTAAGTCTATTTTAGCATGTCAAAATTATATAACTGGCTGTAATTTTAATTTAATTTAATTTATTTATTGTGTAAATCTTTTTAGCAGGATAGGTTGAAAACCAGCATTTGCTGAACCTACTCCTATTGTACTATTCTTTGTGTGCAATAAACATGATTATTATTATTATTATTATTATTAGGTAGCTACTATGATTCTTTCGATAAATTGAAATAAATTCATTTGATTTTATAAAATTGGTTAATATTGTTATTTATATACCCACTTAACCCAACGAATAATTTCAATTTTTATACCAAACAGTATTTTAACTTCATCTTTAACATATTTTTTCTGTCTAGAATTTTTAATTTTTATAGAACGACAAATTTCAAAATAAAACTACTTAATATAGGTAGGAGGTAGAAGTGAGTCGCAATTCAAACAGAAAATATCATGTAAGAGATATATTAAGACAATTTGATGTTATTTAATTTGCTGGTATAACCATTCAACAAGATTGACTCCCAATTATTACAGAATGGTAGATATTACTATAGTGGAATCCAACCACCCACTAAACAAATTTTCATCGCATATATCTCAGTAATGTTAACATCACAGACATCACAACATCCCGGAGTTATCTCAGTGACTGCTAATGTCCGATCTTGGTTGTAATATCGCAGGGACTTGTAATCTTTCAGCGGCAACGAAACTAAAATAAGTTCGTTTATGCGATGTTAAGTAAAATGTCTTGAAAACATGGCCGAGTAATTGTAGCCTAATGTTTTTTCGTCAGATTTTCTTTAATATCCTTTCTGTTTGTTTATATTAATCTAAAGAGTTCTTACTTTTGTATACTGTAAATAATAAAACAGCATTTAGAAGTGAAAATAAAATTTTATTTAGAACAAAAATTTGGCACAACAAGTACAATGGCATAACTAAAATTTCGAGTCCAATCCCAACGCGAACAAATCTGCGACGATTGTTTCATACTTCGGTACAATTTCGATTTCGCCCGGGATGTCCTTGTTTACGCCGATCACGAAGAATTTCCGATTGTAGAGCCCCAAAACTTTCCCCGTTTTTGCCCAATAGAGTGTATGGATTTTTGTATCGCCGAACGGGGATTTTGTTGTATGCAGAAAAGCAGTTTTGTAACTATTTTCTCTCCTACTGCAAATTTCCGATGTATGTTTCCGCGGGCCTAAAAACGCGACGAACGACCAGAATTGTAATTTAGAACCATTTAAACTAAAACTAAAAATAATAATTATTGTTTCGATTTTTTTTACAAATATGGTATCTAATTTCTTACCTCATTGTACTTGATGCGGTATATCCAAAGAAAATCGTAAATGTCTTTTTATATTATATTTAATAATTATTTTATAGCGTCGGTAGTTGATATTATCGGCGAGTTTTTCTTTGCTTTTAATAATTAATAATAGTTACCATGGTTATGCAATAAATGTACATTTTAACAACAATAACCTCTAAACTATTGTCTATATAAATTTGAATTTTATATGCAACAAATTTTACGTCTGCTAGGTACTATCTAACAGATTTTGGCTTATCTAATTTGTTAATTACACTTACTTCGGATGTTGCATCTTTGCATGCTATGAAAATTTAAGGGCTTATTTTTTTATCAGAAACTGTAAATAATGATCACAAAGATCCGTACTTGAAAATTACGTGGTCTAAATCTAAATGCGAACCATTTTCGTTTGTTGTATGTACCTTATTACGACAGGGAGCACAAAATAACACCATTCAACAGAAGATTTATTTCCAATTACAGAATGGTATAGATGTTTTAAGACCAGGCGCGGTTACAAGGGAGGGTAACGGGGTAATAACCCCACCCCCCAAAGAATCCTAAAGTTAGATCTAAAAATCGAATACTATTCCAATTTCTACATAAGTTAATACTATTTTAACTTACGTGGAAGTAAAAATTAAGTTTTAATTTATTTTTACACATAAAAAAGAGTGTTATTCAAATCGGAAATTTCATATAAAGGCATTTAACCTTGAACTAAAAAAAATTTCGACTGCGGCGCTATTTTACCGTTCCATTTTTCAAAATTACCCTCCCTAAGAACATCACCTGGATCCGCCCTTGAACTGGAGTTATAACACTATTATGCTTTTGTTATTTATATTAACCTTAATTCTAATATTGTTTACAATGTAGTCAGTAAGTTGTCAGTTGTCGTGCCATGGAAATTAATAATATATCTTTATCATTTATTGTTGGTGAAGATAGTGTTTTGGAACAGGAAGATCTCGGGGAAATTAAAGTTATTTTGAATAATTTTCTTACTGAAAATATTGACCCGCTTTTAATATTAAATACACTGGCGGAAAAAAAATGAAACACTTTGAAATTCGTGAAATTTCGACCATTTTCAAACCGCCATAACTCGTTGTATTTTTAATCGATTTCGATGAATCTTTGTGGGCGAAAAACTTTGAAGTGTCTACTTTAAAGTCATGCCTGCGAATTTTGGTGCAACCCCTTTCGCCCCCCTCCAGCACCCCGGAGAAAAATAATAAATTTTAATTTTAAAAATGTCCAACTTTGACGATGTGTATGGACTTTAATAATTTTTTTTGACTTGATCCATCAAAAGGGCACTAAAATTCACTCAATTCCCTGTGCAGGACTCAAAGAACGATGTTCTTGCGATGATTTGGAACAAAGTTATGAATTTTTTTAAAAAAAGGTCATTTTTTGATTGTTTGCATATAACTCAGCGACTTTTCAACCAAATTAGACGATTCTTTCGGGGAAAAGTTTTTTTGTTCGGGTTTTAAAGGGTACGAAAAGAGATCATCCTAATCTGAGATTATTCCCTTAAAGTACACCCACAATTTGGTTTTTCCCCGAAAGAATCGTCTAATTTGGTTGAAAAGTCGCTGAGTTATGTGCAAAAAACCAAAAAATGCCCTTTTTAAAAAAAAATTCATAACTTTGTTCCAAATCATCGCAGGAACTTCGTTCTTTGAGTCCTGCACAGGGAATTGAGTGAATTTTAGTGCCCTTTTTATGGATCAAGTCAAAAAAAAAAATTAAAGTCCTTACACATCGTCAAAGTTGGACATTTTTAAAATTAAAATTTATTATTTTTCACCGGGGTGCTGGAGGGGGGCGGAAGGGGTTGCGCTAAAATTCGCAGGCATGACTTTACAGTAGACACTTCAAAGTTTTTCGCCCACAAAGATTCATCGAAATCGATTGAAAATACGCCGAGTTATAGCGGTTTGAAAATGGACGAAATTTCACGAATTTCAAAGTGTTTCATTTTTTTTCCGCCAGTATATTTTACTTTTTTAGTTTACTACAGCAAGGTATTCCGATCGATGATGAATCAAACATTATTCTTTTTGAGAAAGATAAGTTTGAAGAAAATAATATGGCAGTAAGAAATGAAGAAACAGGTATACTAATCGTAACTGTAGAAAATAGCATTCAAGTAGAAGATAAAGAACCTAGTATACAAATAGACACAGAAGAAACTAGTATTCAAGTAGAAGATGAAGAAACAAGAACACAAGTAGTAACTGAAGAAACTAGTATACAAGTAGTAATTATTAAGAAAACCTTTATGCAAGTAGTAGATGAAGAAACTGTTGAACAGGTTCTTCCCAAAGAAAAGAAGCTAAGTCGCAAAAGAAAACGAAATGAGAAAGAATGGAAGATTAATAAACGTAGACAGTCAGGAAAACAATACACTGACAAAAAGAAAAAAGTTATCCAGAAAAGGTTTTTAATTATAAAACATGTGAAAAGTGTCCGTGCAAGTGCTCCAAAATGATTTCTGAAGATACAGCCAAAAAAGTATTTGAAGAATTTTGGAATTTATCGGATGATGAGAAGTTAAATTTTTATAACAATACTACAATGAAAATGATTTTAAAAAGATTAAGAAAAGAGAACCGGCATTCCGAAAAACTAAGAAGTTTTAGTTTTGTTTATTTTTTTAAAATTGAAGAAACAGAAATTCGTGTATGTAGGCCATTCTATTTAAGTAAGAGGCAAAAATACGCAGAAAGAATATTTAGAATTTGGGCTAAACCTTAGAATGATGCATGAGTTATATCTGAAACACTGTGAAGAAAACCAAAAAGATCCAGTTAAAATTTTGGCTTTACGACAAAATTTTTAATGAAGATTTTAACAAAAAAAATCTGACGTGGACACCACATGACTTCCTTGTACGCCTATTAAACTGTTCATACTTTTCTTAATAACTAAAATGTAGAAATATAACATTATACAAATATATTAATATGTCGGTGTTAGCAATCATGTTGATTGTAATAATAATTAATGATAGGAATGCAAGTGTGCTAATGAAGTTATGATCGTGTTTGCTTGTTCGATTACGTTATTATTATTAGTACACTTGGGCGAAGTCTGGGATTACGTGCTAGATGTGGAATGAGCCGGAGATCGGCAGTCTTGAATATGCTCTGATGCGAGTAGCACGTGCCCAGGAATTGCCACCATTCCTTATCGTCATAGTTTGTAAATCACGTTTAACTGGTTCATGACCTAAGTGGTGAATGTGTGATTTATTTGGTGTTTAGATTAGTTAATTATTCCATTAATTGCGCTTTTAGTAGTTTTGTTGTTCACGTTACTGATCATCTATGGTCCGCTCCGCTCTTATTCCGACAATAATATAAGTACTGCTACTATACTCACAAATCTATTTTAGTCATTTTATTTAAACTGCAGAAGAAGATAAAAAGCATATTTTACTATTGTCACTGTCATGTCATAATCATTTAAATTTTACGTAGTAACAAATGTCAATCGATCATGGACTACAAGATACCGAAATACTAAATTATAAATATAATATACTTTAATTATTCTTAAATGATACCAGATACAAAAATATTTATAAAATACCGATTGTAGGTAATAATCACATAATCTTTCATTTAAAATAAAAAAAATTGTCTTAAATTAAATATTTATCGAAATATTTAAAAAAAGTACTACTTCCGGTTTGTAGATTGAAACCAAAAATAGGAGGTGCACAACTAGATGCTATAACAGTCCTAAATACAAAATTTCAACTTTCTACGTCTAACCGTATTTGAGTTATGCGACACACATACGTCCGTACGTACGTACGTACGCACGTACGTACAGACGTCACGTCGAAACTAGTCATAATGGATTCAGAAAAGGTCAAAACGGCTATTTCCATCAAAATCTGAAAACCGAAATTTTTCGCGATTACAATACTTCCTTATTACTCCGTACAAGGAAGTAAAAACAAAAAAAGACCAATGCGATTTGTGCTGCGAATATCGAAATCAAATAAAACAATACGAAAAAACGTCTTACGAATTGGAAAAAAATATACATAAGGAAGAAAAAGATGCTGCAAGAAATGAAAAAAGCGAAAATAAGCAAAATAAAGACAAAGAACGACTTATTGTAGCGTTCGCTCTAGAACGAGTTATTAATTGTCCCCAAACCAATGTATCAAAAGCATATTATTTGCAAAACCTAAACTTGTATAATCTCACAGCTTGTGAATATCAAAATGCACAAGGATACTGCGTTCTTTGGAATGAAGCTCTTAGCGGAAGATCCGGAAATGATATTGCGTCCGCTGTCGTTCAACTTTAAAAAAAAATTGTAAACAATAATAAAGATATCAAAGAAGTTATACTCTGGTCGGACTCCTGCGTCCCTCAAAACAAAAATTCTTTTATGTCTTTGCCATTATTGGACTTTTTAAATAATTCAGATGATCACAGCATAATAACCATAGAACAAATATTTCAGGAACCTGGTCACAGTTGCGTACAGGAAGTGGACGCTATTCATAGCAGAATTGATAAGCATTTTAAAAATCATAAAATACATAGTCCTTTATCTGTGATCAGAAATTTGCTTACTATTAGAACAAGGAAGCCTTATATTGTATACCAATTGAAAAAAGCTGATTTCAAAGATTATAAAAGCCGAACAAAATTTAGAAATTTTAACACCATACCCTATTCACAGATTAAACATATAATCTACAAAAAAATTCAAACATAAAAATATAGGGCCACGTTTACATCAAATGTATTTATAGAAATTACCATTGTGTCTCCAAACTTGAAAACACGACAAGCAAATATTCAAAATCTAGTAGAATCTGAGAAAATTTGTCCAAATATTCCAAATTTGACGCTGAAAAATACTTTGGCAGCAGATAAAATAAAAGCAATAATAAGTCTTTTTCCACAATTTTCCCAGGTCGATGTACAATTTTGGAATTGTCTAATAAAAGAAACTGAAAAAAATAACAAAGAATCTGAAGAAAAAATTAAGTTTGTTTTTGTTATTTTAGTATTTAAGGTAAATTTTGAATTAACTTTGCTCATTTACTATAGTTGTACCTAAGTTTTTGTGTATAATATAATTTTTGTTAAATTTTTTGCTTAAATAAAACAGAAAATAACTTAATTTATGTTTTTATTATTAAGGACCTCATAAGGAATTAGAACACATTTTCGCATTCTTACCTGAAAAACGATCTCATAACTCCATATAATTATTTATTTGTTTCTATTTCTCTTAGTTTAACTACAGGAAACTATAAATTTTAAAGTTATATACTACATTTGTCTCAACGACATCTTTTGCTTAGTAGAAAACTTTTCTGTACAAAAATACAGATACCTGCAATTTGATTTTGCCTCTCCTGTGAAATTAACATAATAAGAGTTAGAACAACGTTATTCTAAGCAAGCGATTGATAAATCATATAATAATAGTAGAACTTTAAAAAAATAATCCAAACATAATTGTAACTAATTCTGACAAAAGCAAGAGTACAGTGATAATGTATAAACAAAATTATTCAAATTTAATGAGAGAACAGCTGAACGACCCAACGACTTACGCGGTTTTAAATAAAGACTCTACAATTAAATATCAAAATCAAAACAACAAATTAGTGAAGATATTACATGACAACAATATGATCGATGATAGAACGTACCGTCAACTAAGATTACATAATGCGGTACCCCCTAAGATCTATGGTTTACCGAAAGTACATAAACCACCCCCTTTAGCACTTCGTCCAGTGGTTGCCAGTATTATTTCTCCTTCGTACTATCATGCAAAATATGTGTCGAGTATATTAACCCATAAAGGACTGATACGAATATTAGCTGACACAAATTAATTTCCTTTTATTATATTTTTAAATACAACCTTAATAATATATTTTTGGAGAAAAAAAATTTGAAAATGAAAAAAAAACATGGTTTTGGTACTGTCTAAATATTCATACGCTAGGCTTTAGTGTTAACATATTTATTTAAAAATACAATTTAAATTACTTGCGGCTTATTGTCTGTATCGTACTTATTTTGCTGTATGATAAGGTTTGAAACACTCGATATGAAGTGCAACATTACATTTACTACAAATATGTGTCACAGCTTTGTTGCATCTAGCACATCTGCGTTGAGTAGGGTTTTTTAGGGGCCAATGATCTTTACGATCAAAACGAAGTTCGTGCAAAACATTACTGGACCGGTGCGGTGTTACCATTCGTGGACGATGTATTACCGGTGTTGATAACATTGGAATGGTGATACGCCGAATAAACTCCAACTGAGATATTCCAGGCTCTATATTACGAAACAGTAGCCAGGCGTTGACAATGGAACCGTTTAGGCAAAAGCGTACAATTGGCCAATACCATTTTTTGCTTCTGATAGTAATTCTATGTGCACCCCTAAATTGATCAAACAAGTCAACCCCACCAATACCGCTATTATACTCAGCAATAAGTGACGGTTGAAAAACGTCCACTTTCGTCTTAGACGCAGAACTATATCTAGAACACTTTGTTTGTGTTAAAGCCAGTGCATCAGTGCGATTTGATGCCAATGTTACTTGGCTGTTATCGTGCCAACGATAAATATTAATTCCATTTTTATTGTCTCTCATGGCATGAATTGCACCTCGGGGTTGCTTCTTGAGATCTTTCAGGGGAGCTTTTTCAATTCTATCTGTACGAATAGTCCCAGTGATGTATATAGTCTCGCGACTTATTTCTTCCAGTAGGGATAATGAATTAAAATAATTATCTATAAATACATGACTGCCTTCTGGGACAAAATTCGACACTAGGTTTTTTGTAACCCAACTGCCCAAAGACATACTATGGTCTCCTTCTTCTCGACCTTCGTATAATTTGAATCGCACACAATATCCATCTGGAGTATTCAGACACCAGAACTTGTATCCGAATCGGATGCCTGCCGTAATACGGTTCCATAGCCTCATCAAAAGACCACACTTTAGCCAACGGTTGGGCGTATTGTTCAAATTTGGAAGAAATACTGTCCAAAAGAGGCCTTACTTTACGACATTTATCGTGATTGTCTACTTCAATATTATCACAGAAATAGAGATATTTGAAAATGGACAAAAATCTATCCCGAGACATGGCTAAAGCAATAGCAGTATTATGAACATCGGCTTTCGTTTCCCAATACATTTTTCTATTCGGCAATTTATTGTAGCCCGAAACAAGTAATATGGCCAAAACTTTGTACATGTCTTCCTCGGTTACAGTAAATTTATTGTCACCATATTTATATTTTGCATATTTCTCAGTTTCTTCGCAAATATATTTTACTAAGTCACTATCCCAAAACAGTTGAAAAAATAGTAATGGTGAACGACCATTTTGTAACATATTTTCTATTATTGCAGGTTTCTGACGTGAAATATTTTTTATTTTGCACTCAGCTTCGTCATTCGTTTCAGGTCGTAAATCAATATTTTTCCAAGTTCGTTCTACTTTTTTAGCCTTTTCTTTCTTCTTAGCTCCAGTGGGATTTAATTTTTGCTTCTTTGGCACTGTAGATTCTAAAGATTGCAAGCTGGTTGATGGGCCTTGAAGATGTACATCTGACTCTGATTCTACACTCGAGGAAAATAAAAACGCACCACTTGAAAATGCACCAAAAATGACACAATTTCAAAGTGCGATATATCGGCTGCATTTTGACGAAATTGGATGAATCTTCGAGTTCTGAAAACGTTGAAGTCTTATCTTTAATGTGATTATAGCCAATGTGACAAAAAATCCACTCCACCACCTCCCACCCCCCTAAGAAAAACAACTGTACCTGATGTCCAAAAAGGTTCAATTTTGGCAACTCATGCGCAGTGCCAAAAAAATCGGAGACCTTATTGGCCAACAAATTAATAAAGATCAGTCTTTTTCTTCAAGGTCCGCAAAATTTCAAGTACCTACGATGATTTGGCGCGAAGTTATGAATTTTTGAAAAAAAAGTGACTTTTTGAGGTTTTTGGCCATAACTTGGCGAATTATGCACGAAAATCAATAAATTTTGGATTTCCGAGAACGCTGAAGGTTTCTCTATTCGGCCCTGTAAGTTAATCTGCCACCAAACCCGATCCACCCCTGCCACCCCCGGATAAAAAAACATGTTTTTGAATGAAAAATATTCAATTGTAGCAACTTGTAGCGTGAGTAAAAAAAACGTGAACTTTATTGCCCAACAGGACAATAAAGATCAATCTTTTTCTTTCAATTTTCTCAAAATTTCAAGTACGTGCGATAATTTGGCACGAAGTTATGAATTTTTGAAAAAAATTGCTATTTTTGTACTTTTTGCCCATAATAAGGTGTTTAAAAGTAGTTAAGTAGTGACAGTTCTGGCTCAATATTCAAGATGGCGGCCGCTCAGAATTTGGTGGTGGCGGCGGCGGCCAACACGTGTGCCACGATGACGTGGAAGGTCAATGACCTTAGGACACCTGGGGACTCAAAATTCAAAATGGCGACCGGCGGGGCGGCGGCGGTGGCCAACACGTGCTGGATGACTCATGCACACGTGTGCCACGATGACGTGGAAGGTCAATGACCTTAGGACACCTGGGGTGTTGCTGCAGGTCAAGATACTTGTTGTAACACCTGGGTTACACGTGTGGGCTATGGAATGTAATGGTATTTCGAATAACACGTGCGTTGGTGGCATCATAACCCGCGTTGGAATGACGTCATGGCGCCACCTGTGGTCAACACCTGGAGGTCTATGACCTTTAAACATATGCGTTGAATCTTAGTGTGACATCTGGAGGGCTATGGAATGATAATGGGTTAATCGAATAACACGTGCGTTGGTGGCATCATAACCCGCGTTGGGATGACGTCATGGCGCGTGCCACCTGTTATTATTTTTACTTTCAACAATCAATTACACAATCGAAACATATAACTCTATTATCCTCAAATATATAACCTCAAATTTATGGTAAGGGTATATTTATATCCTCAAATTAATATGGAGGATAAATTTATAATCTTTTTTTACTTTTATCATGATTGCTATTTAATACAAACACGTCTTACTCAATCAACCGGCAAAAATTGGTATTAATGGTAGAAATCCCCCAGTTTTTGGTATGGATATTACTCTAGGATTTTTTATTTTTCTTTTAATTCTTTTCACAGTTCGCAAAGCTATTTTCGCAGATTTTCTCATATCAGAACCAGTTTTACTAGACTTTATAGCTTTTCGTGCACGATTAATCGCATTGCGGAAAGATAAATCTTTTTTTACTTTTATCAAGATTGCTATTTAATACAAACACGTCTTACTCAATCAACAGTTGGTGATAAACTACCGTCGGGTTACATTCGAACCGTAATATATAGCTCATAATGCAAGTTGTTGAACAAAGTAATAAACTTGATGTAAAAAATTATGATTTTGAAAATCATAATAAAGAACATAAACACGGTGCTTTGCTGCGAAATACAGTTAGATGTATAATAGCAGGTCCATCTGGATGTGGAAAGACAAACGTTATGCTTGCTTTATTAGAACATAAAAATGGTTTACGTTTTGAAAATATTTATATTTATTCCAAATCGTTATTTCAACCAAAATATGAATATTTAAAAAAATTACTAGAGCCTATTAAAGATATAGGATACTTTGCGCACAGTGATAACGCTACTATAGAAAAACCTACAGATGCGAAATTTAATTCAGTAATAATTTTTGAAGATGTTGCGTGCGACAACCAAGATATTATTCGAGAGTATTTTACTATGGGTCGCCATAAGGCTCTAGATTGTTTTTACATATGCCAAACTTATACCAGAATTCCTAAACATCTTATACGTGATAATGTTAATTTTTTAATATTATTTAAACAGGATGATTTGAACTTAAAACATGTATATATGGATCACGTGAATACTGATATATCTTATGAAACGTTTAAGAACCTCTGTTCTATGTGTTGGTTTAATAAGTATGGGTTCATAATTATTGATAAAGATAGTGCTGTTAATGTAGGTCGCTATCGAAAAGGATTTGATCATTATATTATAAATACAACTGCAACAGATTTAAAAGTTTAGTAAGTATTTACAGCTGCATTAGTAAAGATCAATTCATTTTTTGAGTATGAACTGGTTACATGCATGCTATCTGCTATTGAGTTGTTTTTATTTGTTTATTCAATTAGCAATCTTCTTTCTGTAAACAGATATTTGGTTTTAGTTGTTCTAGAGTTGGTTTTCGCTGGTTTTGAGAAACAGTTAAGCTGGTTTTACCTGGTCTATAGAGCTGGTTTTAGCTGTTTTGATCTACTTTCAAAATTGTGTTTCACTGTGCTTAATCATCATGAATAAACAATTAACTAGAGATTTAATAAATACTCGAAACATTATTAAAGAAAATCTTAAAAATCTAAAACGTGGAGCAATATACAGAGAAGCTGAGTTAAAGGTACAATATAAACCGATAATCAAATCTTTGAAAAATATTGCAGTTAATTTACCAACAGCTGATATAAAGCAGGAAGCTAAAAGTGAACCGAAAGTGGAAGAAAAAGAAGAGAAGAAATTTTCAGGTCCTAACTTTTTAGACACAACTGTAATTGCGGAGAATTCTGGTGAAGAAGATGATGTGTTTAATGATGATCAATCATCTATAACTCACGATGATATTTTAAATTTAACACAACAGCCTTTATTAATTGAATATATAGAACAATATGACCCTCTACCTCGTCAATACATTGAAGAGATGTTAACAAATGATAAAGATTCATTTGATTTTAAATATGGTGTACGACATGATGCTGTATTAGATAAATATTATATTGGTAATTCTGAGTTGAAAATTGTTGGTAAAGATGTTATAATTCAAAATATTAAATATGTTGGAACACCTGGTTTATATGAACTTCTATTTAAAAAAGAACCATTAGGGTATAAGGTAGCTGATCAGAAAAATTACATTGATATTGTGAAAAGAACTAATGCTGCTCGTCGAAATTATAGTGAAATTGAACAACTTTCTGGAACCAGGTCTCTAAAGTATAAAAATATAATTGCACCGAAATTGGATCCTCATGTTAGACCATTATTAAAACCTCGATCTAAGTCTGGCTTTGGTTTATTAAAAAATTTCAATAATTCGCGTGTTGAATATGTACACTGGGACAATGTAAATGAACTAGTTTGTTAATTGCCTCACGTGATGCTGGTCATACAGGTCACAACAATGAAATTATATCTATAATTGAAGAATTAAAAGAAGCACAAGTTATAGAATAGTCGCATTGTAATAATGACTTTCGACAAATTCGGATGAAACTTGTTTTCCTACAAGTCTAGATAAATTTTTTAACCACATAAAATGATAATTAGTATTACTTTTAACTGATTTAATTACATTATCGTTATCTATATCCATATCTTCACCCTCAGAATGAGTCATTAATAAATGAATAAATTTACCATTTTCTGTTTTAGAAAAATAGATTGGTACAACTTGATGAGATTTTTTATTCGTTTTCTCTAATTGTTCGAGACAATCGCCCTCTACAACTGTCAACTGTACTTTTTGTGGCAGTTGGTAGCGCTGTGCCCTGTCTGCATAGCAGGACTGAATTTGTAAAGTTCAGCCAGTTCCGTTTTAGACATCGCGCTGTGCAGTTCAGTACTCTGTCCCGTTTCGCTCCATGTGCTTGAACTGTGTTTTTGATCCAAAGCCTTTGAGCTTTATTTTCCGAGAGTTTAAGTACATCATTATTATTGTATTGTTACAGTATTATTATTTGGATTGTTACATCCGTATTATTTGTGTGTGTGTGAATAAAGTGTTG
This sequence comes from Agonum fuliginosum, assembly GCA_947534325.1. NCBI lineage: Eukaryota > Metazoa > Arthropoda > Insecta > Coleoptera > Carabidae > Agonum > Agonum fuliginosum. The sequence goes on from OX384041.1 coordinate 19,902,985, forward strand.
TACGTGGTGAATCTTGTGCTAGTGAGATTTACAACCTCGCTCTCTGTTACCATGTGTGTGTGTGTGTGTGTGTGTGTGTGTGTGTGTGTGTGTGTGTGTGTGCGCGTGCGCGTGTGCGTGCGCGTGCGCGTGTGTGCGTGTGTGTGTGTGTGCGTGTGCGTGTGTGTGTGCGTGTGTGTGTGCGTGTGTGTGCGTGTGTGTGCGTGTGTGCGTGTGTGTGTGTGTGTGCGCGTGCGCGTGCGCGTGTGCGTGTGCGTGCGTGTGTGCGCGTGTGCGTGCGTGTGCGTGTGCGTGTGTGTGTGCGCGTGCGCGTGCGCGTGTGCGTGTGCGTGTGCGTGTGCGTGTGTGTGTGTGTGTGTGTGTGTGAATAAAGTGTTGTACGTGGTGAAACTTGTGCTAGTGAGATTTACAACCTTGCTCTCTGACACCATCTTCCATGCACGGAATCCCGGTCATCCACTCCTATTATCTCTCACATTTTTTGGTCCTTCGCAGCCGGATCATCCGGATTTTCCGTGTCTTATTCATCCAGCGTCATCCGTCCATGTTCTGTGTTCCTGTGTTCGCCACGCTTGTCAAACGTTCCGTCTAACCGCAAACCAACGCCGGTGAAGTTACGTTTCCGTGTCGGGAGTTCTCACCAGGTCCAACGATGGCCGATATCTTGCTCCACTAGGAGGAGCTAATGAAGAAAATCCAGAAGCTACCGCTGGCACGCAAAGCACGGTTGTCGGAGAAGACGATTGCACCGACCTGCAAGCTGATCGACACCGCGCTCGTTCACCTCCAGAGTCACTGGGAGACATTCAAGGACAACCACACCACTCTAAGGTTGGAGAAGGGCTACAAGGCCACGGCGTACTATACCGAGTATCACTACACCAACACAGAACTGGCATGCTTGGAGAGTGTCGCCCTCCTGGATGCCCTCCGCCCAACGCCAGCTCCACCAGACCCGCCAGAACCGGTAACCACTCCAGTGCAGCCGCCAAGGGCTGCCGTTCCGCCTCTGCCTAAGATAACGCTGCCAGAGTTCTCAGGTTCGTATCTTGAGTGGGAGACATTCCACGACGCTTTTCAGTGCCTCGTCCTGGACCGTGACGACGTTCCCGATGTCCAGAAGCTGCTGCTCCTCAAGGCAGCCCTGAAATGAGAGGCTGCATCCCTAGTGCGCACCATCGCCAGCACCGCAGCGAACTTCCAGGGCGCCTGGGACACCGTCTGCACTAGGTACCGGAACGATCGTCTCCTGGTGAGTGCACATCTGTCGGTGCTGTTCGACCTGCCCCAGGTCCCTAAGGAGTCCGCACGCGACCTGCGTGCACTGATCGATCGAGCAACGGAAGAGCTGCGATCTCTCAAGCACCTAGGGCTCCCCGTGGACAAGTGGGACGCCGTCGTGGTGTTCATTCTCCTCCGTCGCCTAGACTCCACGTCCCGCAGAGCGTGGGAGTTGCATCTCTCCTTCATAGATGCGACTCAAACCTTAGTCAACCCCGCCTGTAAGATGTCGGCGCCGCTGAGCCCACCTGTCCGATCCACGACGGCCCTCAACGCGAAGGCCGCGCCATTCCGCTCGCACCAGGTAAGCATCAAGAACACGGCCTGCGTGTTCTGCGGGGACTCCCACTCCTGTCCGAGGTCAAGAGGTTACGGCTCTGTTACAATTGCCTGGGCTCTCACCAGCGCAATGCGTGCAGGTACACCAAGACGTGCTCTAAGTGCAGCCAGACTCACAACACGCTGCTGCACGACTCGTTCCCAACGAGCTCTGTTACAGCCACGACTAGCCCCTCCGAGAGCGCTGCTGTGTTCCACGCCTCCACGGTCGCCACCCATTCCGCATCACAAGGCACATCCCGTGCCATGGCCCTCCTGACCACGGCCCTGGTCGCCATCTGCTCACCTGATTGACAGCGCGTACAAACACGCGCACTCCTCGACACCGGATCCGAGGTGTCCTTCATCTCCGAGGACATCGAGGTCGTCGGCGTCGGGGCCTCGCACTCGGCCACGGCCTCCTCTCGAGTGGAAGTCGCCTTCCAAGCCAGAACAGCACCTGGTGGCACCAGGTATCCGCCTACGTACTTCCACGTCTGACGGCTCACGTTCCACAACGGAGAGTCCGTCCCATTAATCCGCAGCTGCTGCTGCCACTCGAGCTGGCCGACCCCAGCTATCACCAGGACATGAAGGTCGGTCTGCTGCTCGGAGCCGATGTCTTCGGCTCCTTACTCCGTCCAGGAGTGTACCCAGTCCCCGGCTCCAAGGTGGTAGCCATGAACACGGTTGGGTTCTGTCCGGAACCGTCGGCGAGGATGGTTCCTCTCCAGCGTCCTCTTTGCACTGCTGTGTGCTCTCAGCCCCCACCACCAAGCGCACAGTCCTCTCCAGGGTCTCGCAGCTGTTTGGACCCTCTCGGCTGGATTTCTCCAGTCGTCATATCTGCTAAGATTATGTTACAGGACCTGTGGCTCGCAAAGTCCGACTGGGATCAGCCTCTCACGACACACTTCGAGGAGAGGTGGTCCACGTTCCTGGAAGGCCTCAGCCGCCTTCAACACATCCGAATATCACGGTGGACTCAGCTGAGTCCAGATGACACCGACGTAGAGCTCCACGGGTTCGCGAACGCCTCCACCAGGGCGTACGCCGCTGCCGTGTACATCCGCACCGTCCAGTCCGACGGGACGTTCCATACGTCCCTCCTCGCCTCCAAAACGAAGACGTGAAGACGGTCTCCATCCCACGTCTCGAGCTGTGCGCGGCTCAGCTTCTGGTCCGCTTGCTGCTGTACGTCCGCCGGACCAGGCGGATTTCCAATCTTCCGATGTTCGGGTGGTCCGACTGTACTGTCACACTCACCTGGATACGTGGACACCCAAGTAGATGGAAGACATTTGTCGCTAATCGAGTGTCCTACATACAGACCACTCTGCCAGGGCTGGCCTGGCGCCACGTCTCCGGTGAAAAGAATCCAGCCGACGTCGCTTCCCGCGGCGCCACTCCGCAAACACTCTTCACCACAAGCCTATGGTGGAACGGCCCTCCATGGCTCTCCGAAGCGCCGCAGAAGTGGCCAGCAACACCAGGAGAGCTCCCTGACTCACCTGGTGAAGCAGGTCGAAGCAGAGTTCGCTCTGTTGACACGGTACTCCTCACTGTCGCGCACGCTCCGAATAACAGCCCAGTGCATGCGATTCGCCCGAAGCTGTGACAAGAGGGGAAGAATTTCCTAGCAGGTCTGGAAGATCGGGAGCAGGAGACGAACACCGGTTTCCTGACCGTATCTGAGCTGTCCGCCGCGAGAGTACGTCTGATCCGCAGCGTCCAGGGAGAGCAGTTCGCCACCGAAATAGGGCAGCTGAAGGGCGCGCGACCGATCTCCAGGACTTCGCCTCTTGTAAGTCTCAATCCATTCCTCAACGCACACGGCATGCTGTGCGTGGGCGGCAGACTTGGGAATTCCAAACTTCCGACGTCAGAAAAACATCCGCCAATCCTTCCAAAGTCGTCTCTAAGCCAGCTAAGCCAGCTACACGTCCTATACTGGCACGCGCTGGCTCTCCACGCTGGTTTAGCACTCACACACTCACGATTCCAGAACCAAGCTTCCATGACGAGCCCAGTAACCTTGTGACTCGCTGGCGGCTCGTTCAACGACTCACGCACCACTTCTGGAAAAAGTGGTCCACGCAGTACCTACACCAGCTGCAACAACGTCCTCGCTGGAGCGGGGAAAAGGTCAACTTCAGAGTGGGCCAGTTAGTGCTGGTTCACCATCCGCAGCTGCCTCCAGGTAGATGGGCCTCGTCAGGGTGGTCTCAGTCAAGACCGCCACTTCCGAATTTCGCCGGCCGATCTCCCGGCTGAGCCCACTGCCGATCGAGACGGACGTCGCACCGCCAGCCACCCAGAGCACCGCCGCGCCGCCGTCATCAGAGCCCAGCTGCTCCACGGTGGGCAGCCTCCAGCCGGCCTGACGTCCATCAAAAGTTCCCCCTATTGTTAAGCTAATTGTTTGTTAAATACTATGTATTATTGTTTAATTTAGTCGCTTCTCGACTAGGTGGGCAGCATGTTCGAGACAATCGCCCTCTACAACTGTCAACTGTACTTTTTGTGGCAGTTGGTAGCGCTGTGCCCTGTCTGCATAGCAGGACTGAATTTGTAAAGTTCAGCCAGTTCCGTTTTAGACATCGCGCTGTGCAGTTCAGTACTCTGTCCCGTTTCGCTCCATGTGCTTGAACTGTGTTTTTGATCCAAAGCCTTTGAGCTTTATTTTCCGAGAGTTTAAGTACATCATTATTATTGTAATGTTACAGTATTATTATTTGGATTGTTACATCCGTATTATTTGTGTGTGTGTGAATAAAGTGTTGTACGTGGTGAAACTTGTGCTAGTGAGATTTACAACCTTGCTTTCTGACACCATCTTCCATGCACGGAATCCCGGTCATCCACTCCTATTATCTCTCACACTAATGTATACACATTGATTGCTAGATTATTCATTTTTTCAAATTTTGGAATATCTTTTAACTGCATTGGAAAATCTATTCCGTCATATTTCAAAACTTCACTAAAATGTGGATAAGATGATGTACGGCCTGCATTTCTATTCACAGGATAAAGCGCACAAGTTATAGACCAAAGGAAACAATAATTACTTTCATCTTTTATGTTAATTATAGCTTTTTTTTTCTTAATTTCAGCCGGTAATTCAATATATGAACCACCTGTTATGGGCACATATTTATTTATATTAATTTTCAAATGTAAAATTTCAAACAAGCTCCACCCAAAATCACGCTCTTGAAATTCAGATAATTTTGTTAAAATTTTATCAACATTATCACGGTACCAATCTTTAATATTAACCGTTTTATTTATAACATATTTATAATTAGCTGTAGAAAATGTTTTCATTTCAACCGCGTCAGTTTTAGGCATTATGTAATTTGCACAGAACATCAAGTTTACTTTCACTGCAGACAGTTTTAAAACATCACGAATTTTATTCGAAAAAATTCTATAACATTTTTCCAAAAATATGGTGGGATCTTTAAATTTTAAATTTGCTATAATCCCCGTACGTACCCGAGAATTGAAACATGATTCAACATCTTGCCAAATTAATTTTTTTGGAGTAAACTTTCTTTGTAAACCAGCAACATAAACACCTCGTTTTAATTGTTTAATTTTTTCGCGGTAAAATTTGAATTGCGCCAAATTTGATTCTAATTGTAATAAATTACCGTTAACATCATTGTTTTGTTTTATAGCTTTACTTATTATTAAAATAAATTTGTTAGCATGTCTTAGCCAATTAATACACTCCTCAACAGATTTTAAACTTTGAACTCCATCAACAAACGTTTTTAAAACTTTTGTACTTAATTCCGCAAGAGATATCATGTTAATATTACTATCGTAATGAGACGATTTGTGTGTTTACTGATGTTTATGTAAGACTCTTTTCAACTTTTTCCGTTAAACTTCGTTCATGTTCGACAGTTGAATGCGATTGTAGAATGCAGGTGCATCTGGACGAGTTAGCAAGACTCTTTTCGACTTTTTCCGTTAAACTTCGGTCATCTTCGACAGTTGAATGCGATTGTAGAATGCAGGTGCATCTTGGCGGGTTAGCAGGCTCTTGAAATGCCCTGAGGCTAGAATACTAATGGAATCAGGTTCGTTATAATTAAAACACAGTTTTAATATATTTCTATTTTATTCATAAAAATAAATACAGATAAATTCTTACAAATTACTTACAGCATTAGTTAGTGGATTATAATTAATTATTTTATCATGTAAAATTAAACAGTAAGCTGATGTATTCTCAGGTACATTTTCATACATCTCAAATTCCAATCTTATATCTACACTATCTGATTTTAATGTGTCACTCTGATGTAAACAATCTATTACTGCTAGTGGAGCATGATTAATAAATTCATGGGGTGTAAACATTGACTCACAATCACGCTCATAATATGATAGTTGAAACTGAGAATACATTTCATATTACATAGCCCACTGATGGTTATTAAAATTAAGATTTAAGTTATCATAAGGATACATTTCAGAGTTTAAGTACTACTTAATATTAATTAAATTACAATGATCAAATTTACTCATATTTGTTTTTGATTTATTTTTGCGATTGGTTTGAAATCCAACGATGACGAAACGTGGAGTTTCCAGTTGTGTTGAGGTTTTGATGGACCAGGAATGACGCTGCGTTTTCTGTAGAAGTGGGTATTCATGAAGTTCCCAGCTCCGAAATGCTATTTCCAAATTGACACTTTTCTCCATTTATTTCATAAGCATCAAGCGTTCTGCATCAGCTACTGATATGTGTGGAATTTTCCAATGCACTTTATTTAATTCAATCGTCATATTTTCACTTGTAGCACTGTTTTCAATTGCATTTAAATCTGAACTGCTCCGTATGAGAACTAATTCTTGACGCAAATTTAGAATAATATTTTTAAAATCTTCACAAAAACCCAGCAGCATGTTTACGGGATGCATACATTGAAATTACCATTGGTATCCAATATTTCATTTGTGATATCAGAAATGGGAGACCAACCTGCATTTTGCAGGCATTTACCCGCATTAGCATTATAAGAAACATAACCTTTCATAGTTGAAGTAACACCCGGATTTCGAACACGATCAATTACGACACCACCGCATTATTCACTAATTTAGCGGTAGTCGATTTTTTGTTCTCATTATTAATCAATTTACCCTCAATATAAAGCAAACTATTCCACGGAAAAGTATAAACATCCTGTTGTTGTATTGGAATTCGAATCTCATCGTTAAAATTTAGACTTGCTATCATTGTAATTTATTCTATAACATTTATTATTATTAACTTCACTGTTGATGTTGCTGACAGTTTCATTGACACTGCATATCTATATTTTTACTGTAAATCTGATCCCGCTACGCAATTTTAGTTTAGATTATTCGCATGATTATGCGTATATCCGGGTAGGGCGTAGTACACTGTCGTGGATCTTAGGACTCGTTCTGCGCTTATGTTTTACTTATCTGAGCGCCCGCTCAACTGTCTCGTTGGTACCATCGCGACCGTCGACGTATTAGTTGCGCTATTTATTCACTCAGAACTTTATTTAGCGATATTGTAGTCCTCGATGCCATTGGCGCGTGACGCCACCCCCTACACGTTTTGCTAACTTTAAACTCATTATACCGCGCGCCGTGTGGCCAGGTTCCTCTTAACTCTGTACGTGTCAGTAGCGTCACAATATTCTTTTTTTTGTGCAATATTTTCAATATAGTAGCATTGTTAAGCACACTTCGGAATTTATTTGCGATACCACCACCTGCTCGCTCCCTTCCCGTTTATTTTAGGTTTGCTGATCAACCCCCCCCCCCCCCCCCAAGGTTGTACCTTTACGGCATAGGATTAGCTGGCGCCCGTTTTATTTTTCTCAAATTTCAATTCTGGAGACTTTAAGACCCACTCCCTTTCTCCACTGAGGCTTGTCGTGGAACAACCGGCCTTGCACGGGACTCGCCCTCGAGGGGCGTAGCAATATAAATGTGGTGTATTTATACGCTTAGATACTGTTTGAATATGAATTTGTAGTTATATTACACTCAATACACACTGCATTTATTTTAATAATAGATACAGGGACATCAGATTCATGTGACTTATTTGCTTCTAGTTTGCGTGACTTAAATCCTAACAAATTGCCCAGAGAATCATTGGGTTCAAAATTTATTTGCTTGTTACTTATTATTTCACACTTAAGAGTATTATTATTTGCTTCAATTTTTAATTGAGTACCCGCTTCTACTTGCTTTTGCAAATATTTGTTTATATCATCAACTTCATATGAACCTTCAGGTATTTTAATAACTTTATTTTCTATATAGAATTTATTATTGTTTTCGTCAATATTTGGAATTGTATTGTACACTTCAAAACTAATTAAACCGAGATTATATTCTGAATTATCTTCAAGTATAATCGGTGGATAAAAATGTTGTTCAATAACGGAGCTTTGGCCAAATAAAGTAAATGTGAACGACATGGTGATTCAATAGCTACTGATGTTCATATAAAGAAGATAAACACAAGTGTCCGCATTTAACACTGTCATATGATTGATATGTGTTATAATTATATCGTATTAAACTGTAGTCACCAAAATATAATACTAATTCTTTGGGTGGGGGTAAATTTCCAAAGCTGTCAAAATAAATCACATGATTATTTCGTTTTACATATGCCACCCAATGTGTACCAGATCCATTACAATTATCTAAATTAATAATTGCGCATTCGTTATAATTTACGGTTTTAGGTAGTTTATTTCTGATAAAAACACCCCTAAAGAATGAAATTTTTAATAATTTAGCATATTTTTGTAAATCAATATTAGTTAACGCTCGTGATGGCAATCTTATTGGTAGTTTTTTGACTGCCTTAAATATAGACCAAGACCTTTTCTGTATGGTTTCAAGTATAATCCCTTTCCCAGTGCAATTGATTCCATCATTTTATTATGTCTTTGAGATTCCTTTCGTTGTTCAGAGGCAGCACGTGCGTCATGCACAGCTTTAGCTATACCGGCGGCTCCGCCCCCAAGTGCACCCAGAGCGCTCAAACCGGCAAAAATTGGTATTAATGGTAGAAATCCCCCAGTTTTTGGTATGGATATTACTCTAGGATTTTTTATTTTTCTTTTAATTCTTTTCACAGTTCGCAAAGCTATTTTCGCAGATTTTCTCATATCAGAACCAGTTTTACTAGACTTTATAGCTTTTCGTGCACGATTAATCGCATTGCGGAAAGATAAATCTTTTTTACTTTTATCCTGATTGCTATTTAATACAAACACGTCTTACTCAATCAACAGTTGGTGATAAACTACCGTCGGGTTACATTCAAACCGTAATATATAGCTCATAATGCAAGTTGTTGAACAAAGTAATAAACTTGATGTAAAAAATATGATTTTGAAAATCATAATAAAGAACATAAACACGGTGCTTTGCTGCCAAATACAGTTAGATGTATAATAGCAGGTCCATCTGGATGTGGAAAGACAAACGTTATGCTTGCTTTATTAGAACATAAAAATGGTTTACGTTTTGAAAATATTTATATTTATTCCAAATCGTTATTTCAACCAAAATATGAATATTTAAAAAAATTACTAGAGCCTATTAAAGATATAGGATACTTTGCGCACAGTGATAACGCTACTATAGAAAAACCTACAGATGCGAAATTTAATTCAGTAATAATTTATTATTCGAGAGTATTTTAGTATGGGTCGCCATAAAGCTCTAGATTGTTTTTAAATATGCCAAATTTAATAATTTTTGATGATGTTGCGTGCGACAACCAAGATATTATTCGAGAGTATTTTAGTATGGGTCGCCATAAGGCTCTATATTGTTTTTACATATGCCAAACTTATACCAGAATTCCTAAACATCTTATACGTGATAGTGTTAATTTTTTAATATTATTTAAACAGGATGATTTGAACTTAAAACATGTATATATGGATCACGTGAATACTGATATGTCTTATGAAACGTTTAAGAACCTCTGTTCTATGTGTTGGTTTGATAAGTATGGGTTCATAATTATCGATAAAGATAGTGCTTTTAATGCAGGTCGCTATCGAAAAGGATTTGATCATTATATTATAAATACAACTGCAACAGATTTAAAAGTTTAGTAAGTATTTACAGCTACATGAGTAAAGATCAATTCATGTTTTGAGTATGAACTGGTTACATGCATGCCATCTGCTATTGAGTTGTTTTTATTTGTTTATTCAATTAGCAATCTTCTTTCTGTAAACAGATATTTGGTTTTAGTTGTTCTAGAGTTGGTTTTCGCTGGTTTTAAAAAACAGTTAAGCTGGTTTTACCTGCTCTATAGAGCTGGTTTTAGCTGTTTTGATCTACTTTCAAAATTGTGTTTCACTGTGCTTAATCATCATGAATAAACAATTAACTAGAGATTTAATAAATACTCGAAACATTATTAAAGAAAAGCTTAAAAATCTAAAACGTGGAGCAATATACAGAGAAGCTGAGTTAGAGGCACAATATAAACCGATAATCAAATCTTTGAAAAATATTGCAGTTAATTTACCAACAACTGATATAAAGCAGGAAGCTAAAAGTGAACCGAAAATGGAAGAAAAAGAAGAGAAGAAATTTTCAGGTCCTAACTTTTTAGACACAACTGTAATTGCGGAGAATTCTGGTGAAGAAGATGAAGTGTTTAATGATGATCAATCATCTATAACTCACGATGATATTTTAAATTTAACACAACAGCCTTCATTCATTGAATATATAGAACAATATGACCCTCTACCTCGTCAATACATTGAAGAGATGTTAACAGATGATAAAGATTCATTTGATTTTAAATATGGTGTACGACATGATGCTGTATTAGATAAATATTATATTGGTAATTTTGAGTTGAAAATTGTTGGTAAAGATGTTATAATTCAAAATATTAAATATGTTGGAACACCTGGTTTATATGAACTTCTATTTAAAAAAGAACCATTAGGGTATAAGGTAGCTGATCAGAAAAATTACATTGATATTGTGAAAAGAACTAATGCTGCTCGTCGAAATTATAGTGAAATTGAACAACTTTCTGGAACCAGGTCTCTAAAGTATAAAAATATAATTGCACCGAAATTGGATCCTCATGTTACACCATTATTAAAACCTCGATCTAAGTCTGGCTTTGGTTTATTAAAAAATTTCAATAATTCGCGTGTTGGATATGTACACTGGGACAATGTAAATGAACTAGTTGATCGACTACGTTTGTTAATTGCCTCACATAATGCTGGTCATACAGGTCACAACAATGAAATTATATCTATAATTGAAGAATTAAAAGAAGCACAAGTTATAGAATAGTCTTACTTACTTACTTAATCAAATGCCTTTATACCTTTCGGTGTCAGGCTTGTTGGGTGGGTTTCTCTGGAGTCCTCTTCCAGAACTCCCTCCAGGCTTGTCTGTCTGCAGTGAGCTTCTTAATCTCTGCCCAGTTGCCTCCTCGTTCTCTCACTGCTAGTTGAGCGTCCTGGTTCCATGTTCTACTGGGTCTTCCTCTTTTTCTCTTTCCTGTTCCTCTAGCTTGATACACTTGTTTCGTGATTCTGTCATCTCCCATTCTGTTTATATGTCCCAGCCATCTCAGTTGTCCCTCTTGTATAAATTGTGTTACTGGTTTAGTGTTTAGTCGTTCTCTAATTGTGTCGTTCCTTATCCTGTCTAGCCTCGTCTTTCCTTCTATTTTCCTCAGGAATAGCATTTCGGTGCTTTGTATTTTGCTTTTAATTCTTTCGGTCGTAGTCCATGACTCGCTGCCGAATGTTAGTATGGGTGTCACAACTTTTTTGAAAACTTGGACTTTTACTTCTTTTTTGTTGAGAAACTTGTTCTTTGTTGCGTTGTATATTCTTGCCGTTTTACTAATCCGCTCCCTCATTTCTTCTTCCAGGTTTCCTTTTTCGTTTATTTGTACTCCCAGGTATTTGAATGTTTTTACTTGTTCTAACCTTTTGCGTTCAATAAATATATTTGTTTCCTTTTCTTCGTTGCTTATCGTCAATATCTTGGTTTTTTCTATATTTATTTTCATATTCTTCTTGTTTAGTTCTCCGTTCATTATGTCTATATTGTGTTGAAGATCTTTTTCCGTTGCTCCTAGTATTGCCATATCGTCGGCATAACTCGATCTTTTTCATTTTCCAAAATCCTATTGTTAGTTTTTTGAGATTTTTTCTGCAGCTTTTTATCACCTCGTCTAGCACTATCGAGAATAATATAGGGCTGAGCGCGCATCCTTGTCTAAGTCCTGTCTCGGTGACGAATTCCTCTGAGCTTTGGTTTCTTACTCGCACATAGTTAAGACACACTTCGTATAGACTTTTTATTTGTTTAATTGTCTTATCGTTTATTCCCCTTCTCTGTAGACTCTTCCATACGCTGTCTCTGTCTATTCGGTTAAATGCTTTCTCTAGGTCGATAAAACATATATATGCTTCTTTCCCTGTTGATTTTATTTTCTCACATATTTGTCTTATTGTGAAGACATGGTCTCTGCCTGGTCTGAAGCCTGTTTGTGTGTCTTCCAGTGTCCTTTCTATTTGTGGTCTCATTCTGTTTTCTAATATCTTGGCGTATATTTTGCCTACTACACTCAGTAAAGTTATCCCTCGGTAATTCTTGCACTCTTTTGTGTCTCCTTTTTTGTAGATGGGCGTTATTATTCCGGTTTGCCAGTCTAGCGGTGTTCTTTCTTCTTTTGCTGCCATGTTCATTATTTTTAGCATTCGTTCTGTTCCCAACTCTCCTATGTTTTTTAGCATTTCTGTTGTGATGTTGTCCTGTCCGGGTGCTTTTCCATATTTTAGTGTTTTTATAACTTTTATTAATTCTTCCATTGTTATTTCTTCTATTTGTTCGTCATGCTCGGTTATTCGTGTTTCGTTCTTGGTTGTGTTAGTTTGTGTTCTTTGTTTGCCTTCTAAGAGTTCCATGAAATATTCTTTCCATCTTTCCATGATTTTCTCTTCTTTCTCTATGATTTTTCCATTGTTGTCTTTTATGTTTAATAGTGTCTTCTATCTCGGCTCTTTTATATTTCTTAACATTCCGTAGAATAGTTTTTGGTTCGTTTCAAATGCATCTTTCATTTTTTCCCCGAACTCAATCCAGCTTTTTTGTTTTTCAATTTTTATCTTGTTTTTAACTTCTTGTCTTATATTCTTATATTCTTCATAATCTTTTGTTGTTTTGCTTGTGTGGTACTTTTTCCATTTTTGCTTTTTGGTTTTTACTGCTTGCTTAATATCTTCCGTCCACCATGGTGTTTTCTTTGTCTGTTTATTGCATATTTTTGTTTTGCCGCATACCTCTTCTGACGCTTCTAACACCGCTTTTTTAAAGTCTTTCCAGTTTTCTGTTAATCCTTCTTTGTCCTGTGATTTATTCAGTTTGTCTGTTATTATTTTTTGGTACCTTATTTTGGTTTCCTCTTCTTTTAGTTTAAAACTTCTTATTTTGTAGTTTGTTGTTGTTTTTCTTTTCCCTTCAGGCTCTTCTATGTTTTCTTTCATAGACATTTTCAGCATGTAGTGGTCACTATCTATTTCGGGTTCTCTGTATACTCTCACGTCCGTGATATCTCTTTGAATTTCTCTGCTGGACAGGAAATAGTCTATGATTGATTTTTCATTTTTTGCTGGTTCTACTCTGATGTATTTGTGAATGTCCTTATGTGTGAAGAAAGTGTTTGTTATTGCTAATTCGTTTAATATACACAAGTCTATAATTCTGTTTCCGTTGTTGTTTATTGTTGTTTCACCTTGTGTTCCTAGATACAGTTCCAGTCCTTTATTTTTATTACCTACTGTTCCGTTAAGATCTCCCATAATAATAATACTTTTACTTGTGTTATTTATTTCTGTTTGGATTTCTTCAAAGAAGTTATCTTTTATTTCTTTTTTCTCATTTTCATTTGGTCCGTATGCTACTATGACCGTGTAGTCTTTTAGTATTCCTAATTTTAGATCGATTTTGATAATTCTTTCATTTACATATTTTTCGTTACTTATTTTGTTCATGTATTTTTCGTGTATTATGAGTCCTACTCCTTCCTATAGAATAGTCGCATTGTAATAATGACTCTCGACAAGTTCGGACGTCATATTGATCATCATAAAATTAAAAGATTTTTCAATTCCACTAACATTTTACTAGCTAGACAAATAGATGAACTCAAAGCAAATTTTCAAAGTGAAATTGTAAAATCTGAAAATCGTGTTAAAGTTGATTTATTAAAATTTAAAAATAATTCAAAATCTATTGTTGTTATTAATTTAGTACTGGAAATAAATAATACGGGTAATTCATATAACATTCTTAATAGTATTGATAAATCAAATTATTCTTTTCCAAGTGCTAGACGAATACTTAAAATAAGAATAAATAATCCAAAGGAGCATCTTAATTATAAAATAAATAATGCAACTCGAGTTTCTACACTAGATAATAAATATATTAAACAGGGTGATAACATATCGATATACCCGAGTCCAGTAAGTTTGAAAACTCAAAAATTATATATAGAAATAATTTTAGAAACAGCTGTATATTATGTCGAAAACGAAGCGTGAAATTGTTGAAGAACTGCACAAACCGGCGCGAGTTCATTTTCCAAGAAGGCGAGTCATTGTAAAAGGGTTAGACGATTTATTTCAAGCTGATCTTGTAGAAATGATTCCCTATAGCAGAATGAACAAAGGTTTTCGAAATATTTTAGTTGTAATTGATGTGTTTTCTAAATTCGTTTGGACTAAACCTGTTAAAAATAAATCTGGTTCAGAAATAAGTCAAGCTATGACAAAAATTTTACGTGAAAGCAATCGCTTTCCGAAAAACTTACAAACTGATCTTGGCAAAGAATTTTACAACAAAAATTTTCAAAATTTAATGAAAAAATTTAACATTATTCAACATTTAGTACTACAAAAGCATCTGTAGTAGAGCGAGTAAATCGCACTTTAAAATCGATGATGTGGAAAGACTTTAGCTTACAAGTAACTTACAAGTGGCTAGGTCTTTTACCCAAACTAACTGAAAAATATAATTCCACAAAACATAGAACAATTCAAATGAAGCCTATAGATGTTAATAAAAATAATGAAATACAGCTGCTTAACACTGTCTATAGTAAAATTAAAATTACAGGGGATCATCAAAATATAATGTGGGTGATTTTGTAAGAATAAGTAAATATAGAAGTGTATTTGTCAAAGGTTATACACCTAACTGGTCCAATGAGATTTTTATAATTGATCATGTGAACTTAACAAATCCAGTAACATACATTCTTAAAGATCAGTCTGGACAAATTATTAAAGGAGGGTTTTATGAATTTGAACTGCATAGAGTAAAACATCCAGATGTGTATTTAGTAGAAAAAGTTTTAAAAAAGAAGGGTGATAGGATATACGTTAAGTGGCTTGGTTTAAGTAAAACGCACAACAGCAGGATAAATAAAACAAATATTACATAGAAAGTTGTGCGGGTATTGGTAAACGTATATAAATGCTTACTGTTTCCTTTACGGTTACATTCCAAAATGGGTAGCGTAATAGTTGACTTGCAGGGTTTCAAAATTTTTCAAAATGATAAAAAACAGTTTATTTTAAAAGAATTGGCATGTTACGATATAAATACTGGACTTTGCCAACATAAAATTTTTGAGCCACTTTTTCCTTTGACAAACTTGATGGCAGAAGTAAACGAAATGTAAATTGGTTAGTTCACAACCATCATAACTTGCACTAGTATATGGGGGATATTCCATACAATAAGACTAATGAAACAGTTAATTTATTATTAAAATTTGCAAATAGAATTTATGTTAAAGGTGCAGAAAAAGTAAAATGGTTAGAGGATATCATACAAGATTCTAAAATTATTAATTTTGAAGATTTAAGCTGTCCATCATTAAAATCATTGAATAAAGCTAAGTTATCTAATTATGAATTTCATAGTAATAATTGTGCTGTTGAGAATGTACATTTATTAAATAAGTGGTTTCAAAATCGTTTTAATAAATTTAACGCTTTAAAAATGTTTCATGATCTAGGTTTTCTTCATTTTATGCTTGATGAAGATATTGTTAATTTATGTATGGAATTTGTAATGGTATTTGCTCCAAACGAAATTGAAGCTTCATGGTCAAGGTTCCCAAATGACTGGCAGCAGAACAAGGATTTTCAAGAATATCGTTGCTGTTTTACACATATTGATGACTCCGAAGATCAAGCTGTAGGTAGAATTATAATTAAAATGAACTGTAGTAAATGTAATGAAAATGTATTGTAAATCTTAATAAATGCTTTGTATTAACCACTGTTTTATTTAAACACCTAGTTATTCCATGAACATTCCAAACCTACAGTGACAGTTTAGGGTATAAATTTACCCTAATCTATAAAGGTTTTATTTTTATTTTATTTAGAAATATTTTTGGAGCTCTTCAACTTCGTGGTTATTAGAGCTCCGGTACATTGATAATTACAAGTAGTTATTTAGTACATTTTGTGAATATAATGGGTAGTACATTTGACGGGTTTTTAAATGTAATTGTATAGGTTTGTGTCTTTCAGGAAGAGTATCATGTTCCTAATTCGTTCTTCATTGTTGGCTAGTGCTCTTTGGATGTCGGTGGGGATGTTGTGGACGTTTCGATCTGCGTTGTATTTTGGGCAGGCTTCGATTATGTGTTTGACGGTGAGTCTGGTGTTGCAGGTTTCGCAGTTTTCTGGATCTGTTTTTGACATTAA
Source organism: Agonum fuliginosum (assembly GCA_947534325.1). Lineage (NCBI taxonomy): Eukaryota > Metazoa > Arthropoda > Insecta > Coleoptera > Carabidae > Agonum > Agonum fuliginosum. The sequence goes on from OX384041.1 coordinate 19,919,397, forward strand.
GTAGCCATGCGTTAGTTTGGTATGGCCTATACGGAGTCTGGTTATTTTTATTTGTTCATCTTTTGACCCTTGTGTTTTCCATGCCTTCGTGTCTGGTTTGATTGTCCTTAATTTGTTTGTTGTGTTTTGTGTCCATTTGTTTTCCCAGTAAATAGATGTTTGTGTCCTAAGATGGTGTTTTAGTACTTCGTCTGTGATTGATATATTAGTGATGACCGTGAGTTGGGTTGCTTCCTTTGGTGCGGCGTCAGCTTTTTCGTTTCCAGGGATGTTTACATGGGATGGGATCCATAGGAATGTTATTGTGTTGTTGTTATCTGTTAGGAGCTGGAGTTGTTCTCGGATGTTTTTAACTATTGGGTGTTTTGGGTGGGGGGTTTTTATACTCATTAAAGCACTTAGAGAGCTTGTGCATATTATACTGGGAGTGTGGATATGGTTTTTGGTTATATTCTCTAAGGCTTGGAGGATAGCGAATAGTTCTGCCGAATGCACGCTCGATAGTGTTGGCAGGTGGTATTTGAGCCATCAGTGTAGATGATTTTTCGATAGTTGTTTTCTTCGATTATTTTATTGAAAAGTTGTACATATTTTTCTTTGCTAGTGCTCTCTTTAGGGTAATTGGTTAGGGTTAGGTTATAAAAGTGTTTGGTTGTTTGCCAAGGTGGGATTTTGAGAGAATTTTCTTGTTGATTATGTGTTGTTATATTTATGTAGAACAGGTTGACGATTTCTTGGATATGGGACTGAAGAGGTGTATATGAAGTGTCTTGTGGAATATTTGGATTTACGTGTTTGTATGTTGGATGGGTTGTTTGTTTTGATATTTTTGTTACATAATTAGCTGTGAGCTGAGCCCTTCGTACTTCCAATAGGGGTTCTCCTGCTATGATTAGAATGCTCTCTATTGGGCTGGAGCGAAAAGCCCCTGTGATGATTCGGAGTGCAGTAGATTGAATAGTATCGAGGTGTTTTAAGTGAGTCTTCTTCGCTGTGCCGTAAACCACGCATCCGTAGTCTAGCTTAGATCTTATTGTGCATCTATAAAGGCTCATCAGTGTTTCGCTGTCTGCACCCCAGTTATGATTACTAAGGGTTTTTATTATGTTAATTCTTTTTTGAGTTCTATGATGTGGTGTTTCCAAGTTAATTTATTATCTATCGTCATTCCTAGGAATTTTATTTTGTTGACAAAATCTATATTTTTATTATGTATTTTTAGTTGGCTTGGGCGGTTGTTTTTCGTTAATTTGGTAAAGTGTATTGCTTTAGTTTTTTCTGGGGCAAATATGAAGCCTGTTTTGTTGGACCATTCTTCTATTTTTCTAATTGTTGTTTGTAGGTTATCGACTACACTGTGAATGTTTTTCCCTTTACAGAAAATTATTATGTCGTCTGCAAACAATAGAGCTTTTACCGGGTTTTCAATGTAGTTTTGTATTGAATTGATTGCAATAAGGAAGAGGGTTACTGATAGTACTGCGCCCTGCGGCAAGCCATTTTTTTGCTTTTTATTTTCAGATATGTATCCATTAACTTTTACGTTGAACGTTCTGTCTGTGAGGAAGTTTTTTATGAAATGGTGTATATATCCAGTAATTTCCTTGTCGACGAGTGTTTTAAGTATGAGGTGTTTCCATACTGTGTCGTATGCCTTGTGGATATCAAACAGGACAGCGATAAGATGTTGTTTGTTTTTGAAAGCCTTCTATACTTCAGACGCCAGGTTTCATGAATGATACTTACAATTTTTTACTTTTCTGTTTGCACTGCTACGTCTATGTAAGTTTTATTTTAAATGACAATAAAATAATTCTCTATTTCAGCTATTGGTTCAGGTCGTTCGGTTTCATCGACGGAGCCAAAATTTATAATATTAACATAAAATATCAAAATTAACCAATTTTTGTCTCTACTCAACGACTTTTACACGGAGTTACATGAATGATAGTTAAACAAAGCAAGTTTTACATTCAACAAAATTAACTCAATCAAAGATTTGTTCAAATTTTTACATAATCTAAATTACAATAATTATATTTTATTAAGCATAAAAATTAACCCTGTTTATTGTAAGTATCATTCATGAAACCTGGCGTCTGTTCCTTAATTATGATTCATATTAACCGTTGGTTGTCTTGTATAATTTTGTCAATATTTTCGATTAATTCCGCCTTACATTTTAAACGATTTATTGGTTGTTTTTTTGTACTATTTTCATTAAAAGGCAAATTTTGGGACGGAATTGCACCTGTTTTTAACTTTTTTACTTTTGGCGAACTATTGAGCAATTGATATTGCAGTAAATAGTCTTCGTTGGTAAAATGGTCTGAACAAATTCTTGCATTTTCAACATTGAATTTGTATGTTCTGCTGCATTTTTCCACCCAAACTTTCCGAAGCTTTTCATCTTTTGGAGAACTAAAAATCTTATCCTTTTTTCCTTACTTTTTAGTTCTTTTAATGTTATTATTTTTGCAGTTGCAAACCGCACATGCAACCATTTTGAGGTTAATTTCTTCTGTTGTCAACGTAAACTATACGGTTCGAACGTTGACAACGTTGACAAAGTTGTCACTGGGTGACGTCACTAAGAAAGAGAGAGATAGAGAGAAATATGCGCAATGACATACCTTGTAAATTAATAGTACCATGTGTGGCAAGGGTTATTTTTTCCTTCTTAGTAATATTCTTACAGTCATATTTATGATTCTTAATTCTATTTTGTTTTGTCTGACCTATATAAATCTTATTACAGTGGCTGCAGTTTATCTGATAGACAACATTTGATTGTCTCAACAGTGCAATTCTATCTTTAAGTTTAGTGAAGATATTATTAAGGTTTTTAGTGTTATAATAGACAACAATAATTGTATTCTCGTTGGTTAGAATACTCCTTAGATTAATCGATAATATAGGAATATATGGTATTTTAGAATAGTTCTTATGTTGTACATTAATATTCAAATTAACTGGTAACACTGTCCTTTCAGAATTTAAAACTTTGTTGATGAACCATACTGGATAATCATTATTTCTTTATGTAATCTGGGTGACATATATTGTTAATTTTATGTAACATGCCCTTGATCAAACTAACCCTTTGTTGTGTGGAATGGGCCGTCTGCTAATTCAAAATTCTATTAGATGCAGTTGGTTCAGTGTACCAGTCAGTAATAATTATTCCAGATGGTTGTCTCAACAACATGACGTCTAGGAATGGTAACTTGCCATCATTCTCTACTTCTAACGTAAATTGTATGTGCACATTGTATTTGTTGAAATGATGTAGGATGTTATTAACGAAATCCCTCGGGATTGCAGCAACAATATCATCAACGTAAAGTTTAATAAAAGGTATGTAAACTGGACAATCAAGCAAAATGTCATTTAACGCGTTATTCATAACTATATTCGCAAAAATAGGGGATGCTGGGTTACCCATAGCTGTTCCAAATAATTGATGATAGAACGTACCTTCAAAGATAAAATAGCTGCTTTCAAGACAAAAATGTACTAAATTTAAGAACATCACTTGTGAGATATTTGTAAAATCTTCAAATTTATTCCAATTTGCAGATATTTCGTTAATTACCAGTTCTTTAGAGATGTTAGTACATAAAGATTTGACATCTAATGATATTAAAATGTAACCCTCTGGAATTCTTATGTCATTTATGAACCGTACAAATTCATATGAGTTCTTTATATTATATGACAGGTCTGGTTCTAAGTTCATTCATTAAATACTAGTGTCTAAAAATTCATACTATTTTGTGTGCAACTTTGCGAGGCTTTATTTTAAACAACGATTTAATTTTTAGACTGTTGGCAACATTTATTCACTTACCTTATGTGTGAACTGTCATATTTTGCAAAGTGTTGATATAAATTATGTGAGATATGGATGCAATCTATAGAAAACTAAAGGGCAGTACGGCGAAATTGACAAAATGGGAGGCAAGGTAATTGTTATATAATTTTTAATATCTGTATGTTCATAGAAAATCTATTGAATCACATATTTTTACACAATATTAGTGAGGCAAATGACATAACCTAAAACATAAATAATCAAGCGTCATTTATTATACAGGCTAAGTCATCGAAATGCCCGTCGTCGATATTTCCCTTGTCGTTAAAAATACAACATAAATTTATTAACAGAATTTTTCGTCTACTCAAGGAGCATAACTTAAAATTATTTTCACATATACAAGGTGTTGCATAACGACTTGGCAATAATTGTTCGTCTTTTTTTAAATGAAACACCCTATATATTTTTGTATATTTTGAATTGTATTTTCTTTAGGTATACATATACGAACATATAAATTTCATTTTAGTTTTCCGCGGCGTTGCCAAGTTATTCAATTTTTTCTCTAAAAAAGCCGAATACACGTATTGTTCTATATAGTCCGGCGGTTATAGGACAAATTTCATATCAACTATGCATTTTATGATTAAAGCATGAAAATTTGCACACATATCACTGAAACCATTCTCTTTCATATAAGAAGTGGTGCCAAAGTGGTGCGTGCTGCAGACGGCCGCCATTTTGAAAAAATGGTTGCCATTTGTTTTTTGCATTTATCTCATGAACGATCAATATTACGAGAAATCTTATTTAATGAAAATTGTAGAGCACAAAATTCTCTATAAAACGGTATATCTATTTTTTATGTAGGTGGTACAGCTTTCGAGAAAATCGTGAAAATATATATGAGCAATATCTAGCCATTTCAGGTTAGACCGCAATTTTGCCTTTTCAAACAAAAACAGCTGTTATTTTTGAATGAATCATGATATCGATATATATATATATATATATATATATATATATATATATATATATATATATATATATATATATATATATATATATATATATATATATATATATATATATATGTATATGTATATATACCGGCCGCTATACACGCCGTTCCCATCCTTTTACGACCTCTGCTCGCTTCACAATTTTGCCCCACACTGTATAATTATATATGGGTACAGTTCATTGTGAATACAATTTGCTGAATCAGATAGTATTTAGCAATAAAATTAAGTGCAACTAATATTCTACTTTTTTGAAGTACCAGTATCTTGTTGTCCATGCGATATGAAATTTGTTTCTACACAAAATTTAAATTATTAAGACAGTGACAGTACAGTTGACATATTTTACTTGCATCTTGGTTTACATTGTCGTTTACATTATTATATGAACATGAAACTATTAAAATGTAAGTAAAACTATTTATTAGATTAGTAGAATAAACAGAATTAGGCGAGAGGTCGTGTGCTGGCCACAGCAGATTTTTTTCATAGTTGATTTTGAGTAAATAAAGTAACACTACCGCAAGGGTAAATAAAGTATGTGGGAGCCATCGCCACGTACGTCACTGATACACACATAAACAACACACACATACATACCACACCACACACGTACACAACACACTTATGTTTATAAAATGTTATAATAATTTATGTGTCTGTGGTGGTGGCGTATACTTTCGTCCTGTATACTTTTGTGGTACATCAAAAATAGTATCGTTTCGTGGCACTTTACCCGTCCAGGGTTTTCTACCTGGGCTTCATAATCCTGTCCCAGCGGGGGGTAAACAAGTAAGTGTTCTTTCGTTCCACTTTTGTTACATATTCTGTATTACTGTGTCGATCTGTCACATCTTTATATTTATCAATTTTAATCAAGTTTACCATAGTATTTTATATTTTTGTTACCTCTTGCCTCATTCTAAAAAAGAGAGGTATGGTAATGGATCAAAAATTTCCGAGTATGAGTTTGTTGGTGGATACGCACGTTTAAAAGAGATAGGGATAAAAAGGTACTTGATGCCTTTGACGTATATTTTTTATCATTCACAATCTAGTACGCCTATGGTTCGATGAGAAACTTTGTTTATTAAGTGCACCAGTGATAAACTCTAAAATATAGGGAATTACTGTGTAATTATAAATAAAAGTGATAAATAGTTATATAATAAGTATCTGAGTGTATAGCGGTGTATAAATCCCCCTTAAATAAGTTAGATAAACTGTATAAAATCAAACGTGTAAAACTGTTAGTGAGGTTATAAGTTCGGCAGAAGTAGTTATCTGTCCATAACACTTGGAAAGTTTAGTCTACCCTAAGATTATCAAAACTGTGTGATCTAAAATAGACAAAGTGTGTTTGCAACGGTGGTAGAAAAGTCAAGTTTATTTCTTTGCATTGCTAAGTCGGACTACCGGAGCCTGCGCACGGAGTAGCCGGCAGCAGCGTGGCTGGCAGTGGCGGCGAACTAGGGCAAATGTACAACACGCCAAGAGGTCGAAGTAACTCATTAGAAAAAAGGAAACGAGAGGAAATTAAGAGTGAGGAAGAAAACGGATTTAAGAAGAGTAAACAAACTATTAGAACACCACCCAAGAAAATTGATACGAAAGAAACAGAAGAAATGGAAGAACTAAAGCAAATGATAACTGCTATGGCAACAAATGTAAATTGTATTAAAGATCGTATGGAACTAAACCACAATGACCTAAAACAAGAAATTAAAAATAACAGTGAAACAATAAAACAAATAAAACGAGATTATGAAGAAAAAGAAAAACTGTGGCAAGTAGAAAAAGAAAAAATGAAAGAGATAATAGAATCCATGCAAAAAAGATTGGAAGCACAAGATAAAAGTAACCGGGTAAATAACATCATTATCAAGGGTTTAGCAATACAAGAAGGAGAAGTGAATATTAAAACAGTAGTATCTGCTTTCTTAGAAAAAGAAATACAAGCTAAGTGTATAATAAAATACGCTTCAGTAATAAAAAGAGTTGAAGGATCCACAATAATCAAAGCTGAAATAGAAAACTACGAAGACAAACTAAATATTATGAAAAATAAAAATAAATTGAAAGGAATGAACGAGAAAATATATATAGACAATGATTTAACACAGGAAGAACGAAAGATGCAGGCGATAATAAGAAAGACGGCTAGAGAAGAAAAGGAGAAAGGAAATAAAACAAAAAAATTTTATAATAAGTTACACATAGATAACAAACAATATAATTGGAATACAAAATCAGGAAGCCTGGAAGAGGCTGGACAGGTAGAAGAAAAGCACCCAAAAAACTATTAAATACTGAGGCAAGAAAAAAGGTAACGACTAAGCTAAGCAAAAGGACTAAGAATACTACTTGGAAAGGGAATAATGTATTAGGAAGAACAAGGGAAAAAATTATAAATTTAAGTACAGGGCATAGATCTTGTGGGAAAATTACGGAAACAATAAAGCAAAGAAAACGGAAACACGAAAATAAAAACAAAGAAATTTGGAAACTAGCAACATGGAACATTAGGAGCATAAACGGGAAAGAAAATGAACTAATATATGAATTCAATAAAGAGAAATTAAACATACTGGCAGTAACAGAAACAAAAAAAAAGGAAAAGGAGAAAAAGTTATGGAAGACGGACATTTATTGATATACAGCGGAGTACCACAAGATAAACGAGCAACAGCTGGAGTAGCTTGTCTAATACACAAAGAATACGCTAAATACGTAGAAAAATGGGAAGCCTGTTCTGAAAGAATACTAAAGATAAAAATGAAAGAAACAAATGACAGGATACTTACAATTATAGTAGTATATGCACCTAACGAGGATGAGGTAGCAAAAAATAAAGACGAATTCTGGGAGCAGCTACACATAGAAACCGAGAACAGCCTGGGAGATATTTATGTACTAGGAGACTTCAACGCGAGAGTTGGGAAAAGGGAAGAGGAATCAACCTATGTAATAGGTAAATTTGGAGAAGAAAGACTAAACAATAATGGAACAAGGCTTATTGATTACTGCATCCTGAACGACCTCATAGTTACTAACACGTTTTATAAACACAAAGAAATCCACATGTATTCAAGACAAGGACCATATGCAGCAGACAAATCATTAATAGACTACATACTAGTGGAGAGGAAAAATAGGAAAAGTATAATTGATGTAAGAGCAAAGAGAGGCCCTGAAATATACAGTGATCATTTCCTGATAGAAGCAAAAATAAAAAAAGCTTACAAGAAAGAAGAAATGAGTAAACAAAAAGGGGAAATAAAGGAGAACGCATCTGAAATAATTAAAACGTACAGGTTAAAAGAGGAGTTAGTAGCAAAACAATACGAAGAAGAGGTAAGAAAACAAATGGAGATACTTACTATAAGTGATAACACAGACATCGAACAGAAGTGGCAACTATTCAAAACCACGCTACTGAATGCAGCAAGAAAAGTTTGTGGAACGACAAAAATAAGAACTAACAAAAAACAAACAGCCTGGTGGAATGAAGAAATAAAACAAGCAATAAAAATAAAGAAAGAAAAATGGAAGAAGTATTTAAGTAACAGAACACAAGATAATTATAATGTATATAAGGAAGAGAGAAGAAAGGTTAAAGAGATGACCAACAAAGCGAAAGAAACAAGCTGGGAAAAGTTCGGTGATCAAATGGAGAGAAATAGTAAAGAAAACCAAAAACTATTCTATAAAACACTGAAATCGCTAAGAAAAGAAGAAAGAAAACAAATGGACATAATAAAAGATAGAGCTGGTAAACTCCTAACTGATGAAAAACAAGTTATGAACCGATGGAGAGAATACTTCCAAGAACTCCTGAACGTAACCGAAGACGACACAAATATGACAAGAATAAGAGAAGTACTTGTAGACGAAAACACCGAAATAACAATGGACGAGATATCCGAAGCGGTAAAGCTGATTAAAAATGGGAAGGCAACAGGACACGATAAAATAAGTGGAGAGATGCTAAAATATATGGGCAGAGAAGGAATAATACTATTATTAGACATATTCAATAATGCTTGGAAATATGAACAAATACCTAAAGACTGGGAAGTAGCAGTCATAATGCCATTACACAAAAAAGGTGACACAAGAGATTGTAATAATTACCGAGGGATCTCGCTGCTAAGCACAACACTGAAAGTGTATGAGAGAATACTAGAAAAAAGATTGAGAAAAATAGTAGAACCAGTATTAGAAGAAGAACAAAGCGGATTCAGAAAGGGAAGAAGTATACAAGACCATATATTCACATTAAAACAAATAATACAAAAGACCTTAAGAAGCAAGAACAAAGCGTTTATGGCATTTATAGATTTGGAAAAAGCGTTTGACAGAGTACAGAGACAGCAAATATGGGATAGCCTAGAAACAAGAAACGTTAACAAGAAATTAATTAACGCAATTAAGAGCCTATATAATAATAACCTAAATTATGTCATTAGTAAAAATAGAACCTCTGACGTATTCGAAACTAAAGGCGGCCTAAGACAAGGTGGAGTAATGAGTCCATTGCTCTTTATAATATTTATGGACGAAATTATTAAAGAATGTAAACCCGAAATGAAGAAACTAAGGGTAGGCTACAGAAATCTACAAAAGATTGAAATAGGAGAATGTGCTTTTGCTGATGATGTAGTGATAATGGCCGGTAGCGAAACGAGTTTGCAGCATAACCTTAATGTATGGAACAATACGTTAATTAAATATGGAATGAAGATAAATGCTAAAAAGACAAAAGTGATGGCAATAGCCAACGAAAGACAAAATATGAACATAAAAATAGAAAACAATAACATAGAACAGGTAGAAAAGTTTGAATATTTAGGAGTACTACTAGAAAGTACTGGAAAGCAAGATGAAGACATAAACAGAAGAATAAATAAGACAGCGACAATGTTCCATATGATGAAAAATAGTTTTATAGGTAAAAGAGAGATATCACAGAAAACAAAAATAACGGTCTTTAAAACAATATACAGAGCAATATTAACCTACGGTTGCGAAACGTGGGTCACAACAAGAAAAATTAAAAGTAGAATACAAGCATTAGAGATGAAATATCTGAGAAGAGTCAAAGGAGTAACAATGCTGGACAAAATAAGGAACGTTAATATAAGAGAAGAATTGAAAATGAAACCGATAGAAGAGTTTATAGAGCAGAGACAACTGAGTTGGTGGGGACACCTGTTGAGGATGGACGACAAGAGGCCCGTGAAGAAAGTTTGGACAGCAAAAATAATTCAAAAGAGAGGACGTGGCAGACCAATGGCGGACTGGGACGACATAGTACAAAAGACACTTAGTAAGAAGGGAACGACAGTACAAGAAGCAAAAGTATGTGCCAGAGACAAGAAACAGTGGACAAAGTTTGTGCACGATAAATAAAGGTTACTGCCCTACACCTAACGGTAGAAGGGTTTACTGACTATATATATATATAATTTTAATCAAGTTTACCATAGTATTTTATATTTTTGTTACCTCTTGCCTCATTCTAAAAAAGAGAGGTATGGTAATGGATCAAAAATTTCCGAGTATGAGTTTGTTGGTGGATACGCACGTTTAAAAGAGATAGGGATAAAAAGGTACTTGATGCCTTTGACGTATATTTTTTATCATTCACAATTTCTCCCGATAATATCCATCCTAACTCTGTTTTTTGGAATATTACGTTATTTTGATTAAATTGCCCTACACAAATGATAGTCCAAAATATACTTGCTCCTATCAAAAGATCTATAGGACCGGATTGGTTAAAACTAGGATCTGCTAATTTTATATTAGCCGGTATTGTAATAGAGTTACTGTCGAATGTATTTAATGGAATTGCAGATGTTATTCTAGGAACAACCAAACACTTTATTTTCGCACTGAAATTTGTGACACGAGAATTAAATGTAATTTCTACACATTGAGAAATTTGTATTGACCCTTGATTTATGACAACAACATTCATATTTATTGGTAAACGTTTGAGATTTAATTTTTTACACAAATCGTCAGAAATAAAGTTGGATTGTGAGGCGCTGTCCAACAACAATCTAACATTGCATTGTTTATTATTTTCGCAGACTTTAACTACCGCTGTAGACAAAAGTGTTTGTGATTCTACTTTTACTAAAGAACAACTTGAGGTTTCAGTTGACTCCGAGTCAGGAGTCTGGTCTTTTTTCTGCTCAGGATTTCTTTTGTTATTGATACTATTATCAGGTTTGTCAAAATGTAACAGAGTATGATGTTTTCTATTACATATTTTACAGGTTGAACTAGACCGACATTCGTTAAGGTAATGCCCTTTTCGTAAGCAGTTAATACATAGTTTTATTTTTCGCGCAGCATTATTTTTCGCTTGACTATCCAATTTTATAAATGATTCACAATGATATATCGCGTGATCTTTACTACAGTGTGGACATACTGGCGCATTTGAGTTTGATTGTACTGTAGCAAATGAACGTGAAGTCTGTTTCGTGTATATGGTTCGCGGTGATTCGAGTTTTTGAGTGATTGTTTCTAGCGTTAATAATTTGCATGTTAAAAATTCAATTAGATTACTTAATTGCGGTATTTCATCATTTTCAGAATTGTCGTTATTTAATTTTGTCTCCCATTCTTTAATTGTCTGATGATCTAATTTGCGAACTATGATAGGAACCAAAATAGCGTCCCAACTGTCCACTGCTTGATTCAGTGAACGTAGGCAATTTATGTGTGTTTGCAAATTGTTTATCAGTTCCTTTAATTGTGATGCTGACTCTTTAGTTATTGTTTGCATATTTAAGATACCTAGCACATGATTATTGATTATTCTCCTTTTGTTATCGTAACGTTTTTTTAATAACTCTAATGCAATTTCATAATTTGTTTGAATAGATTCTAGAGTAGATATTAGCATATGAGGTTCACCTTTGACTGAAGATTTTAAATATGTCAACCTTTGGACATTTGTTAAATCATCATTGTTATGAATAAGTGTATTAAACGTCGAAGCTCGGTAAATTTATTGTTGGAAGTCTTATTGAACAGTTTGAGCGTCTCTGGGAAGACATTGACACAATAGATTTGACCTCGGATTTGACAGATTCATTTTCTGAATCTACAACTACCGAATTTGAGTCATCAGACAATAGTACTTGTGCGATACTTGTTAAATTATAATATTGATCATAAAAACTATCACGTTCGGTGATTTCTTTGTTATAATTGTCAGTGTCATCAAATGTTAAGAATTCTATTTCATTTTGAATTTCATTAAACGAGTCAAAAAGCGATTCAACCTTTATAAAACGTGATTTTAAATTTTGAGCAGTTTCTTTCGTTAAATTTTCACGATTTGTTAGCTTTAATAAATTATTAAAACTTGTCAATTGAGCTTTAATATTTCCACGTTTAATATGCAACTGTTTAATTTGAATGTCCGCCATATTCTCTTAGTGCAAATAGAATTAATTTCAATTTACTTTCAACATGAAGGAGAAAAAACAATGATAAAAAGGATTTAAATGAGATGTAACTTCTTACCTCGGTAACTGTTCGTTTGTCTTCGTTCGTCGCTCGGGTCGCTTCGGCTGCGACCGCTTTGTTGTGCTTCGTAGTTGAACCAGAAGTAAGATGGTATTCAATCGTGTTGCTTCGACGCAACTTCGTCTCCTCTCGGGTGGCCGTACAGCCTTGCTCGTTCTGTTGGTTTTGTTGAGGTTAGATTTACCTTTCTTGTTTAATGAATGTTTTCTCGATATTATTGCATTTATTAGCAATATCTCGCTCGAAGGACCAATGTTGATTTTTGTACTCTTCTGGAGGGGTAGTAGAAATAATATTTCTCTCTTGTTTGTAATAACTTTCTTTAATTTCACACAGAAACATGTGCCTTCTTTGCTGTCTACTACACAACTCAACTCAACTAACATAACTCCTCACGGCACCGGGGGATGGCGCGCAGTACACCAAAAAATAAATCCTTTTTCATAAATGTTTACATAATAAAAGTTACAGTGTTAGTCAAGCTCTGGATTTTGGTCTCCTGACTTTTTAGTGACTTCATATTTTCGCTTCGATATTTATAGCGTAGTTTTGATTCTTATATTATTTAATCTAACGTAATTTTGTTTCACATGATTGTATTATATACCATTTTAATATTTATTTATTGTAATTCTGCGTAATCTAGTACTGCGTAATGTTAGTAGTTATTTAGCGTGGTTCAGTCGCTAGGACGAACTCGTTTTATTTAAATTTTCATCTGCATTTTTGTGCACGCCGACGCGAACGCTGGTCGACCAACGATTCTCACGTAGGGCTTATTTTTAAGGTTATTTTTATTATTGAATCTCGTTATCGTCCTATACGCTGTTTTCGCCGATAGACTACACTTTACGCGTTGTATTTAAATAATTGTTTAATTAAATAGTTTCACTGTGTTCTCCAATGACATTCTTTTATTTTCTTTTGAGATTATGTAACAAATTGGCTTTTCCTTTCCCCATTTTGCCGTTTTCAGGATATTTAGAGTGTCGGTTGCTCTAAATATTGTTGTGGTTAAACCAGTCACGACCGATGGCGCCCATGGTATGTACTATCTTATTTTATTATTTCATTATGGCTCTAGCGAAGGCCCACACCCTTCTCCACTGATAGTTAGCCGAGGTTTAACCTTATTCATGTGCTCTAGATCACTCTCTTATAGAGTTGCACGTAATAGCGTTCATTGGAACCCAGCTAATGATACTTTTAATTATTCTATAGAATATTTTTCTTGTACAAAAGAGATCACTAAACGTACTATTTTAGCAGATTCTGCAAAACTTTACGATCCTCTTGGATTATTAGCTCCCATAATAATTATTCCGAAACTAATAATTCAAGAATTACGGCAATTAAAATTGACATGTGATGAAACAGTACCTGGTTTAATTCACACGCAATGGATTCGTCTTAGAGAAGAGTTAAATAATATAAATAAAATATCAATTTCAAGACAAGCGCTTATACCAAATTACAATTATGTTGAATTACACGCATTTTGTGACGCATCTGAGAAAGCATATGGGGCATGTATTTATTTAAGATCACTTAATACTAATAACGAAATATTAACTTCTTTATTAGCTGCTAAATCTCGTGTAGCTCCACTTAAATGTGTAACTTTACTAAGATTAGAACTATCTGCTGCAGTATTAGCAGCTCAACTTGTAGTTAAATTTAAAGGATTTTTAAATATAAAAATAGTCAAAGAATATTATTCAACATTGTAAATTATCAAAAGATAAAAGATTATATTGTCCATTAACAGTATTAGAACTATCAGATGCATTTAATAAACTGATTAAATTTGTACAATCAATTTATTTTCATCAAGAACTCAAATATTTATTAAGTAATAAACCAATTGATAAAATGAGCTCATTGCTTAGTCTAACACCATTTTTAGACCAAAATAATATTATTAGAGTCGGTGGTAGATTACAATTAGCTGAATTTTCTTACGATTAAAAACCCTATTGTCCTACCAAAACAAAGTCATTTAACAGAATTAATTTTTAAACAAGAACATGAAAAACTTTGTCATGCAGGTCCAAAATTATTACTCTATACTATACGTGAAAGATTCTGGCCAATATCAGGCAAATCAATAGCAAAAAAGTTTGTTAGAAATTGTATAATATGCAGTAAATTTAATCTGAAACCAATTAACCAAATTATGGGTAATTTACCTATTGAAAGAACACTCAGTATGTATCCATTTCATTCAACTGGAATAGATTATGCAGCTCCATATTTGTTAAAAAATAGGAATGGAAGAGGTAGTAAAACCATGAAATGTTATATATGTTTGTTTATTTGTTTTGCAACAAAATGTATACATTTAGAATTAGTAACAGACCTATCAACAAAATCATTTTTACAAACTTTGAAAAGATTCATTGCAAGACGAGGCAAACCACTAAACATATTTAGCGACAATGCTACTAACTTTATTGGTGCTAATAATGAGTTAAATATGATTTATGAATTTATTAAAAACAACTCCAATTATTGTATTCAAAATAGTTTATCAAATGACGGTAGCAATTGGAAATTTATTCCTCCTCGTTCTCCTTCATTTGGTGGCCTGTAAATCATTTAAAAAGAATCTTAACTAACACACCACTTACTTGCGAAGAATTCCAAACAATACTGTGTCAGGTAGAATCAATACTTAATTCACGTCCTTTAACCCCTTTGAGCTTCGATCCAAACGATTTAGAAATCCTCACACCAGCTTATTTTCTAATTGGACGGCCATTTACAACAACACCCGATCCAGACGTTAAAGATGTAATAACTTCAAGGCTTACAAGATTCGAACTGATCCAAAAATTGAATGCTCAATTTTGGGACAAATGGCACAAAGAATACATCAACGAACTACAACTAAAATCCAAATGGAAGACAAATAATAATCCCTTCAGCGTCGGCGATTTAGTTCTTCTCAAAGAAGACAATCTCGCACCTACACAATGGAAGATTGGTCGCATCATTGCTCTTCACACTGGTCCAGATAATGTAGTTAGAGTTGTATCAGTGAAATGTGCTCAAGGTGATTTTAAACGTGCTGTAAACAAAATTTGTGTTCTCCCATTACATCAAAATTGACTCAAAACTTAAATAAGATCATAATTTTTTTAAAATTACATACTTAATTATTTGTATTACTTATGAATGTATAACTTAGTTATTTCATACTTACTTTGTATTGTATAATTTTTATCTTAGTTACTTAATATTGTACTTTAATTGTTATATTTATTATTTACGTAACTGCACACAGCATTATGTAATTGTTATCTTTGTCTTTGTAACAAATTAATATTATTGAAAATCTAGAGATATTTTAAGGCAGGCGGCATTTATGTTAAAATAGTTCTGAAAAATATAAAAAACAGAGTTTGCCGTTGTTATGATGTAACAATTAGTAACAATTGAATTATAAAATAAAAAACACTGAATAAAAACGTCATACAGAAAATATCTACTTATTCAATATTATTTCAATACAAAAAGAGCAAAAGAGAATTTATTAATACCCTACAATACGAATGTACATAAATATATCGTACTTATTTTCCTATATTTCAATGAGAAATATAATATAATTATCTAAAAATTTAATTTAATATTTTGATTATGTTCGAACTATTTTATTTTTAATCTCCTTATGCCCATGTCACACCTGTAATACACTGTATCATGTATGATCAAACCTGTGTATGACGAAAAATAGAAGCGCTGCTATTTCCGTCATACCGAATCAGACGAAACTGTGTGTACTCCAAATAATACCTAAATAAACGTCACTACTCAAATATTTGAGGAGGCCATGACACATGTCACTAGGTACGTCACCCAGTGCGCGTGATGAACGAAAATAAAGTCAAATTGACATAAGATTGTTTTTAGAAATGATCAACATTAGGCTACAATCCAATGTTTGTGTCAACTTCAGAACAGACATGGATAACCTCAGGGGTACGTTCTAAAACGTAGGGGAACGAGGTAAGGGTACACTCTAGCCGTTCTAAATTGCAGTGTGAAATTTACTGGGTAACAAAACGGTGAGTTTCTGAACGCTCTAGGTTACACTCAGCGTGTACTTTTCTTCCCCTACTCGGTCAGTGCGTTAAGATTTACCCGTCATGCGCAATAGAAATGTTTATCCGTGTATTTCAACATATTTGATTTATGAACGATTTTAAATTATTTCATATCGTATATAGGTAAAGGACATATAGACATAAAGTTGAAATATAATTTATTGCTTAATGCTTGGGAAATTGTCAAGTCATGAGTTTTGCAAGAAAGTCTTTAATATTGTATTCTTACAAAATGGGAGATGAAGTTCTCGAAAAAGTATTCAGCAAAAGTGATCTTGGTTTGCTGTTCGATCCAAAATTAACAACATTCATACCTCATGTTAATTTTTTGACAAATTCAGCTTCTAAAATAATGGGATATATTTTTCGTGTAACTCATGATTTCAGTAATAAACACTGTTTAATTAATTTGTGTGTGAGTTATGTACGTAGTAAATTGGAATATGCCTGCATTATTTGGTTCCCGTACTATAACTACCAAATTTCATCTTTGGAAAATGTACAAAAGAGATTTTGCAAACGATATTTTTATTGTATATTTAATGTTTGGCCAAGTATAGACTATAATGAATTACTCACATTATTTAATTTAGATGCGCTAAATATACGTCGCAAAAAACAACAAATTCTGTTTGTTCTTGTGAACAATTTTGTGGACGTTCCAGAAATATTAGAGCAACTAAATTTCTATGTATGCCCCTGTAACACTAGAAATTCAACGATGTTTGCTATCTATTATAAATCAAATTTTCATTTGAATTCGCCGTTGAATTCTATGTGCAAAGTGTATAATGATTACACAATCCACTTAGATTGCTGTGATAGTTTTTCAATGTTCAAAAATAAAGTTAAGAAATTATTTTAAATTATTTTATGTATAAATATAGCTCTTTATTATCTAAATAATTCAAAGATTAATATGTATGTATTAGTATTTAGTATATCTTTATAGCTTAGCATGTTTATCATTTATGTAAATTTATAGATTGTATTACTCTTGCTGTATATAACTTTATGTATATCTGATTACCTGTATTTCTTATTTTGTTATTCTGTAATTGGGAACTCTGTTCCTGTTGAATAATTAATTAAAATAAATAAATAAATAAATAAATCTTGAAACGAAATGGCGGCTAGCTATCTCAAAATGAACTGCACCGATTGCGGTCAAATTTGGTACAGTAATAACCAAGGATCAAACTTATGATTATGATATATTAAAATGTCAGTCTGTCATCTTGAAACAAAATGGCGGACAGATATCCAAAATGTACTGTAACTATTCCGTTCAAATTTGGTACAGTAATAGATAAGACTATCTTGAAACATAGGTATATTAAAATGTTAGTCCGCCATCTTGAAACAAAATGGCAGCTAGCTAGCTCAAAATGTACTGCACCGATCTGGTTCAAAAACAAAAATTTCAATAAATATCGAACGAGTCTCATATATTTATAGTGAAAAACTTTGTTTTTACGGGTTCGTTTTTTTTACTTTTAGAGACTATAAATTCAATTCAATAATGTCTTATAAACATAAGTCCGGTTCTATATTTATTTTCTTCAATAAATGCACATTGTAAAAATATGTACGTTTTTCATTTGGGAAAGAGGGCCCGAAAAATATTGTTGGCCTAGGGCCCGAAAATTTGATAAAAAGGCTCTGATTGCAAAGAAAGGATAAGTAAAGCAAACATCGCCTCCGCCAACACCAGAAGAATAATGAATACATCAAAAATGGAAAATTGGGTAGCGCGTTTACAACTATACCATACTACAACAGTACCAAAAGCATTATATGCTAGCGAAATTTGGGGACTCCAGCATAGAGAAGAAATAGAAAAAGCGCAAACAAATTTCTTCCAAAAATTGTTTAACTGGCCGAGGACAACACCCACCTATATCGTACGAAGAGAAACAGGCGAATGTAATCTTGCAATTTTAATATTAGAGCAAATGCTTAAATGGTGGTTAAAATTATTAAAAATTGAGCTGCAGCAATAAAATCGCAAATTATGTTATTCTGAAAATTGGCAATATTATTGTCAAACTAGACTTAGTAGGGGAAAGTGGGGTAGTTTCGGCCATGGTTTACTTTCGGCCAGGTATCATAAATCCTACATTTTTTGAATTACGCGCTTTAAATTTGTATGTGTGTTACATGTCTGTGTATAAGTGTGTATAGTATTATTTGTGACTTGAAACATATTTCTGTCAGTGTGCAAAAAATAAATATATATTCACATGAAAACGGTAAGTTTTTGATTTAATTTGAAAGTATTTTTATCATAACTGTTTTTGACACTATATTTAATATTTTCATCAGAATTGCTTGCCAAATACAACATTATTTCTCATGTATACTGGTCATAACATAAAAAAATTATTCATCGAGATCTGAGTCTTTTTTGTATAAACGAACGGGTGGGGTACATTCGTCATATGCTGTATGGGGTACATTCGGCCACTGGCTGAAAGTACCCTACTGTAATTTTTTTATTCAGACAACGTTTTAATTTATTTATTCTCATTAAGACATATTATTTGCAGATGCCGCGTAAATATATAGTAAAGACACATAGAAATTTAATAAGTGAAGCTGATATTCGAAATGCTGTTCTCAGCGTACTTAAAAATGAGAAATCTTGCCGTGCAGCTTCTGAATATTATAATATTAAAAGAACAACATTGCAAAGTAGAATAAAGAAAATTCTACGAATTTATTCCAAGGAAAAATATATTAGAAAACATACTAACGATATAGTGACTCAGGTAATGATTCAGACAACACTGAGAGCCCAAAATTTACAAGTAAATATTCAGTAAAACAGATATTTACAAATGCGCAAGAACATTTAAGTTTTTACGAAGAAAACAATCAACAAATATGTTTTACTTTCCCCACATTGAAGATATAAGCGAAGTTGAAGAAAATGACATAGTCGCAATACTTGAAAAATTTTCTACCACAGGGACAGCACGATCATCATCAAATCATAGTTTTCAATAATATGATTTTAAAAATGTAATCGTTAAATAATTCAAATTATTAATTTTTGTTAAATAATTTTTGATTTTTATAGGATAATATCTGTTTTGTTCTCTTTAAATTACTATGACGAATGTACCCCACTGCTATGACGAAAGTACCCCAGTAGTGCGGCACTTTCGGCAATTTAACACTTTTGCTTAAAATTTTTTTTTCTGATACCAATTAATAATAAAATATACTTTTGTTTCACGTATAATGTGCTTAAATGTTTGTACTTACCAAAGATTTTAAAAAAACTTAAAATATCAAAGGCATTTTTTTAAAAATTTGATTATGTAAAAAGAGGCCGAAACTACCCCCACTTTCTCCTAATGCAAGTATGTTGTCGCGTTAAAATTTAATATATTATCCGAATTTATTACTATTACTTGAAATAAAGTTCTTATATAACATTATTGGCAAATATTAGTTAATTGATCTGAAGCAATTTTTGAAACTGTTTTACCTGAGAAATAACAATATCGTCAAATTAGACAATGTCGTCGCTTTCACAGCTACTAATGAAACTGCAGTTATTACTATTTATTTATTTATTTATTTATTTATTTCCATGCACAAGTACACTACAGGTTTAAAACCCAAATGGTACAGAAGAAGATACAAAATTAAATTATTATTACTAACACAATAAAATATTGACAACATAGTAAACATAATGTAACAAAAAATGGTTTCATATTATAATAATTTTAATAATCGGTTAAATTTCGATTCATTTCTATTAAACATATCACATTCTTCAGGGAAATTATTGCAGGACTTTACCAATCTATTAATTACAGAATTAGATCCTTGTAATGTTCTAAACTTTTGATACGTTAACATATCCGTATTTCTAGTAGTATAGTTTGGTATTCTGAAATTAATTAATTGCAAAATAGCAGGTGAATCTATTTTGCCATTAATTAATTTGTACTTAAACTTAACTTGCACAATTTCTCTGCGTTTTTTCAAAGTATCGAAACCTAACATATTTAATCTATCCTCATAACAATACAAGTTTTTATTAATTTTTAGCTTAAAACATAAGTAATTAACCAATTTTCTTTGAACATTTTCTAATCTCTGTATGTGAGTAGAATAAAAAGGATTCCAGATTATACAGCAGTACTCCAATACGCTTCTGACGAGAGTGTTGTATAATAGAATAATGCAGTTTATGTTACTGAATTACTGAACCGCACATTTGCCGTGCCCGTCGAATACTTGCATCAATATGAGGAATAAAGGATAATTTAGTATCTAAGATTATACCTAGGTCTTTAATTTTGTTTACATTCTCAAGTGTGTAGTTATTTATTTTGTAGTCAAATTCAACGACAGATTTATTTCTGCTAAAAAACGCATTAGCTTGCATTTAGATAAGTTAAGGAACATACCATTATTTTCACACCAAATTAAAAAACTATTTAGAGCAGTTTGGATGTGATTACAGTAAGATGTTGATTTAATTTTTAAGAAAAGTTTTATATAATCTGCAAATAGTAAAATTTCAACATTATTAACTTCAGTGACTACGTCATTTATAAATATTGAGAATAATAAAGGGCCTAAAATGGATCCTTGTCCTACTCCTGACGTAACATTGATTTGTTTTGAAATAACATTCCTTACTTTTACAAACTGAGTTTTGTTTGATAGGTAACTCTCAAACCATTGCAAAACAGATCCACCAATACCATAGCATTCTAATTTTTCTAACAATAAATTATGGTTTACTTTATCAAAAGCTTTTTGAAAATCTGTATAGATTGTATCAACTTGCCACTTGTTTTCAAATGCTTCATTGATATATTCAGTAAGAACTAGTAAGTTAGTATTGCATGAGCGTCCTGCACTAAAACCGTGTTGATTTTCAGATATTATATTCTTTGAAAAATGCTTTAAACTATTCGCAACCAATGATTTTAATATCTTAGACAACGTGCACTGAATAGAAATAGGGCGATAGTTTGATACATCATTCCTATTTCCATTTTTAAAGATAGGTGTTATATAAGATGTTTTCCATACTTCAGGAAATATACCTGTATCTAATGATAAATTAAATAATATACAAAGGGGTTCTGCTAGTGTTGGACTACAGTTTTTAATAAAATGTGATGGTAAATTATCTGGTCCAGCACCTTTGCTCTCATCAAGATCAAGCAATAACTTAAATACATTATCCACATCGATATGTATTTTATTAAGAACTATACTGGTGCACTCATACTGTTTTGAAAGATTGCATTGGTATTGGTGACTATTTGGAACATACACTGATTGAAAAAATTCTGCAAACATATTCATAATCGATTGACAATCTTTAGAGTTTATCTCATTGTACGACATACGAGGGGTTGTTTTTATATTCCCGGACTGGGCTGTTTAGAATTTTGATGCAATTTTTCATTATGCTGTTTTTTAATCACATATGCCTTGGTAACTTGTGTGGCAATTTACAAAACAATTGCAATATTATTAATTTTATTATCTGTCAGTTTGTGTCGTCGCGCGTTGTATATCTATCGAAATGAATAAAATCGAATACCGGGCTGTTATAAAATTCCTTACAAAACAAGGAAAACCTCCAAAAATTATTCTTGAATAAATGTTGGCTGTATACGGGGATGATTGCCCTTCTAAGTCAACTATTTGCGAGTGGTCAAAATTGTTTAAACATGGTCGAGAATCACTGGATGATGATCCCCGTCCAGGGCGCCCTGTTGACGGGATCACTTCAGATGTTGTTGAAAAAACCAAGTGTTTGGTACTGGAGGATGCAAGACTAAAGAAGCGACAATTAGCAGTTAGCAATTAGAGTATTATGCAAACCTGATGCATCGCCTTAGAGATGCTATTAAAGTGAAGAGACGCGGAAAACTGACGCAAGGTGTCTTGTTGCTCCACGACAATGCACCAGTGCACAAGTCCAGACTTTCAAAAGCTGCTGTAGCTGATTGTGGCTTCGAAGAAATTGAACATCCGCCTTCTAGTCCAGGTCTAGCACCCAGTGACTATTTTTTGTTCCCAAATCTCAAAAAAACACTAAGGGGGACAAAATTTAGGGACAATGACGAACTTGTTGAGGGCCATTTTGCGGAAAAACCAAATGAATATTTTTATACTGGATTAAAGATGTTATTGAAACGGTGTTATACCTGTATTCAAAAGCAGGGGAACTATATTGAAAAATAATTTTTTGTTGTTGCTCTAGTCTTTTGTTTTCATGCCTAGTCCGGGAATATAAAAACGACCCCTCGTATTCATCGGTAAATTAAGATTACTATTTCTTTTTTCTTTTACATATTTCCAGAATGATTTAAGGTTACATTTTATGTTATTCTGAGTGTTGTTCAAGAATAGGTTGTAATCATTTTTTATTCTAATTTTTGATTCGGCTCTCAATTGCTTATATAAATTATAAGAATTAATATTATTTGATTTTCTATATGCATTGAAAGCTTGGTTTTTTGATTTTATTAATTTCTTAGTAGATGCAGAAAACCAGCACGGATATTTGTTACAATTTATATAAATTTTTGGTACAAATAATTCCACAACATTGTAAATAATATTGTAGAATAAATTTAAACTATCGTTGACATCTGTTCTAATTAAGAAATTCCATGTAAAAGTATCTAAATAATTATTAATATCATCATAATTTGCATGTTTAAAGTTGTACTTCCAATAGTTTTCAAATACAAGTGGCGTGTTGTTAGCATTTAACGACAATTCAATCAATAGTTGTGGATGATGATCGTCCAATTTCACAAGATAATTACAATCTTTAGATATTTTTAAATTCTCATAATTACTAAATACTAAATCTAAAATCACATTGTTTTTGTTTGCAATATTATTGTTTTGCATAAGATCTAAATAGGCAGAACTATCACAGACAATTTCTGCAGCTGTAGACGTGATATCGGCAGGAACAAGTGCAGCAGCATCAGCGTCGTACTCCCATGTGATACCTGGCAGGTTGTCACCAGCTATACCAGGAGAGCGTTCTAGTATATTTTCAACGGTTTTCATATGGTCCACATAATCATCGCACTGGGGGGGGGGGGGGGGGGTTAAATATACACTACCTATTATATATTCTTCCGAGTCTATCATTATTGTCACAAATACCTGCTCCACTCCAACATCAACATAATTAATTTTAGCAGAATTTAAATTTGAGCACACTGCTATAAGTACACCACCGCCACGACTTTTTGAACTAGATAATAAGTTTATATCATATCTGTACACAACGTAATTAGATGTAAATAATTCAGTATTTAATATTCCACCACATAGCCACGTTTCCGGTAGGATTATAATGTCATAATTACTATTTGTAATCTCATTGTAGAAGTTCGTTGTTTTTGTATGAAGACCGCGAACATTTTGATAGAATATCTTTAAATTTAAATGTGATAGGTTGGGATCACTGATTCGGGTTTCTGGAGGCTGGTCTTCTAAAAATATACCTGCGAAGTATTACTCCTTCAGGCCAGAATTGAGGATCTTCCAATTTATTTTTTAATTCAAAATTCACACCAATTTTGAAACATGCATTAGTTCCTTTCGTATCAATTGCTTCGCATATTATTTCTTTCGTGGAAACATTAGGCAAGCTTGTTTTCAAATAGTTTTGTATAGTGTCCACTGGTGTACTTGGTTTAACTTTTCCAAGAAAGAACCAAGCTTTTTTTGATGCTTCTTGAAATGTTTGGCCAGACTTATTTTTTCCGACAATATTATTGGGTTTTCTTCTATGTCTCACTAGTTTGAAGCCATCATTTGTACTATCTTGATTATTACGTATTAAATTTTCGTTACTGTTTATACTCAGTTTACGTTGCCACGTATTTAATTTAATAATTTTAAATTTATAATAAAAATTATGGCAAAACTTAAATAAATCAATTTACCTACCGCAAATTGGACTCCCAAACAACTGCACCGGCTAGCGACTTGCGGAGAGGGGATGGGTAACAGTGAACTAAATTTGTTTATAATAAATTCTTGTTGGACGCCAGGTATTTTGATATTGGTGTACCCAATCAAGAACAAAATACCAAAACGAAAGCTGAAATAATAATTGGATACACGGATTGAGTGATAGGTAGCGTATGAAATAGAGTAATTTTGAAATAAGATATCGAACATTAGATTTAACAATTCTAGGTTATATTCCAAATTCAAATAATGCATGGAAAATATTGCAGAATAAGCAGAGTACAATAAATTTTGAAAACAACTTAAAGCTAAATGGAATAAATGAATGAAATGGAGGTGAAATGATTGCAATTCTAAATTAATAAGTAATTAATAAATGACATAAACAATTGACAAAATCATATGTCCGTAGACAGTGGCGTCGTAATGATTCGCTGAAGGTTGTATGATCGAACCAAGCCGTAAATAAAGTTCAACAAAATCTCGGACTCAAATCAAGGGTTCGATCATCAATTTAACAAATAACAAAAAATAAATTTAGTGCCCAATTGACAAGGGAGAAGCACAAATTTTTACTGCGCAGTGCCCTGATTGACACGGCACTGTGGCGGGATGTGACGTTACCGCGCAAGCGCATAACACAACACTGAAGTTCCGCAAAATTATGAGTGTAGGTGAAATATTATGCGTAAATCGTACTCATCTTTACTGCTGATGACGGAAACTACGGTGATGACGTCCACTACGATGGGTTTGCGATTTGGAGTACTTCTCCACGATCAGCGGCATACGGTCGTCAGCGGTACGGGAGGCCAAGCCACGGTACGAGGTGTCAAAAAGGCGCGAAGCCACAATTAAAGTTCGCTGAACACTTTTCAGAACTCACGGCACTACTCGCAGTTGTACAAAATCCCCTTGTGACTGTAGGGTGACAACAGGATGACCCCAGCGCACTAATAATGCTCTAGATTCCACAATGGGGCACCCCGACTCGGCTATCACCACGTGTAGCACTAAGATCCTCCTCAACGGAGATTTAAATCTGGTGATAATGATGTGACTGTTCACTAACGATAACTGGATCACGCAGACTTTATAATTTTTACACAGAAGTGGTGTAGCACTACGTTATAGGCCCGTGAGCAAGTTTACTTCTTTTCGGTTCAACGGTTGGAGACAAAAAGCCAAGAAGCAACATCGGTCGGTCGTGACAAACCGAAAACGTTAATTTAATTAAATAAACTTTTAAATCTAACAGGGCTGTATTTAAATAATTTTTAATTTAAATAAATATTATTATTTTTGAAAAATAAAACGTTACAAACCCCACCCTTACTTAATAAAAAAAAACAAAAATGAATCAAACGTCCGCTAATTTTAAATCTTGAATATGCCAAACACCTTTAGAAACTTGATTCTCGTCCTGTAGTTCATAAGTTGTAGGAGATAATTTGCGTTTAATTTCGAAAGGCCCGACAAATTTCGGCGCAAGTTTATTCGAAAAACCTTTAGAGCCATCGGAAAGCACGTAATTTTTATGCCAAACGATTTGTCCTACATTGAACTCAACTGCTCGTTTACGTAAGTCGTAGTATTTCTTATTTTTTTCGTAAGCTTTAAATAATTGTTTTCTAACGTCAGAGAAAATCTTAGCTGTCATTTCCGCGTTCGGTACATCAGAACGGTCAGTAGGAGGGAGAGAGGGATCGTCATTGGGTTTTCCAAAATCATGTCCGGATAAACAATGTTCCCTACCGAAGTTTAAATAATAAGGGGTGTATTTAGTTACTTCGTGTTTTGCTGTATTTATAGCTAGAGCGATCTCGGCAAGATGCGCGTCCCAATATTTATGCTCTGTCTCTAAATAACACCGTATTACCGTTTTAATGACGCGGTTGCTTCTTTCTGTCGGGTTACTTTGGGCGTGATACAAAGGATTATAGATAATTTTTACGTTATATTTCTCGGCTAACTTCCGAAAATCTTTACTTATCATTTGTCGGCCGTTATCACATAACAAATACTGGCAAGCACCATACGTTAAGAATACCTTTTCTTCTACAATTTCGCAAAGCTTAGCCGCAGTAGCGGTTCTAATATGAAATAGAAGCACAAATTTCGAAAAATAATCGGTAACGACAAGTAAATAATTGTAACCATGAACGGATCGCGGAAATTCCATGAAATCAAGGCTGTGAATAGTAGGGCGTTTTCCCATGGGTCCAGCCGGTAATTTTTGTAAAGGTTTTTGCGACTGACAAACAACGCAGCGTCTTATATAATTACGTCGCTCTTCATTTTTGGCCAGTAATATAACGCACAAATTCTGTGAAAAGTTTTATAGACGCCCATATGACCGGCGGTAGGTCTATCATGGCACTCTTCAAATACTTTTGGGCGGTTATCTTTAGGAACGACAAGTTTCCAATCATAATGTTTATTGTAACGGACATGTTTGTATAATTTATTATCAACTAATTTCCAGTTAGTGTAAGATTCAGGATTTTTACTAATATTTTCTCGCAATTCACGGTACCACGGGTCTTTAATATCAGTTTCAATTTGTATTAAATTGATCTTAGCTTCAACGGCACGCGACAGCAAATCCGGTAAGAGATGTTCCTTTCCTTTTCGATGAATTATTTCATAATCGTATTGTTGAAGCCTAAGAGCCCAACGGGCGAGGCGTCCGACAGGGTCTTTTAAATTGTTTAACCATAACAATGAATAATGGTCAGTCACAATGGTAAAGCGCGTATTTTCTAGATAAGGCCTGAATTTCTCTACGGCAAAGATAACTGCAAGACACTCTCGTTCAGTTGTTGTGTAATTTCGTTCAGGACGGGTAAGTGTACGGCTTAAATAACAGATAATACGCTCTTGATTGTCAATAATTTGGGTTAACACAGCACCTAGGCCGTAACCGGATGCGTCTGTTTGAATAATAAACGGATACTCGTAATTCGGACAATTCAAGATAGGGGCACAAACTAAATTTTCTTTAATAGCCTTAAATGATTTTTCGCAATGATCATCCCATTTGAATATTTGATTTTTTCTAAGTAATTTCGTGAGCGGCGCTAAAACTGAAGAATATGAAGGAATAAATCTCCTATACCAGGAGGCAACTCCAATGAATCGGCGAACTTCATGAACAGATTTTGGGCTAGGAATATCTAATATGGCACTTACTTTATCTGGGTCAATATGTAAACCGGTAGCGTCAACCACATATCCTAAGTACTTTAGCTCAGAGCGACAAAATTTACATTTTTCTTTATTAATCGTCAGGCCAGCATTTAATAGTATATTAAAAATTTGCTCTAATATCTCTAAATGTTTTTCAAACGTTGACGTTACGATAATAATATCGTCCAGGTACACGAAAACATAGGGCTCAAAAGTAGCACCAAATAGTCGATCCATGAGTCTTTGCCAAGTCGCCGGTGAGTTATGCAACCCAAAAGGCATTCTATTGAAGTGATATAAACCTCGACCCGGAATAGTAAAAGCAGTTAACTCTTTGCTATCAGCCGCCATCGGAATTTGCCAGTAAGCAGATTTTAAGTCAATGGAAGTTAGAAAACGGGCATCTCTAAGTTTATCTAAAATGGCGTTTACATAGGGGAGGGGGTAAGCATCCTTTTTAGTCACTGAGTTTAGCTTGCGATAGTCTACAACAAATCGGTACGAGCTATCCTTTTTCTTAATTAATAAGGCAGGGCTAGACCAAGGGCTACTCGAAGGTTCTACTATGCCGTCTTCAAGCATTTTATTAAGTTCATGATCAAAAATTTCTTGAGTCTTCAGGTTTACAGGGTAGTACCTCTGCTTAATTGGAGTGGCGTCAGTTTTAATTTCATGCTGCACAATCGAAGTGCAACCTATACCTTTATTTGTAACCTTAGAAAATTTATTTATCAGTAAATTTAGAGCACGATTTTCGTAGTCATCAAGAGTTTGCAGAGTATTTTCTACATTACTAGTTGCGATACTTGCGGTAAATGTCCATGAACCTGAATTTAAATCCGGCAAATGGTTCATTGCTACCCAGAAATCAACACCTAAAATAATTTCGTATGGAATTGAGGGCACAATCAACGCTTTTAAAATACAACTTTTATTTTCAAGAACTATAGGAATATTTAAACTTCCGATACTACTACATGACATATTATTCGCAACAATGCAACGAGAATTATCCTTATCTAAAGTCAGTCCACAATTTTTCAACAATGCCCAACCTTTATGACCAATAATAGTTTGCGATGCTCCGGAATCGAGTAAGCCATTTAATGAATATCCGAAAAATTTTATTTTTAAGTATGGTCGATTATCGTACGGTAAAGAAGTTAAAAGAGAATCAATTTTTGGTTTCAGGGAATGTTGTTTGATTTTAAGCAACCAGTTATTCCATTCATGCATTTGAACCGATTTATTTGGGCACAAGAAAGTACGGCTCTTGAATTTTCTCTGCCCTACTATTTTTTTGAACACTTAGGGCACGATTTAGTAGTGAAATTTGGAATTCCGCATTTATAACAAAATGTAGTTTTTGGTGCACGACAGTCCCTAAATCTATGTCCTTGACGATGGCAATTCCAACAACTTAAACTTTTAGTATTATTTGTCTCCACAGGGCACGCACGTGGTTTTATATTCGGGCATGCTAAATCGGGTTCTAATAAACTACGTCTCTTTGAAGAAGACATATGAACATTTTCGGCTAAATACCTATTATTTTCTAATTTTTTACATGTGACTAATAATTCATCAACTGTTTGTATATCACACAAACCGCTATAATTTATTAAATATGGATCTAAATTACGACGTATTATGTTAACTTTTTCTTCCTCTGGAGGAGGTGTTGGTAATCGAGAAAAAAGATTAATCATACAGGCGAAATATGCTCCTACGCGTTCGGAAGGCCCTTGTACACGCGATTTTATTTCCGCTTCTAAATCATATGCGTAACCGATAGGCTCAAATTCTCCTTTCATAAGATGAACTAGCTCATCCCAGTCCCTAGCTTTGTGCCTAATAGATCGATACCATATTCTAGCTTGACCGGTAAGTAGTTCAATCGCAGAATCAAAAAGTTCACAAGTGGATATTTTGCGCGAGATTCGATATTCGTCGACCCGTTCCAAGAATGCATTGACACTTAAACCATTTCCATCTCCACTGAATTTAATATCCCATTTATTAACCGGTACATGACTGTGGAAGGGGTAAGTCGGAACAGCTTGAGCCGAAGTGGAAGCTTGAGTAGGTGTGGTAACGGAAGGAGTTGTTTCTTTTGTTTTTACGGAGTCAGTTACTTCAATTTTATCTAGGACTTTTAGTTCAAGATCGTTTACTTTTTGACGTAAAAGATCTATTGATGCGGTCATATCCGCTGAATTAGCTTTCATACGCGCAATTCGGCCTAACAGATGAGTTACTTTACTAGTAAATTTTCTATACTCATTGTTTTGAGAGCGGTCTTTAATTGCGTCATCTAATGCCTCTGAATCAACGATTTTTTTTGTACAAATGGACAGTTCGCTCTCACAATCTATGGTAATTTCAGTAGTAAGAGTACCTAATTTTTCCTTTTTAAGTTCAGCATAAAGTGTTTTCCGTAGTTCAGCCAACGATACCGCTTCTAAACCCACATATCCACGAACCGAAAGTTCATACTCCAATTCATCGCGAGCCAAGCGACATGGATCCATATTTAAACTTTAATAACAAAATAATGTCACACAATAGATTGAATAATATACTAAATAATGAGTGCAAATACGCAATATTTCTATTAAAAGAAAATCGCAAAATCAGCCAAATAGTTTTTAACTACAACCGAGAAATTTATTTTTAAAGGTGCAGATAAATTTTTTACTTTTCCCTTTACGCTTGAATTTACAGACATATACTCTATTTCATACGTAATTAATAACAACATCCACTCTACGCTTGGTGTTACAAAATATTTTATGGTGCAAAAACAACATAAGCCCCACGTTGCAGGGTGCCAAATTTGCCACGTATTTAATTTAATAATTTTAAATTTATAATAAAAATTATGGCAAAACTTAAATAAATCAATTTACCTACCGCAAATTGGACTCCCAAACAACTGCACCGGCTAGCGACTTGCGGAGAGGGGATGGGTAACAGTGAACTAAATTTGTTTATAATAAATTCTGGTTGGACGCCAGGTATTTTGATACTGGTGTACCCAATCAAGAACAAAATACCAAAACGAAAGCTGAAATAATAATTGGATACACGGATTGAGTGATAGGTAGCGTATGAAATAGAGTAATTTTGAAATAAGATATCGAACATTAGATTTAACAATTCTAGGTTATATTCCAAATTCAAATAATGCATGGAAAATATTGCAGAATAAGCAGAGTACAATAAATTTTGAAAACAACTTAAAGCTAAATGGAATAAATGAATGAAATGGAGGTGAAATGATTGCAATTCTAAATTAATAAGTAATTAATAAATGACATAAACAATTGACAAAATCATATGTCCGTAGACAGTGGCGTCGTAATGATTCGCTGAAGGTTGTATGATCGAACCAAGCCGTAAATAAAGTTCAACAAAATCTCGGACTCAAATCAAGGGTTCGATCATCAATTTAACAAATAACAAAAAACAAATTTAGTGCCTAATTGACAAGGGAGAAGCACAAATTTTGACTGCGCAGTGCCCTGATTGACATGGCACTGTGGCGGGATGTGACGTTACCGCGCAAGCGCACAACACAACACTGAAGTTCCGCAAAATTATGAGTGTAGGTGAAATATTATGCGTAAATCGTACTCATCTTTACTGCTGATGACGGAAACTACGGTGATGACGTCCACTACGATGGGTTTGCGATTTGGAGTACTTCTCCACGATCAGCGGCATACGGTCGTCAGCGGTACGGGAGGCCAAGCCACGGTACGAGGTGTCAAAAAGGCGCGAAGCCACAATTAAAGTTCGCTGAACACTTTTCAGAACTCACGGCACTACTCGCAGTTGTACAAAATCCCCTTGTGACTGTAGGGTGACAACAGGATGACCCCAGCGCACTAATAATGCTCTAGATTCCACAATGGGGCACCCCGACTCGGCTATCACCACGTGTAGCACTAAGATCCTCCTCAACGGAGATTTAAATCTGGTGATAATGATGTGACTGTACACTAACGATAACTGGATCACGCAGACTTTATAATTTTTACACAGAAGTGGTGTAGCACTACGTTATAGGCCCATGAGCAAGTTTACTTCTTTTCGGTTCAACGGTTGGAGACAAAAAGCCAAGAAGCAACATCGGTCGGTCGCGACAAACCGAAAACGTCTCGGAAAACGTTAATTTAATTAAATAGACTTTTAAATCTAACAGGGCTGTATTTAAATAATTTTTAATTTAAATAAATATTATTATTTTTGAAAAATAAAACGTTACAACGTGAAACATTTTTATCACCCTTATCAGTATTTATTTGTTTATTTTTGGTTTGATTTGGATCTGTTGCTGCCATCTTCACTCTGTTACTGTAATTAGCATTATTTATTGCGATTGCAGAGTTTTGATCAATTTGGTTTGTGTCCGTACTATCACCTTGAATCGGCTTAATTTGTTTAGTACTGTCACCGTGAAGGTTAACTGACTCAGCACTGTACTTAAATTGTCTCTGTTCTGAAAATAATACTTTCTCTCGTAGAAGAATATTATTTTCTTCAAACTCTAGTAATAACTTTTTTAACAGTTTATTTTCATTTTTAATTAGTACTATTTTATTTTCACTAAGCGTGTTATCTTTAATTTCAATGAAACTGGTACTTAATTCATTAACACCTTCACACACTTTACAAATCCAATTTTCAGGTTTATCTACATCTTGGATACCAGCACACTTTAGATGCATAACACTGTTGCATTGATTGCATGATACACCATTTGCAACTTTTCGGTTGCATGTTTTGCATTTATTTTCAATGTTTTTAGTAGAGCGAGTATCACTACTGCTATCACCACCCGCCATTTTTACTATCAAAAAACAGATAAAGTAGTAATATTACATTTTTAACCTGTATTAGTTGGCTGAGCTGGAACAATTAAATTGCAAACTATGTCCTTGCACAAAAGTAGCAATATCATGAAAACACTAAAATAATCAATATACCAATTTCAAACTACTTGATGATAAACGATAATAAAATTTTGAAAAACTTTCTTGTGTTGCGACAACCACTCCTTTCCACAGTTCCACCTCTACTACCGCGAAAGTATGAAAAATATCCGTTACACAATACCCACCGACCCGAGAAAATTTTGAACTAATTCAAAATTTTTATGAAGCAGACGTTAAAGTGTCTTCAGAGGGTAACGGCAACTCTTTCAGATCCTGTACATGTCAATCGCCAAGGTTGCAGCCTTCCAAATCGACCAGATTACACACTAACCGAGACAATTTTTTATTTACTTTGCATTGAATCTATTTTGGAGCTAAACCAGAAGAAAAATGAGCTTCAGCACTCGAAAGGGTATAGTTTTTTTATATACAATATTACCAGGTTGGAATTCAAGATGACATCGTCTTAAGTTGTAGCGTCGTGTATTATGATTGCAAGCGGCAATTAATTTCGCTTCTACACTTTTATAAATATCTTGAAGCTCTTGCAGCTGGTCAGCGTAGTCGTGAGGATATGCAGAAGATAGCTGAGTTGGTGGGAGCTTATAAAAAGTTCCCGAGGTAGTTACATGTCGACCGAAATTTAGAAAAGCAGGAGAATGACCCGTCACTTCATGAATTGCAGGGCTAAGTTTAGGAAGTTCTACATCCCAATGACGGTGGTTGCCAAGTAAATAACTGCAAATAGCGGTTTGTATGTTTCCATGAGATTTTGGAACTGTTTACTCCGAAATTAAGAACTATGAATGACCACGCAGTTAATTATAGTCAAACTGAAAAGGAACTATTTGCTATTTATTTTAGTGCACAAAATTACCTACTTACTTACAATAAACTATACATACATAAAGATGGACTGCGGTATGTATAGTTTATTGTTAATGTTCTGTAACTTGTTATGTATTCATTTGATTGTAACAAAAATGTAAAAATGTTACAGTTTCTGTTCTAATGATGGTTTTATAATAAACAGAAACGTTAACGTCTCATCTTCAATATTCTTGTGTTGCGACAACCACTCCTTTCCACAGTTCCACCTCTACTACCGCGAAAGTATGAAAAATAGCCGTTACACAATACCGACCGACCCGAGAAAATTTTTATTTTATTTTTTATTTGAAAATAAAATAGTAGTATCCGAAAGATTAAAAGTATCTATGATGAACATTTTATATAAAAGTCACACAGGCATAAGTAAAACTATAAAAAAGGTGCGTAACATATTCTTTTTGAATAATTTAACTAACGAAATAGCTAAATTTGTTAAAATATGCCGAATTTGTGAGAAATACATGCCAAATACACTACCGGAAAAAAGAAACCGCCCACCCAGAAAAGTTAAAAAATAGGTGCATTTTCAAACCATCATAACTCGGCTGTTTTTCAATGAAATTGGATGAAACTTTGAAACTTTCAAGTGTCTACTTTAAGGGAGTGGAAACGATCTTAGGTTTAACCCCTTCCGTCACCATGCTACACCCTGACGGAAAAAAAAGTTTTTTTGTGGGGAAAATGACCAACTTCGACGATCGCTGAGGAATTAAAGAAAATTGTGGACCCGATTCTCCAACAATACAATAAAATTCAATCAATTTCCTACACGG
Organism: Agonum fuliginosum; assembly: GCA_947534325.1. Taxonomy (NCBI): domain Eukaryota; kingdom Metazoa; phylum Arthropoda; class Insecta; order Coleoptera; family Carabidae; genus Agonum; species Agonum fuliginosum. The sequence goes on from OX384041.1 coordinate 19,953,678, forward strand.
GACGCAAAGAACGGAATTGATATGTTGATTTGGGGCAAAGTTATGCGCACTTGTAAAAAAAAGTACATTTGCGGGGTTTTTGACTCATAACTTGGCAACGTTTCAACGAAATTTGACGATTCTTTGTGAAAAAAAGATTATTCGTCCTCTACTTAACGAAGGTGAACTAAAAATTAGGATAATTATGTTTTTAACCTTGTGACAATGATGACGATGTGAAAACATCGCGGTTTGGTCGTAACATAGTTCCACCCTAACGGCTTAATCTTTCGGTGTTATGTCAGCACCGATATAATAAGGAGTATTACAGAGAAAGAGAGACAGATAAAATCTTTGTACAACTTACCGTATTTGTATCCATATTAACTCTAATAAATATACTTAAATATACAAGTGTATTTCATTAAAACAGGACAAATTTGTATTCGCTTAATCGATTCAGTATTTTTTCTGAATTCAACGAGATATTAGTTTCATATCCTTGCATAACAAAAACATGAGACAAACGCTATTGAAAATTATGATAATTTAATTAAAATCTATTGTTACAAGAGTGCTATAGTTAAAAACAATTGAATATTTTGTTTCAAATTAATTGTTATTTGTTAGTGAAAAATATTATTTAATTTTAATCAGGAGATCAGGACCGCTACTAAGTGTATGAGTTCATGGTTTGAACTACTAAGTACTCAGTATGGTGGCGGTATAACTATAGACATGTGTTTCGACCTTATTTGGTCTGATCAATGTAGTATAACGGTTTTACTAGAACTTTTTTCACTAACAATTAATATGAAACAAAATATTAAATTTTTTTTTTCCAAAGCACACTTGTAACAATCAAATTTAAATTAAATTATCATAATTCTCAATAGCGTTTTTCTTATGTTTTTGTTATGCAAGGGTATGAAACTAATATCTCGATGAATTCAGAAAAAAATACTGAAGCTAATAAAAAATAGGTCCCCATTTGAAATAAGAAAGTTGGTATCCACAGTTTGTGAACCACTGGTTGAAATAATTTATTTATGCTCATTAAAATAATCTTGTAAAATACAAATTGTTTGCTAATTTAACCGACCTTGTAGGACTTTTAGTTCTTGAGATAGCAATAGTGGACAAAATAAAATGAACACTTTGTATACTCGGTCAGCTGCAGAAAATGCACATAAATAAGAGAAAATAAAAAAATGACCATATTACGGAAAAGTAAAATAATGACGTAGTAGTGACCAGTGTTGTATAGTATTTGAAATAGGTATTTCAAATAGATAAAGTATTTTCTATTTTAATTCACTAATATACTGATTTTTGCTCAAAATACTATTTTTGAATATTTGAAATACAATTTCTATTTGAAATACCTACAATTTCTATTTGAAATACCTTTTGTATTTGAAATACTTTTTGTATTTGAAATACCTTTTGTATTTGAAATACTTTTTGTATTTGAAATACCTTTTGTATTTCTAAGTGAAGTTATATTAGGCCTTAGGAATCCTTGGTTTTTGAAATAAAATAATCTCTCAAAAGTACATCATTTTATTTTACATTAGGACGTTTCGGATGAGTACATCATCCATCATCAGCTAAAAATTACATATTATAACAATAAAATGTTGGCTCAACAAACGATGAAATTTCTAAAATCATAACACTTACCAATATAAAATATAGCTTGAGAACGTAAATCGACTAACTGAGCATCGAAATAAGTTTAGTCGAGGCGACAAAAACTAATGTCAAAATCAAACTGCATGACTTTGAAATGTTTAACATCGTAACGATGTTTACGACTCGGAAGTCGGAGCAATTCTGAGGAAAAATCAACCAGCAACTATTTGACAGGCCACGCAGTCAGTGTTGACAACATGTCAACTAAATAAATTTTGAAGAACTAACAGTTAGTGAAAATTTTGAAAAAAAGCGGTAAAAAATATAAAGTAAATCTGAAAAGCATATTAGTGAAATCTATCAATAAAGTTATTTATAAATCTTAAGTTGTTTTTGTGATCAGTTTGAAAATTTATATTCTGTTTCTTGTTCACATTTATGTGGAAAGCTTCTTTTAGAAGTCTATTATTATAATATTGTGCAGAATCTAATATTTCAACATCTTTAAATTTAAATTTATGCCCAGTTTCGTAAGAGTGGTGCGTTAAAGCACTATGATTGGGGTTTAAACCTCTACAATGGTACTCGTGTTGGTACATTCGTTTCTTAAGTGGTTGTTATGTTTCACCGATGTAATATTTGTTGCATGAACCACATTCCACTCTATAAACGACGTTTTTTTGTTCATCTTTTGGAATAGCATCCTTTAGTTTGGAAAATAAATTTTGTGTGGTCGAAATTGAAGAGTTGGCCAACTTAATATTGGAGTCTTTGAACATTGTACTAATAGCATAGTTAGTGTCACGATCGTAAGGTATTTTTGAGTAAATGTGTTCCATATTTGGATTAATAGCAATCGCATTAGTATCATTGTTGTTTTCATTTGTTTGTTGTGATCTCAATTTGTGCAGCCTACGCTCGATTTGTTAACATAAACAAGAATGTGGGTACCCATTTTTTAAAAGAATGTTATAAATGTGATTAATATTTTTATTGTGAAATTTAACGTTGGATAGCAAAATTGCTTTATCTACTAATGAATTTATTACACTGATTTTATATTGTAAATTAGTATAAGAATAGTAATTTAAATATCGACCGCTCGCAGTCTTTTTTTGGTACCAATCAGTGATAATATTGTCTCTATTTCTTATTAAAGTTACGTCTAAAAAGTTAAGTTGATTGTTATCTTCATGTTCAATTGTGAATTTAATCCTGGGGTGGAAACTGTTAAATTTTTCAAAAATTTTGTTAATATTAGTTTTTGGAGCAAGAATTATAGTATCATCAACATATCTTTTGTAGTAAAGAATGCCATGCGTTGGATCAGGTATTATATCATTTTCAATCTTTTGTAAGATGAGATCTGCTAGTGAACTAGAAATACTTGCTCCCATGGGTGAACCATCTATTTGTTTGTAAACAATGCCATCATGGCTGAAAACAGAGTTTTGGAAACACAAATTGATACCACAGACAAATTCCTCTAGGTTCAAGTCAGTTAACTCTTCAATCTCAGACCACCTATCTCTGATGCAAGTGATCACGAGATCCTGTGGGATACTCGGGTAAAGAGCTACAACATCAAGGCTAAATATAGAATGATCAGATGGTAATTTGATTTTAGTTATGTCATTTACAAAGTCGAATGAGTTTTTTATAACATATTCGGAAGTGGAAGTAACTTTAGTTAAGATGTCACTAAGATGCTTTGACAGTTTATAAGTTGGCGTGTCAATAGTGGAGGTGATTTGCCTCAATGGTACATTTGGTTTATGAATCTTGGGATTCATGTACATTCTGCCTATTCTAGGGTTATGTACGATCAGTTCTTGTTTATTAATGCTTTTCAAATATTTTTTGCAATCTGTATCTAGTTTGTTAATTGGATTATTCTTCAATTTTATATACGTTGATTCATCGCTTAAAATTTCATTAGATTTAATATTATAATCTGTTTTATACATAATGACAGTCTTTGAACCTTTATCTGCTGTAGTGATGACAATATTATCTTTGTTTGACTTAACAAAATGTTTGGTCTTTGTTATCCATTGTAATAATTCTCTCTGTGGGTACGTCAATTTTTCGTTTTTCATAAATCTAAATCTTGAGTCTAAATATTTAGAAAGCTTTAATTTAGCATTATCTTTGTCTAATATGTTACTTTTGTCAATTGACAATGACAAGTTAATGTAAGTGTCAAGAATCAGAGATTTTATAAGTTTAAGATCATTAGTTTTATAACATGGTGGAAAGAGAGTATGGTGTGCTCACGCGCATGCTGGCGACTGGCTGTGACGTCAGCAACGAGAAGCTTGCGCGATTAAGGAAACCTACAGTACAGTAAAATTAGACGGAAGAACATTCAATCAACTATAATTTCTAAACTAATAAAGATATTGACTTCCGGTTTTTAGAATTAGATTCTTAAAACATTTTTCTATAAAATGTTTTTAAACAAAAAGTTGATATAAGAACCCGTATAAACACACATCCACACATATTAATTTAAACCTAAACGCCAGTTTCTTATTTACACTTTTGATGTAAAAACGATACCTACTAAACGTATCTCGGTTTTAAATATGAAAAACACTTATATAAATTAATTCTACACCTGGAAGTGCAACATGAAGAAAATAAAATAGATAATTATTAGAAAATTACAAGATTTATTTGTAATACATTTACGTACAAAATTTTATTTATTGTTATTTGTAAATTTTGACATTTTTTTTGTAATTTTCGTTTACAATTTTCAAAACTTATTTTTTTATTTAGATGCCGTAATCTGATATATGTCCTTGTTCTGATCATACACAATAAAATTTCATCAGGAAATTTATTTGTAATTATGACGGAGGCTGTCTTCACTCTTTCTATTAGGTTAAAAAAAATTTTACTGTCATTGGAAAAAAAGTTTTTATGATATTTCTGAAATTCGTTCTCAATCAAACGAGTCAATTCTACCAACTCATCACTTGGATACATAAGGTGACCTCTTGATAAAAATTCAATCCAGTCTGGGGCTTGTTTGAATGTGTTTTGTATGGGTTCCCAAATTTAAATTTGAATATTTGTTCTTGAATCTATACGCTACGTATCCAGCAATAAATTTAAGTCCCTCATTATAAATTGTGTCAGACATTTTGTTTTTATCTAGTAATTTCAAGAGTTATTCATGATCTTCGGAAACTATAGTCGAGTTATGTATTTCAAGCAAATTATGAGATTCATCCACATTATGAGATTCATTCGAATTATAATTTGGATTTAAAAATGTATAGTTAGAAAAATCTATATTTTCAACGTCAGTTACAGGATTGATAAGTTTGTCCAATTCACTGTCTAAAAGAACATTAGTAAAAAATTCTTGTGACATGCACATTTCATTTTCAGTGATAATATGCCGATTTACATTTTCTTGTTGTAATGGATCAAGTAAACAAGTTTCAGGACTTTCCTCGGTATTTTTATTCATAGTAAAAATGGCATGTGAATGTTTACCAAGAATATACCACCTCAACCTATATTTGATATCAATAGGCGTTGGATGATCATTCGCTGCTCCCATACCTCGAATATACGAGAAAAAGTTTTCTAAAATATCCTGATTAAGTCTATATGTGAGAATGTTTTCAAAATTATTGTATTAATTATTTAAATATTGATAGAGTTCAGTCAACGACTTGTTACTAACCAAAATTCCTTTCTGAAATGGTAACAAAGTCTTATGTTTTCCATCAATCATTTTGGATATAGTCTCAGACATGTTTTTGAGAATCAATAGTTGTTTCTCTAAATCGATACCAAATGCATTCGCACCTGGATGTGCACCGTACTTCAGTTGAGCATTAAAAATGTCAAACCAGTCATTTATAAGTTTTATAAATGCACTAGTTTCTTTCCAGTTCATGTTCTCTAGGAAACCTTCCATGCCACACCATTCCACAGCTTTTGCAACAGTATTTGATAATAGTTGTGCTGTCGGACGAACTTTTTGACGTTCAGTTCCTTTAATATTCAAATGATAATCATTAATTTTGTGGGCAATTTTCAGATCATCACTTGAAGACGAAATAATTTTTTGAATACAGCTTGTGTTAATTAATTTGCCATCTATGTAAAAAATCCTTGGTCAACAAAATGATTTCTTAAAAGTTTTAATAAGTGTGGTACGTCTGCAAATACGAATATTTTCAAACTTGAATTTACAGGATGAGCAAAGTAAGTATTTTCATTGTAAGAATCATTCAATTGTTTCCAAAGAGATACATTACTGGTGCCCATATCACTTGTGATAGAAACAACAGTATAACCAGCTTCATGTAATTTAATTATAATATCATTTAAAATTTCTTTAGTCATACACGTATCAAAGTTGTAAAAAATCGGTTGCTTCCATTGCGAACACAAACCTCTCACCATTACCACCTGACATGCTTTATGTGGTCCAAGTAACCGCTGCTCTTTTTGGTCGATACATAACTTATTCGATATATAAATTTCATCAAATGACAATGAACTAAGCGTTCATTGTCTTTCAGAGTTACAGCCTTTTGCTTCATAAGTTTAATAACGTCTGTCAATATGCCAGGATTAAGTTCAAGGTTTACAGCCCATCTTCTTAACGTACTTAATGCCGGCAAAGGATAACCAATGGTTTTCAGATATCTGTAGGCCTTCGGGCTTACACTGCGTAGTGAAATTGCAGATGAAATGTCATCTGTATTCCACGATGTGTATTTTTATTTGGATGAATTATACGTTTAATCTGTCCTGATGTAAAATGATTACTCAATGCAGTATTGAACTCTGATAACTTTGTATCAGAAGCCGTTTTATCTTTTCTCAGTTCTTCATTTTTTAATTTTAAATCTTCCACTTCTTTTTCTAAAGATAACATTTTTATTTTTAAACATTCTATCTCTTTCATTAGTTCGTCCCTATAAAAATACTATAATTTATTACCTATTTAATAATAGTACATACATATACGTATAAAATAATGACTAAGATTACGCACACTTTAATTGCAGAATCTTTAACTTTTTCCATTACTTCTTGAGATTCCACATGATCAGGGATTAAGTTATTGTTACATGGATCTGACAAAATTTCATCTATAATAATCTTTCGACTTTCAAAATCATTCTTGGCTTGCATTCTTTGAGATCGAGAATTTGTCATTGCAACGGTTTTACTTTTTTTAGGAAGAAATAAAGATGGGATAGCATCACATGTTAAATTTCTAAATCTTTTTGGTGGAGTTTCATTCAGTAAATCGTATTTCAAATTCTTTTAAAAAAAATTATTTTCGAAATGTTTGGAACAAATAACAGCTGAAATGATTTACGTGTAAGAAAACAATTTGAAAAAATAAGATATAAATTTACCATTTTTCCGATTAAATTTATCTTGTCTGCCACAAGCGTGAACCCATTGCAATGCAAGATCTTCGTTCTTAGGAAATGTGTAAAATTTTATGTCGGTTGCTTCCTTCTTTCTGTTGTGGTTATTACAACCAAAAACGGCACAATTAGGCATGATAATATACTAGTACAATGTCAGTTATGTAGAATCGTGTTGAACGCATTCGTGTCTGTCTCGTTGCTGACGTCATGCGCAAAACGGACGAAAATAAACCCACTGGCGAGCACACCATACTCTCTTTCCACCATGGTTTTATAACTAAAATTGGGACCCAGAGACAGAATTACCATAATGTCCTCATCAATGTTGAGGTCAGTTAAATTACAGATCCAATTTTTATAATTTAATTTCAAAAAGGAACAAATACTATCACGATTATTGTTAAGTTTAAGATCGTTAAGTTTTTTATCTAATTTAAGCTTATTGTTAGTTTTATGTTGCAAAAATAATTTGTTAGCATTGTAAATAATGTAATAATATACTTCAGTTGGCAGAGTGTGCATGAATTCCAAAACATAATCTAATTTCTGATTGTTTAAACGCTTCAAAGTTGCATGTGCTTCGTTAATTTCTAAATTAAGTATTTTATATTGGTAAGTGTTCTGATTTTTTACAAATTTGTTTTTGTTCCGATTGGACTTAAACTGTCTATTACGTTTACATGAATTTTTAATAAAATTTGGAATAATGTTCAAATGTTTACAAGAATGTAGAAAATGTAATCTGTTTTCAGTAAAAGCTAACTTTTTTATCAAAATGTTGTACCTTCGTATGGAATGAAAAATGTAGTTTCCAAAATGTTCTTTGATGTGTTGAAAAAAACCTTGGCTTTCTTGGATGTGTGATAAGTCCATCGTAGTATTTGGATGTTGGTGGATGTTGTATGAGCCAAAGGAGAATTGCGCCGACTCGCAAGCTATATTTTATATTGGTAAGTGTTCTGATTTTAGAAATTTCATCGTTGGTTGAGCCAACATTTTATTATTATAATATGTAATTTTTAGCTGATGATGGATGATGTACTCATCCGAAACGTCCTAATGTAAAATAAAATGATGTACTTTTGAGAGATTATTTTATTTCAAAAACCAAGGATTCCTAAGGCCTAATATAACTTCACTTAGAAATATTCTGGATCCTCTTAACCTCATTTCTTACCTTTTGTATTTCATATAAATTTGTATTTGAAATATTTTTACGTGTTGCGTGGTGTTACGTGTTGGTCTCTAAAGTTGGGTTTACACGACGTGTTCTATCGTATCGCAGCAAAAACTGGGAGCTCGCGGCTTGTGGTAGACACACTGTAACAAGTATAGTAGTCTATATTACCCGACCTGAAAATAATATGGACTTGTATTGTTGTATTGTCTGAGTCAAAAACATTAGTACGATATACTGCGCTACTGCGCAACAGTTTTATAAGTTGCAAATTATAAATTATTATTAAGTATTTGTTGGGCTTAGGTGTGAACGTATTGAAATGCTTGTTATTGTACTAAACACTATTTTATTTTATTTAACTGAATATGAATACACTAACACACTAACTGATAATAATACTGGCAATAATAAATATAATGATAAACTTAGAGAGATCTCGGCTGTCATCTTGTTCACTGTCTGGTGTTGCCAACCATGTGTGTCTGTTAGTCCCTAACATCTCCCCCTTTTAAGACATGACGTAGTCCTTGAGATGAGTGGGCGGGCATCGGACCCTCTGTGACCCCTGTCTTGGTTGCAGCTGCTGGAAGTTCTGGTTGCATCCGTTGACCCTCATTGAGTGGTTGAACATCATTGAATGGCTGAACCTCATCGAGTGGTGCTGGTTCGATGTCAAATGTCTTCAGGCTGTTGCTGCTGGGAACTGTAATGTTTCGTCTTGATTTGGTTTGCGTGAAGTCTGCGAACGATGTACATCACATCGCCTATGCGTTCGATGATTCTTCCTGGAGTCCACCTCCATTTATTGCCGGTATGAAGCTTGGCATGTACTTCATCACCTGGTTGCAACACTCTGGGGCGAGTACCGTGCTTGTTGTCAAACTGTTGCTTCATGCGCTGATTGACGTGACTAGTTTGACTTTTCTTGGGCGGTCTCAACAGATCAAGTGTTGTTCTGATTGGTCTACCGAGAACTAGTTCTGCTGGTGACTTGTTCCCTGGAGCGTTTCGGTTTGGTGTGCTGCGGTACGTAACTAGGAATTCGTTGATATTTTGAGTTGTTATCTCTCCCTTCCCTTGCCGAATCTTGGCCATGGCTCTCTTGAACGTGTCCACGCACCGTTCTGCCTGCCCATTTGAATGGGGATGATACGGTGGAGTATAAGTATGTCGAATGCCTTGTGTGTTGCAGAATCGCTTGAAAAGGTCGCTTGTAAATTGGGTGCCGTTGTCGCTGACTGTATGATCAGGGATGCCGAATCTTGTAAAGATTCCGGAAAGTGCTTCAACTGTACTCTCTGCGCTGATAGTTTTCATAAGCACTTCAACCCGTTTTGAGAAAGCGTCAACGACAATTAGGTAGTAGGTGGAATGTATTGGTCCAGCAAAATCAATATGAAGTCTTTCCCAAGCTGCTGAAGGTGTGATCCATGGTGACAGTGGTACTTTGGTTGGTGATTTTGCTGCGAATGCACAATTTTCGTACGAACTCTTGAATATCTTGGTCACAACTATTCTCAGTTGCGCGACATTTGTGATGTACCGCTAAGATGTTGCTGTATTTAGACACAGAAACGTTTTCTCTCATCTTGGTCGATATTTGGCCAATAGAAGTAACTTCGCGCTATTGCTTTCATCCGTTCTTGTCCGGGATGTCCTTGGTGAAGACGACGTAGATCTTTTGGTTGAAATTGATGTGGAACTACCAGTCTAGTCCCCCACATGAGACAATCCTTGACAGTTGATAGTCCTTCCCTTCTGTTGTAAAGGTCCTGAACTTGTTGATCAAGATATTTCTTCTCTGGCCATCCAGTTTTTGTGTATTGGATTACTTTTTGTTTGCTCGCAATGTCAATGCTCAGCGTTGTAATCTGTTAGCGGAGTACACAGGAATACTATTTTTGGATACAAAGATTGCAAGTAACGGCTTGTGGTCTGTTTGTAGAGTAAACCTTCTTCCATAAAGCATCTTGTGAAATTTTGTCGTAGCATAGATTAGGTCCGATCCTTCCTTTTCTATCTGACTATAGTTTTTTCTGCGCTCGTGAGTGTTCGTGATACATGATAAATGGGTTTGACTGATCCATCGGTAAATCGGTGCATGATGCAAGCTCCGATGCCCGTGTTTGAAGCGTCACCCGCAACCACTATTTCGTGATTAGGGTTGTAATGTGTAAGCAGCAGGCCTGATTGCATGATTTCGCTAAAATGATCGAATGACTGTTGACATTGTACTGTCCATTCCCATTTTGCGTTTGCTCGAAGTAATTCGTCGCAAGGTTTTATGAACTGGTACATCTCCTTGACGAATTTCCCGTAATAATTGATTGCGCCGAGGTATGACCTCAGAGTTGGTACGTCGTGTGGCGGTGGCATCTTTGCAATGGCTTCTGCCCTGGCTGAATCTGGACGAATGCCTTCCTGATCAATGATGTTAGCCAAGGTATTTAACTTGAGTTAAATAGAATTTACATTTTTGCATTTTGATGTGAAATCCAAAATCGCGAATTCGTTGAAGAATGAATCGCAGATTTTCGTTGTGTGACTGCTCGTCTTCCCCTGTGACAAGAATGTCGTCTATGTAGGCAGCTGTACCTTTGGAATCGGCAATCATTGTGTCCATGATCTGTTAGAACAGTGCTGGTGCTGTTTTGATACCAAATGGTAGACGATTGTAACGAAACAGTCCTCTGTGTGTGTTCATTGTGAGGTATTTACTTAATTCGTCTGCAACCTGTACTTGTAGGAATGTGTCGGAGAAATCGATTGTGCTGAAAAACTTCATGTTAGCTAGCGAAAATTTCGTCTGGAGTTGGCAACGGATATTGATGATCCAATAGCGTGTCGTTGAGTCCCGTCGAGAAATCTCCGCAGATCCTAACATCTTGGTTGGGCTTCTTTGTTACTACAATTGGTGCGGCCCATTCCGAGTATTCGACCGGGGTGATGATGCCCAGGTGTTGTAGCCTTTCTAGCTCTTGATCCACTTGTGGAATTGCTGCGTATGCTACTGGTCGTACTGGTCGAAAAACTGGTATGGCGTCCTGTTTGACGTGAAGTGTGACTTCTGCTTTATTGCATTTGCCCAATGTGTTGCTGAATATTTCAGAGAAATCTTTTTGGATTGATTGCATAGTGTCGGTCTGCATGATTTGATTGCAGATCGCACTGATTGGAATGTCCCACAACCCTAGCTTGGTGATCCAGTCGATTCGTAGAACATTTAAGTTGGGCACGTCTGTGATGTAACAATTACATTGTGCAAGTGAAATCGGCAATAAGATTGACTGGATCGTGTGATGCGTTAGTCGCGCTTTCCATGGTTGGATTTGTCGATGGCTTGTCTAAACGCGTCAACGTTTCTTGTGATATGATTGTGATGTCGGAAGCGGTATCAATTTGAAGCTGAATTGACTTACCGTTCACTTTGACTGTGATGTACTTCCTATCGCGTCCTACTGCAGCGATTTGTTTAACTTTGGAATGCTTGGATCGCTTTGCGTTGCAGTAGCCGTCTTTGTGACCCACTTCATTGCACTGTTTGCATTTGTGGTTTTTGTAAGTACAATCCTTTGAATAATGCATCGCACCACAAAACCAGCATGGTGTTTTTGGTAGTTGGTTTGTCTGTGATGTACCTTGCTTTGATGATCCTTCTTTGACCAAGTTCTTTCTTGGCTGGTGAGACTTCTGCTTTATTGAATTTACACTGGATGATGTGGATGTCTCGACCATTGCTGTGTCTGACTTGAAGTTTAGAATACGTTGCGCTTCGGACACTAAATCCCCCAACGTATAGGCTTTGTTTGTGGAATAAATCATTGAGAGCAGTTTTGTGTCTGAATCCGTGCTTGACTGTAATCCACAAACGAAAATTAAACATTTGAATTGATCGACAGTGATTATGCCAATTTTTGAATCTTCGCAATGCTTATTTACTTTGACTGCATAAGAGGTAAAATTTTCTGATGCTGATTTAACCGTTTTCATGCAGTTATAGCGTGTGTTAAAAATTGTTACCTTTGATCCAAACATTTGAGTGAGTTTGGTTACTGTGTCACTGAACTCGAAGTCTTTTGGTTGTTTCGGCAAGACAGTGTTTACGTACTGTTCGTGGCAAGTTGGACTTAGTTTTCTTAATAGCAGGCGCACTTTTGCTGCGTCAGGAAGACTGAATGCATCTTCAAGAAAGAGACTTTTGTACCTACTGTACCACGCGTCGAATGTTGTTCCGCCTGAAAGGTCAAATTCATGCATTGACTTTCCCAGTGATTCCATTCGGAACTCCACATCTTCCTTCTGAACTGAAACTGGAAACTTGCTGATAAAATCTGTGAGAAACTTTTGTTGTGTTTTCATGAAAGCATCTTGTTGTGGCCAGATTTTGCTGTTCTCTCATAAGATTGATGACTTCTTCCATTGCTTCCGCCATTTTGTGTGGTTAGGTTTTTTTTCGCAAATCCTCGTCGCCACTGTTGTGCTTAGGTATGAACGTATTGAAATGCTTGTTATTGTATTAAACACTATTTTATTTTATTTAACTGAATATGAATACACTAACACACTAACTGATAATAATACTGGCAACAATAAATATAATGATAAACTTAGAGAGATCTCGGCAGTCATCTTGTTCACTGTCTGTGTGTCTGTTAGTCCCTAACAGTATTTTAAATTATAATATTACACAGGAAAATTGTTAAGATACTTTACACCAAGAATGACAGAACATGTGATCACAGCAGAAATATCACTTTTGACAGGATCATAATACACCCCTAATGTTTACGAATGGACTCGTCCAAACCAAAACACGTCTTTCGCGCAGGTCACGTGGGTTTCATCTTATTTTGCGATTACTATAATCAAGTATACGCAAGTTTCTGCCACAGGGTGGATCAGCCAAGTGTTAAGATTATTGAACAAACTGTTTTGGTGAGAAATTATAGGTTCTTGCCTGTTGTTTGTATTGGTGTAAAAGTATAATAACAATTATATAATTATGGACGTTGAAGAAGTAGAAAACGAAAGCAAATTGCCATTAGTATTAAATGGCAAATATTTTAGAATAGTGTCTAGAAGAAATAAAAAAGTGTCCGCTGAGTGTTTAAAATGTAAGAAAATATATAGCGGAAGTAAGTAGAAATAGCTATATTCTTACTTACAATTTACAGTAATAACAGGAGTCTCAATAATAATTTAAAAATGACAATCTTTTTCAGACAGTACATCCACTTATATTTACGGAGTATGAAAATTTTAGGAAGGAAAATTATTTGCCACCACTAAAGAAACAAAAGAATTCTAATACAAATGAAAATTTAAAATCACCACAAGAATCAAAATCAAACATAAGGGATTTTATTATAAAACCACATGCTTTAGCAGATGATTTAATTTTTAAATATATTATTGAAGATGGGTGACCAATAAGTACGGTGGAGAGGGCTTCAAGAATTTAGTAGCAGGTTTGAGTTCCTTGAAAAATGTAGTTACTACCATGAGTAGAGTAACACTAAATAAAAGAATTAGTGATGGATTTATGAAACAAAAAACCCGAATAATTCAAGAAATAATGGGAACAATGTTTGTATGCACAACGGCTGACATATGGTCAAGTTATCGACATAGTTTTTTGGGAATCACTGTGCACTGGATTGATAACAATTTACAGCGAAAATCTTATGCAATTGCTTGTAAACGATTACGTGGTATTCATAACTATATTTATATTGCAAAAATGTTGTCTGAAATTCACGAAGAATATAATATTGATGTCAATAAAATAACTATGACAATTACCGACAACGGTAGCAATTTTATAAAAGCGTTCAAACATTTTAATTTCAACCCAAATACAACGGATAGTAATGAAACTGAAATCGATGATGCTCTCGATGATAACGTTACAGATGAAGTTACATTTGATAATATTAAGGGAGTGTCTATTCGTACGCTACCGGTCCACCGGTGCACCGGTGACTCGGGTAACAACGGCTACCGATGCGCACTGGTGGCACCGGCGCACTGGTGGTACCGGTAGCATCGGTGGCACCGGCGCACCGGTGGTACCGGTAGCATCGGTGGCACCGGCGCACCGGTGGTACCGGTAGCATCAGTGGCACCGGCGCACCGGTAGTACCGATGGCACCGGCGCACAGGTATCACCGGGGCGCCGGTCATAGGCACCGGTGCATCGGTGGCACCGGTAGCACCGACGTACCGGTGGCGGTACGCCGGTGTTACCATTTTTCAGCATCTAACAAATTGCAAAAGTTATAAACAAATGAAGATGAAGAAAAAAAGGTATTTAGTTTTTCGCTAATATTTCAAAAATTATTAATAATTAAGAAATTTAAAAAAAAAGATTCTTAAAGAGGAGGAAATTTCCAATAAGAATAGTATTGAAACCTTAAGACGATCCTTTACCGCGCCAGAAAACAGCCTAAACATGGATTTCGCGCGCCAGTCCACAGCGTTTATTGTTTTGTTAAATATAATAATCTAAAGATATTGTTGAAGATAAAAGTACAATCTACAAAATTTGAAAGTTTTGCTTTAAAAGCGAAATATGCTAATTTGAATTTTGACAATTTTTGTTATTTTTTGAACACAAATATCTTCTGTTTTAAAACGAATTTAAAAAATTCGATCGGTTATTTCGTAGATCCAAACTTTGTTGACAACATATTAAAATTTATTTTTTACAAATATTGCAGTTTTTTTTACAATTATGGATGCCAAAATTATTTTTCCCCTCAAACATAAATTATTTTTTATTTTTATGTTAAACAAAACAATAAACGCTATAGAATAGCGTGCGGAATCAATGTTTTTGACAGTAAGTATAAACTATTAATCTATAAAAAATTTAAAGACACAGCGGAGAAAATTTAAAAAAATTCAAGTAACATTAAAAAATTTGATCGGAAAATCTATTTACTTTTAAACAATATCTTAATTTCTTAACTTATTATTTAAACAATGGAAATATGGAAAAAACGATTTTAAACAATAAAAACATTTTTTTAAGAAAACTTATTTTTCTTAAAAATCATTATTTTATCAAGACAACAAAATGGTAAAAAAAATTTTCATTAGTATGAAACTAGTCCATTTGTTTATAAACAATTTGTAAACAAATGAGAAAAAAAAATCCTTAGGTACGTTATTTAACGTCATTGTTAGTTGCGAAAACAGTAATAATCTAACGTTAGTTTAAGAAAAAAATTTTGATAAGATTTTTTCAATATTTAATTTTTTGTTGACTTGCAAAAATTATAATAAACAAAATATTGAAATTTTAAAAACTTTCATGACGTGATATTGTTAAGTATATATAAAAGAAGGGCTCCAAGAAGCGAAAAATTTTAATCCGATTATTTAAACATTTTTTGTTAATGACAACGAAGGTCCGACAAAATATTGTTAATTAACAATTGTATAACTTTTAGAAAAATTAACTAAATAACTTTTTTCCAACGGGACTAAATTCTTTGAAGTGTTGACAATACACCATAATTTTTTCAAATTTTTAAATTGATATTTGATACTGTAAAAAATTATTTTACATGATGTACTCGCGTTAGAGACGGCGCACGCACACCTCACCGGCCGCTTGGAGCCCTATCATAAATAATGAAAGTAGAGTTCCGGGAGTTAGGACTTTTTTATTGGAAATTTCCTCATCTTTAAGAATCTTTTTTTAAATTTCTTAATTATTAATAGTTTTCGAAATATTAGCGAAAAACGAAATACCTTTTTTTCTTCATCTTTATTTGTTTATAACTTTTGCAATTTGTTAGATGTTGAAAAATGGTAGCACCGGTGTATCGGTGCTATCTACCGGTGCCACCGGTACGTCGGTGCTACCGGTATTACCGGTGCGCCGGTGCCACCAGTATTACCGGTGCGCCGGTGCCACCAGTACTATCGGTAGGCCGGTGCCACCGGTACGCCGGTGCCACCGGTACGCCGGTGCTACCGGTGCTGATGACCGGTGCTGCCCGTGCGACGGTGCCACCGGTGCCGATGACCGGTGCAACCGGTACTCCGGTGCTGATGACCGGTGCTACCCGTGCGACTGTGCCACCGGTGCCGATGACCGGTGCCCCGGTGCTACCGGTGTGCCAGTGACACTGGTGAGCACCGGTAGCCGATGTTACCCGAGTCACCTGTGCACCGGTAGCGTACGAATAGACACTCCCTAATATTAATTCCATATTGAATAAGACAACATTAATAGCGATGATGAAGATAATAATGTAACAATGATAATGTAATAATGATCCATGTGAAGTAATAGACAATTTTGAATCGTCTAATTTTCAAGAAATAGAATCAGAACTACCAAAACACCAAAGATGTGCTAGTCATACACTCTCATTATTGGGTACTACAGACGTGCAAAATGCTGCCAGAATATATAAAACAAATGGGAAAATATATTTTCTGTAATGGCCAAATGTAGTTCATTATGGATTTTAGTAAACCGCTCAAGTAGCAAAGCCAGCGAAATATATGTCAGTATAGCAAAACATGCACCAAAAACTCCAGTAATCACAAGATGGAATTCTAAATATGAAGCTATTATAGAATTATTCATCATAATTTTAAAAAAAACGAAGATGATGATTCCGTGGAATATTGCAAATCATTGGTATTGAATTTAAAAGGAAGACTTACAAAACGATTTGCATACATTTTTAATGTCGAAGATAAAGATTTTATTATAGCAACAGTTACTTGTCCAAAGTGGAAATTATATTGGGTAGAACCAGAAAAATATGATTATATCAAGCTGGTTTTCATTACCGAAGTTACAGCTACCGAAAATAGAAAATGTGTTACAGAAGCAGAAGACTCAACTCACATTATATCTCCCATGGATGGAAAAGAAAATGATTTTTTTTTCTTTCATAAGATATGAAGAAAATGAAAGAACATTAGAAGAAAATTCAGTACAAGAGTTGGAAGCAATTAAATGTTTATGTGATAAAGATAAATCGTTAAATAGCCTGCGTAAATATCCAATAATAAAACATCTATTTATTAAATATAATGCAGCACTTCCATCTTCTGCACCCGTAGAAAGACTTTTCTCATTTGCTGGATTAGTGTTATCTCCTAGAAGAAATAATTTAAATATAGCAGATTTGAAGAGAAATATTTAAATAAAAATTGTAATATAACCTTATACATAATTGTATTTTTTGTCTTTTATAAATAAATAATTATTATTATGTTCATATTATTCAGTTTCTTTTATTATTCAGTATTTTGTATTTGAAATACTTTTAAAGTATTTGAAATAAAAAAAATATATTGTATTTTGTCAAATATTTGAAATACTTATGTGTAATATCTTGCATTTTGTTGAAACATTTCAGCTTTTTGATGTTTTTTCTCCGTGGCTATCGTATATTTCTAAATTTTAAAGTGTGTAATAGAGAGTATATTCAATCCCCTTATATATATATATATATATATATATATATATATATATATATATATATATATATATATATATATATTTTGACCTATATTGATACATAAATAAGATATTTTAAAAAATCTGGAGCTTGGCAAACTGTTTCAATCGTCCCCGTGCCAGGGACGAATGAAACATGTACCTGGGACAATTTAAATTAAACAAATATTTATTCTAAACATTAACAATAATTAAACTGATGACTTTATATTCACTCTGACACGCAATTATAACAGATATAAAAGTGCTTTGTTGAGTGCAGGCCTCATGGAACCAATAGCAATACTCTTCGTCACTGTCACTCTGTTCCTGATTGTTCTGGCGTAGTTCGGTTTTCTTAGACTGTCGAGCTGCTTTCGATTTTTCTTTTAACTCCGTAAGTTTTGAAATTTAATTACTACTATTATTATTGTATATTAAGAACATTTTTAACTGTTAAATTAAAAGTTCGTTCCGGGGACATTTGAAACAATTGACACGGGGGATGGTTGAAACATGTTTCAATTATTTATATATATATATATATATATATATATATATATATATATATATATATATATATATATATATATATATATATATATATATATATATATATATAGGTAGAGTTAAAAATCTTGGGAATCGGTCAAGGCTCAAATACAAGTTGTTTACGTACTTAAATTTATTTCAAAAATTCCAATATTTCGGACATTAGTTGTGTCCTTCATTAATTAATGAAGGTTTTCAAAAATGAAAACATCAAAATAGCTTGCAAAAACCGAGATCAACTAAACACATATTTTACGAAAACTAAAGAAAAAATCAAAACACCTGAAAGAAGCAATGTAGTATATAAAATCGAATGCGCAGACTGCGACAAATGTTACATTGGGGAAACAAGTCAAGCACTCAAATCCAGACTAACCCAGCACATAAGTGATATTAAAATCCCAACGAAAACATGCACAATGGCTGTCCACTGCAGAAACCTAAAACATGGCTTTAAAAAAGAAGACGTTAAGATTTTATCCACTGAAAACAACACAAGCGAAAGGAAACTGCTAGAGATGTTCCACATAGCTGTCAACAAGAACACAATCAACAGTAAAAAGGACATTAACAACATCAACACTAATTACAATCTCCTTTTGAATAAACATTGGAATCAAACATAAATAACCTCTTCTGTCACGTGCGAAATACTCTCCAAAACGTCACTTTTCAACGTGAAGTTGGCCAAACTCAACAGGTGGGAAACTACCAACCACACAACAACAATTTGAGCGGGAAATTAAAAAATAACCAACGGTTACACCACCAGCTTTTACTTGTATTAATTAGACACGCGGTTTGCTAAGATATAAAAATTGGTCCTTTTAATGTATAAACTTTCTCAAGTAACAAAACTTATATTTTTAAATGTTGACAAGAAGAAAACCGTTATTGCAGACAGCGTTTTTGTTCAGAAATTTAATACTTAATACTTTTCGTAAGTATTTTTAAAAAAATGTTTCCATGTATTTTATTTGTATAATTTTTATGTTAGATATTTATTTATTTGTGTATCTTTCTTGACAGTATCCCTGATGAAGGACACAACTAATGTCCGAAATATTGGAATTTTTGAAATAAATTTAAGTACGTAAACAACTTGTATTTGAGCCTTGACCGATTCCCAAGATTTTTAACTCTACCTATACTACAAACGGTCGATAACTTTTTTCCTCTATATATATATATATATATATATATATATGTATATATATATATATATATATATATATATATATATATATATATATATATAGATGAAAGAAAATTCTTGGGAATTCGGTCAGACCAAAATATGCAAAACGCAAAAATTAGTTTTTAGACATATTTTATTTCAAAAACCGATATTTCGGATCGTAGTTTGATCCTTCCTCAGGGTTCTATAATAAAAACAAACATTTAACAAAATTTGTTTGAAAATAGTAACACTAACACATGTAAAACTGTAGTATGAAAAAATATAAATTACTTACAGAAAAGTAATGTCACAATAATAAAAAAAATATACGTAATTACAGTATGGTAAGTATACTTTCGTTAAATTTAATAATTTTTAAACACATTACAGTGTTTTTTCTTTCAGGACTTGTGAAAACAATTTTATGAAAGTCAACCGTTGTCCAGTAAATATGACTGCCACTGATGAACATTCAGCAAATCCGTTGAAATACGCGCGAAAAGATACAGACTCTGGTGGAAATATCTGAGACTATTTGACATAGAGGCTGTCAAAAACCAAACCAAAAGAACCTTGGGAACTTCCAAAATATGTTGTTCGTTAATGTTTTAGAAGATTATTTATAGATGTTGTTTAAGTTTTGTACTTCATTGTCATTGCGTTTTATGTGAAACTTTTATACAATTGTTATGTATGGTGTTCATATAATTGGTAATGACGTTTGTACATTTCGCTCTGTACTGTTCTCGTTCGGTGTTCTTGCATAAAAATAGCAATATTAATGTCTTTAGTTTCAGTAACATTTAGGCAGTAATTAGGCCCTGAGGCCATAATATCTCTTGTGTTCTTTTTCACTTTGTTAACTTGCATCTTGTAATATATGGTTAGTATACTCCGATTCCTGTATGACGATAGTTTATTATAATTGGCCCAGTTTTTTATGTGCGCTACCGTTTCAGTGCCGTAGTTTGTCCTAGATTCTTGATAGTATCCCATCGTAATAAATTTCAAAATAGGTATTGACCGTATATATATATATATATATATATATATATATATACGAGGGATCGTTTTTATATTCCCGGACTAGGCATGAAAACAAAAGACTAGAGCAACAAAAAAAAATTATTTTTCAATATAGTTCCCCTGCTTTTGAATACAGGTACGAGTATAACAGCTGCTATAAGTTCGTCATTGTCCCTAAATTTTGGCCCCCTTAGTGTTTTTTTTGAGATTTGGGAACAAAAAATAGTCACTGGGTGCTAGATCTGGACTATAAGGCGGATGTTCAATTTCTTCGAAGCCACAATCAGCTACAGCAGCTTTTGAAAGTCTGGACTTGTGCACTGGTGCATTGTCGTGGAGCAACAAGACACCTTGCGTCAGTTTTCCGAGTCTCTTCACTTTAATAGCATCTCTAAGGCGATGCATCAGGTTTGCATAATACTCTAATTGCTAACTGCTAATTGTCGCTTCTTTAGTCTTGCATCCTCCAGTACCAAACACTTGGTTTTTTTAACAACATCTGAAGTGATCACGTCAACAGGGCGCCCTGGACGGGGATCATCATCCAGTGATTCTCGACCATGTTTAAACAATTTTGATCACTCGCAAATAGTTGACTTAGAAGGGCAATCATCCCCGTATACAGCCAACATTTCTTCAAGAATAATTTTTGAAGGTTTTCCTTGTTTTGTAAGAAATTTTATAACAGCCCGGTATTCGATTTTATTCATTTCGATACATATACAACGCGCGACGACACAAACTGACAGATAAAAATTAATAATGTTGCAATTGTTTTGTAAATTGCCACACAAGTTACCAAGGCATATGTGATTGAAAAACAGCATAATGAAAAATTGCATCAAAATTCAAAACAGCCCAGTCCTGGAATATAAAAACAACCCCTCGTATATATATATATATATATATATATATATATATATATATATATATATATATATATATATATATATATATATATATATATATATATATATATATATGTCGGGGTTAGCAATCATGTTGATTGTCATAATAATTAATGATAGGAATGCAAGTGTGCTAATGAAGTTATGATCGTGTTTGCTTGTTCGATTACGTTATTATTATTAGTACACTTGGGCGAAGTCTGGGATTACGTGCTAGATGTGGAATGAGCCGGAGATCGGCAGTCTTGATTATGCTCTGATGCGAGTAGCACGTGCCCAGGAATTGCCACCATTCCTTATCGTCATAGTTTGTAGATCACGTTTAACTGGTTCATGACATGAGTGGTGAATGTGTGATTTATTTGGTGTTTAGATTAGTTAAATAATCCATTAATTGCGCTTTTAGTAGTTTTGTTGTTCACGTAACTGTCCATCTATGGTCCACTCCGCTCTTACTCGGACATCAGAAGTGAGATCTGAACATATTGAACACGGAAACAGCACTTAGTCTACTTGCATCTAGAGTTGTATTTGCATAGCGGAGGTAGTTGATAGTATAGTAACAGCGGTAAGATAGGTGGTAGTTATAGCATTGCGCCCGCAGAGAGACGAGTCGAATTGATAACTCTGTGAGTCTGGTGAGTCTTTTAATTTCATAATAATTGCAAGGCTAAATGTTCGTTAATTGAAGGAAGTATTTCTATTTGAATATTGAGAAAGAATTTAGATAATGCGATTTCGTAATACAGTTTGTAGCAGATTAGAATTTGTTAGTGACATGAAAGATTAAAGGCATTAAATAATCTTGTAATTATGTTGTTTCGTATTTAGATGGCTTTTGTTTATTACCGATCCAGTTAGAGATTGTCCCAAATACTAGGTTTGTTGTTTTCAGAGGTGTTAATCCTATGTTAGTTATTCGTTATGACCTCTGTTACTAAAGATCGGGTACAGTTCCTTTTATAAGCAAGGCAGACAGTGAGTTAAAACTAAATTCTTGTAAGATAGAGGTATTGACTGCCCAATCGTTTTATAAACTGACCCTCCTGAAAGAGTAGTTGAAACTTCATTGTTTAACCCTTTAGTTTCAGAAATCTCTCTTAGATCATGAATTTACTTCATAGATGAACTGCTCTTTAAAATTTTGTACGAAAATCACATTTATTCTGACATGTGAATTTGATGTTATTGAATTAGGTTTAACTTGGACTATGTGCGTCAAACGGACATTCATACCTGAAACTTTATAAATTTTATATGAGCACCAATTACTTAGTTTCGCCAATGTTATAAAATTATTTCAGCATTTCACTGATAGCTGTAAGTTAATTATCATTAGTGATTTGTCACATATTGTCACGTTAAATAAAGTCAAACATTTAAAGTTCGTAGAGCTTTGTTACAAGATGTTGATTTTAATGTTGAATGCAAGAGCTACCTTTTCGAGTGATTGACCGGTGTGGAAATTAGAGATGTGTCAAGAGATCTCTAAGTATTTTCTTTAATAAAATTTGTAGATAATTGAATTGCCTGTAAATATTAATTCCAACAAAGTTCAAGTAGAATTACCTCTGTTCCTTAGATGGCAATTTAGTGTCATACTACGAATAATCATATTGATAAGAATATGTGGTAGTTGAGAGTTTGATCGTTTAGGTATTTACCTCTATGGACGAGGGTTTTGACGCGCTTAGTATCCAATTGTGTTCGTGTTTATGCTGTAGGTACTAGTGAATAATATCGTGTATTTTGACAAGTCCATAATGTCATTATATCACTGCATTTTATGAAATAGGTTCGAACTGTGATAACGCGCTATGATTTTGGAGTTAGATCGAGACTTGTAATAATTTGTAAAATCATTTTTCAAAGTTCAACTTTTTTAGCAGTAACATGTGCAATGCGCACTACATTCATAGCTACTCTGGAGGTCTATCAAGGCCGATGAATTAGCTACGCAGGATTATACACTTCGCCTTGTAGTCCAAAGCCAATGCTTTCGCCAGTGAAATAGACCCCGCATGGTATTGCCAAAAATTACTTTCTAGAAAATTTCACCTTCCATTAAACATCGTTTCATGAGTTTTTCCTGAGTATAATAGCAACTGTTAAATTATTCTCTTTTTCTAGTTCTTATGTTTCTTTACTACAAGCCAAATTTGTGATTGTTTCATGATGAACTAGCGAGTAATGGTGAACAGGCTCAGGCTCGGGTATTTTCTCCGAAGAACTGAAACTTAACGTAAGCATACCCCATCCGACAAATTTGCAAGCTGACCGCGAATTATCTTACTAACGAATGTGTTTGCAAGTAATAACAAGCAAAACTAGGTTTGACATTAAAAGAGTTAAGGGTCCGAGCCTAACAGTTGATTATGCTCTGATGCGAGTAGCACGTGCCCAGGAATTGCCACCATTCCTTATCGTCATAGTTTGTAGATCATGTTTAACTGGTTCATGACATGAGTGGTGAATGTGTGATTTATTTGGGGTTTAGATTAGTTAAATAATCCATTAAATGCGCTTTTAGTAGTTTTGTTGTTCACGTAACTGTCCATCTATGGTCCACTCCGCTCTTACTCCGACATCAGAAGTGGGATCTGAACATATTGAACACGGAAACAGCACTTAGTCTACTTGCATCTAGAGTTGTATTTGCATAGCGGAGGTAGTTGATAGTATAGTAACAGAAGGGTACGAAAATGGCGCGAAATTTCAATTGTGCATTCTTATTGGGACAGCCTATATATATATATATATATATATATATATATATATATATATATATATATATATATATATATATATATATATATATATATATATATATATACATAATAAAAATAATATATATAATAAAAATGAAACACTTCAAATTCGTAAAAATATCGACCATTTTCAAACCGCCATAACTCGGTGTATTTTCAATCGATTTCGATGAATCTTCGAGGACGAGAAACTTTTAAGTGTCTACTTTAAAGTCATACATGCAAACTTAAGCGCAACCAGTTCCGACTTATGAGTCAAAAAACCAAAAAATCGAGTCGACAATTTTTTTCCAACTCGGTACACATGGCCAAAGTTGGACGTGTTGCCCAAAAACGTGTTTTTTTTTCGGGTTTTAAAAGGTACGGAAAGAGATCGACCTTGAGGAGGATAAGCGCGAGCCGCCATCTTGAATGAAAGGTGCAAAAAACACGTTTTCACAGAATAACTCGGTAACGGTTCGTTATATGAAAAAACTGTTCAAATTTCGAAACTTTTTTGTATTTAAACTTTTCTTGTAAGTTTAACAGGGACTGCGATACAGTCGAAGAAAAATGTAGAGAGAGAGAAAATTAAGTAATTTTAGCTTATTTCGTATTTTTTGTGTTTAACGACCTATAACTTCTGAACGAATAAAAATATTGACTTCTGGTTTCTTTTATAAAATTCCACGACCAATTCTCTATAAGACGTATTACTTAATTTTTTGGAAGGCTTTAGTTAACGTAAAATGTTAAGAGTTTCTTCGAGACAAAATTGGTAAATTTTAACTTTTTTCATATTTTTTGTGTTTAAATGATCTGTAACTTCTGAACAAAAGAAAATTAAGACTTCCGGTTTTTTTATTGAATTTTGCGAACTATTCTGTATAAGATAGATTAATTTAATTTTTTTTGAGGATCTTGATTAAACCTGAATTTTAAGATTTTCTTCAAGAGAAAATATAGAAATTTTAGCTTTTTAAATATTTTTTGTGTTTAATGAATTTCTGAAAGAATACAAATTTTGACTTTCGGTTTGTTTTATTAAATTCTACGAACAATTTTCTATAAGATAGATTTTTTAGAAATTTTTTTGAATGCCTTTGTTAAGCAAAATTTTAAAGATTTTCTTCAAGAGAAAATTTAGAAATTTTCAAATTTTTCATACTTATTGTGTTTGATGAACTGTAACTTCTGAACGGATTAATATATCGACTTCCGGTTTTCTGCATTAAATTCTACGAACATTTTTCTATTAGGTACAATATTTTTAAACTAACGAGGGCTTTAGTTTTACCAGTATTATTAACTATTTTCAAGATAAAAAAATTTGGTTATGCAACTCGCAATACACAGCCCCTGTGCGGCCTGCGAGGGTGGCTTCACTTTTTTGAGAGATGAGGGCCCATGTACCTCTAATATAAGTACTAACTTTATGCTTCTATCACAAAATAAAGTTTTGATGTTTTTTGGAGTAAAAATTTCGCTAAATTTCATCTTTCCTCGACTGTATTTAATTAATTTCGAAATTAATGTTTTAGGGCATAGGACACCTTTTATAACATAAGAAGATGCAAAAATACACACAACAGAATAATAAAATATAGGGTGTTCCATTTGAAAATGACGAGTTATAGCCATTTGAAATTGAGTAAATTTGATTCTCTGTATTGAACACCCTGTATAATATCATTTAAAAAAAGTTATGTCAGAACAAAGAGTATAGTTACAGTTGTACAGAAAAAAAAATTCATAATTTTTACTATTAAAATAACTTCAGTACGCCTTTATAAAACAATACGTGTATTCGGCTTTTTTTAGAGAAAAAATTGAATAATCTGGCAACGCCGCGGAAAACTAAAATGAAATTTATATGTTCGTATAGGTAAATAAAATACAATTCAAAATATATAAAAATATATAGGGTGCTTTATTTAAAAAATGACAAACAATTATTGCCAAGTCATTATGCAACATCCTGTATTTGTGAAAATAATTTTAAGTTATGCTCCTTGAGTAGACGAAAAATTCTGTTACTAAATTTATGCTGTATTTTTAACGACAAGGGAGATATCGACGACGGGCATTTCGATGATTCAGCCTGTATACTATATCATATATACCGGGTGTATATTGAAAAGTGAAACATAGGCGTTTAACATGGTAAATCAGTTTTTCCCCGTTCGCATTGCTTCCCTAATTATTTTAGACAAAAATGTTTCAAATAAATGTTGTTGAGCATAAAATTCTACATCCGGATCAGTAAACAAAATTTATTTTGGTCGCTTTATAAACTGCAGAAATCAAATTTGAAAATACACGGAATAGCGAATTAATAGTAACAGCCATGGAATTAAAAACAGGAGATGAACAAATGCGTAACGTTTTAAACGTCAAATTATTAGTACCTACGTATAAATGATTTTGACAATCTATTATTCTGACATTGACGTTTAAAGCGTTACGCATTTGTTCATCTCCTGTTTTTAATTCCATGGCTGTTACTATTCGCTATTCCGTGTATTTTCAAATTTGATTTCTGCAGTTATAAAGCAACCAAAATAAATTTTGTTTACTGATCCGGATGTAGAATTTTATGCTCAACAACATTTATTTGAAACATTTTTGTCTAAAATAATTAGGGAAGCAATGCGAATAGTCCAGTAACCTAGTACATCGTAAGTTGCATCAAGTGGTGGTAGTAGGTTTCTATTTTTTTTCTTGTATAGGATGTGACTGAGATGCAAAATCCAAGTTTTCGACCTCGGCAACCCTCCGGAACACTGTTGAATATCTCAAAAACTGCTAAATTTTTGCACTTTTTTCGGATTCTTACCATTTTGACTATGAAGGAGCACGATTTCGACAAAAACCATTCTATACATTTTTAAACTAGATTAAATTGTCTACAATCTAAAACCAGAATGGGCTCGGTAGCCCTAATAGTTTCCGAGATACAGCTTTTCAAAGTTTGGCAAAATATACAGATTTGAAACACCAACCGTTTCTCTTCTACAAAAATTTTACTATATTCTCTCGCGGAAGAACTTTAAATTTCAGCTCAAGGAAGACCATTGAAAATTTTTGACAGAATGTATCTTATAGAAAAAAGTACGAGGAATTCAGTGCTGCAAACCGGAAGTCAATATCATTATTCGTTCAGATATTATAGTTAATTAAACACAATAAAGAAAAGAATAAACAAAATTTTTACTATATTCTCTCGGGGAAAAACTTTAAATTTCAGCTCAACCAAGGCCACTGAAATTTTTTGACAGAATAATATCTGAACGAATAATGATATTGACTTCCGGTTTGCAGCACTGAATTCCTCGTACTTTTTTCTATAAGATACATGCAGTCAAAAACTTTCAATGGTCCTTCTTGAGCTTAAATTTAAAGTTCTTCCGCGAGAGAATATAGTAAAATTTTTGTAGAGAGAAACGGTTGGTGTTTCAAATCTGTATCTCGGAAACTATTAGGGCTACCGAGCCCATTCTGGTTTTAGATTGTAGACAATTCAATCTAGTTTAAAAAAGTATAGAATGGTTTTTGTCGAAATCGTGCTCCTTCATAGTCAAAATGGTAAGAAACCGAAAAAAGTGTAAAAATTTAGCAGTTTTTGAGATATTCAAAAGTGTTCCGGAGTGTTGCTGAGGTCGAAAACTTGGATTTTGCATCTCAGTCACATCCTATACAAGAAAAAAAATAGAAATCTACTACCACCACTTGATGCAACTTAGGCCCATTATAACCATGACAAGGCTACTGGACTAGAAGGGAAAAACTGATTTACCATGTTAAACGCCTATGTTTCACTTTTCAATATACACCGAATACACCCGGTATATATATACTGCCAAAAATTTAAAGTAGACTCTTTATAATTTGTCAAGCTTTCGATTTATTTTAAATCTTCATCAGGACACTGTAACAATGTTGATATTATAATAAAAATTTTATACAAAATTTTATAGTGTAATCTCAGACTTACATAGTGTTGAGGTTAGTTTAAGAAAAGCATCTGATGTATATTAGAATTTTGACAAATGTCGTCAACATTGGTAAAAAAACACATTATATTAAAAATAGAACAAATTTTGTACTAGTTAAGATTAAACAAAATAATTTTGAGAATATTTGCCACAAAAAAATTGTAGGACGGTAACTGCGTGATCAGGTGTTCGATCACTGAAAAATGTATGTCAAGTAATGGCTACCAGTTTTTGCCGCGTTTTTAGCTGGAAGAAAACTTCTTCTTGATATTTAGACAACAAAGAATACGTAGTTACAGGAACTGTCACTAGGTTGAAAAGGAACAGTTTAGAATAAAATTTTGGAATTAAAACCGCCAAGAAGCAACTTTAACCAACTCCATCATTTTGTACATTTTGAATTGATGTATTATGAATGTTTTTAGATTCGGCTAATTTTAATAAATAAATGTATATCTGGCTCAAACCATCAACGTCTGTTCTTTTATTCATAGTGTTAGTTTTATTATTTATGTGGTACATCTCTAGGAAAGTACGTTTAGTGAAATTTTTTTCTACATCTAAAATACTGGCTTGTTCGTATGCAATATTATGTTTGGTGCTGTGGTGATGTTCCGCTAAAGCACTGCTATGTGGTTTTAAGCGACAATCACTTTTATGTGAAATAATTCTACTTTTTAGGTGGTTGCACGTTTGACCTACATAACATAAATCGCAGTCATTACATGGTATACAATAAACTACGTTAGATTGTAATTGAACTGGTGTTGGGGTTTTTAATTTTGAAAAGACCGATTTCACAGTCGTACAACTTCTATTGGCAATTTTTACTGAATCGTCATGTAATATTTTTTGAATTTTCGGTGTTAACTCTTCGATATAAGGTAAGGATGCATACTTTATACGCTGGTTTGTCTCTTGTTCAGCAACAACCCGGGTTGTTGGTTGATTATTTTGAGTGACATTGAAAAGTAAATTGTTAATCAAATTTTTTGGGTAAGCATTTTGCAGTAACACATCTCTCAACCTAATTAGATTTTTATGATGATGTTGGTGGTGTGATATACGTAAAATTAATACAGGCTCATTAATTGTACTAAGGTAGGTGAATACAATATGCGCATGTTGGTAATATGCACACGGTCCATATTTCAGCTACTCAACAAAATGTGGCAGCACAAGTCATACGTATAGTTTGGATTTATACCACTGTAATGTCTAACCTAGAAATACGACCAGTAGGTATTCGCAAGCGAGTGGCGTCAGCGAAAATTAGTTTTTAGAGGTGCCTTTGTTATATGTATGTGGTAAGTTTTATATTATAGATTAAGTAATAGAAGTGCTATTGACTTGCAATATTTTGTGTTTCATACATGGGCATTGAGGCTTATATTGTGCTGGAAATTGATTGATTTGCAGTAAAGCTTTAGAAAAAACATAACCTTACTTAATTTACTTCATGTGCAGCAATATGCCCACCACGCGGAGTTGGCAATATGCACATGGGCATATTGCCAACATTTGAATGCGCATATTGTCAGCATGTTACCTCGTTGCTGCTATAAAATTTATTAGTGTAAATTATTACAGCTATGAGTGGACACAAGAGAAATCGGGGCATTCGGAGCAATTGGAATCAACAAAATTTGAAAGATGCAGTCGCAGCTGTCCAAGAAGGTCGAATGTCTTGTCAAAGTGCTTCGAAGACATTTGCAATACCGAGAAAAACTTTATCCAGATATATTGCGAGCAACCAAACAAATAAATTCACAATGGGCCGGAAAACAGTACTAACTACTGACCAAGAAAAAGAACTTTCTTCAAGAATTATTCGATTGGCAGAATTTGGTTACCCACTGACATCAAGGGCACTTCGAAGGTGCGTTTATATTTTTTGCACCGAAAATAAGATAGAAAACAAATTCTCTGGCATGTCGAAAATGGCTGGCCGGTATTGGCTTAATGGATTTTTTAAGACGAAATCCTGAAATTATATTAGTTAGCTCTGCGAGCCTTGCAGGCTCATGGCTTGTTGCACTACATTTCTCCAATGTGCTCTGTCTGTGGCTTTCTTCTCCCATCCTCTTATACCAAACTGTTCAATGTCTTTTAAAACTGCGTCACACCACTTTTCCTTTGGCCTCCCTCTTCTTTTCCTGGTCACTATACCTCCCTTGTATACACTTTTAACTACTTTGTCCTCCGGCATACGGACTACGTGACCCAGCCACCTAAGTCTCTGCGCTCTTATCACTCCCGTTATGTTCACTTTTCCAAACAGTTTCATGATTTCCGCATTTGTTCTCCGTAACATTGTTTCACCACACTTTTTCCCGCCGTATATAGTCCTAAGGATTTTCCTTTCCCAAACCTCTAGCCTTGTTTGGGTTCCCCTTATTTAAGATCCATAACTCACACCCGTAAATAACTGTCGGCCTTATAATAGTTTTGTAAGTTCTGACTTTGATTGCTCTTGATACCAATCTGGACTTCAGAAACTTGTACAGGGATCCTACGCACTTACTGCCTTTCAGTAACCTAGTTTTAATTTCCGTGTCTTCTTCATTTTTACTCGTCAGAGACACTCCCAAATATGTGAAATTACTCACCTCTTTAAAGTTATATACTTTCCCATCTTCTACTTTTATCTTCAAAATTGTTGACTCTGGCTTCTGGTTCTCTGCTACTCGCATAAATTTGGTCTTTGTTTCATTGATTCGGAAACCGATCCTATTAGCTTCTTTCACTAATCTTTCGAAAACTTGCTTCAGTTCAATTCTGGTTTTTGTTACAATAACTATATCATTCGCATACGCTAGCAATTGATGTTTCTGCCGGTAAATTGTCCCTGTTCTAACTAAGCCACCCCTTCTAATTATACCCTCTAGAACTAGATTGAATAAAATCCTGAAATACGAAAAAGAAAAGCACAAACTATGAATCCGGCGCGTGCTCAGAAATTAAACAGATTTATAGTGAATTACTATTTAGCTAAATTGAAAAAAGTCCTTTTGGAAATGGATCTCATGGATAGCCCAGAGAAAATTTGCAATGTCGACGAAAGAGGCTGTAGGTTAAGTTTGCACCATCAGCAAAGCGTGTAAGCGAAAAAAGGCGCAAAACGTATACATCTGGTAGCACCAGAGCACGGAGAAAACGTCACCTGTGGCAATACTTGTGGTAATGCTATACCTCCTACAATTTTAATTAAAGGGTAAAGATTGAAACCGGAATGGAAAGACACATTGCCACCGGGTTCACAGGTTCTTATGACCCCCAAAGGTAGCATGAACATTACCACATTTTGCACCTGGATAGAATATTTGGCTAAATTTAAACCACCGGGGAAATGTCTGCTTATTTTTGACGGTGCTAAATGTCATCTGGACTATACGATCGTTGGATGTAACAGAAAGACATGATATTGTACTTTTTTGCTTGCCAAGCAACACGACCCATGAGCTCCAACCCATGGACAAATCTGTTTTTCGTTCTTTTGAATACCACTGGGATGATCAGGTACTTCTATATTGGGCAAAATACAAAGATCGAAACATCATAAAACAACGATTTGGTGAAATATTTTCTGTTGTGTGGGATAAAAGTGCAACACCAGCTAATATAAAGGCAGGCTTTTCCGCAACCGGTATTTTTTCATTCAATCCCGAAGCAATACCGGATGTAGCATTTGCCCCTAGCCCTACAGTAGTCGCGCAAACATTTTTAACACCAGTAGTCGCGCCGGTCTCACAGACCGGGTGTTTCTAATTCCGATTGTTAACATTCATTATGATTTTTTAGGATAGGATAATATCTAGGACACCTTAAAAGTTAATATAAATATTATATACTTCATTTATATTACTGTATTACACAGAATACAACTATAATGAAATTTCTGTGAAATTAAAGTTAAGTTTTAACAAGAAAATAAAGTTTTTTAATATAAATTTTTTTTTACTTATAACTATATATTTAGATGCGAAGGGATATGTACAACATTTATATTAATTTCATTATTTATTTTCCAGTGAATTTTCAATGTATTTACGACATATATATGTAGTCTGTCAGCCCGGAATGCGTTATAGCTAAGATACATAAACAGACAACAACTAGCACTGAACCATCGGGTACAGTAATTAGGAAGGTACTGAAAAGGAACGGTTATTTTAGCCGCGCATTTAGAAATTAATCGGATTAATATACACGACCGGTCTCACAGACCGTGCGCGACTACTGTAGGGCTAGTGACGTTACCCAACAAGAAGTGCGACCACCACTAGAACCGATTGTCGAACCCACCAGACCAGCGTCTCCTAAACCAGGGGCATCAAATGTCAGAAAAAAACCAGCAACTCCTTGCTCTTCAGATGACGACAGCTCAGATGAAGAAAACATCCCATTTCTTAATGACTCTGATACAGATGATAATTTGTGCCTATCGAATGAAGAACATAACAAGTCCATAATTGAACTGTTAGAGACCCCGAAGAAAATTTCAAAATCAACAGCAAATAGGCAGACGGCCATAAATAGCAGAGCTCTTGTCGTAAAAAAATAGTTTTTGACACAAACGAGAAAGTTACGACAACATCAAAACCTAAAACTACAACATCTAAAGCTACATCAAAACCTAAATCTACATCAACACCTAAAGCTACAACATCTAAAGCTACATCAAAACCTAATCCTACATTAACACCTAAAGCTACAACATTTAAAGCTACATCAAAACTTAAATCTATGTCAACACATAAAGCTACAACATCTAAAGCTACGTCAAAACCTAAAGCTACGTCACCACCGAAAGCTACAACATCTAAAGCTACAAAACCATCAAACCAAAAAAAGATTGGTATTATCCAGTGTGTCGAGAAGACATTATTTCAGACATGCGCCTATGCTATCTCTGCGGACAATATGTTCATGAAGATTGTGTCGGCCTAGTTGCGACGGACAAAGACATTTTTGTGTGTCCTTTCTGCAAATAATTAAATATGCTACTTTATGTATGTAAGAAATTTTTGTTTGTCCTTTTTACTTCCTTGTACGGAGTAATAAGGAAGTATTGTAATCGCGAAAAATTTCGGTTCTCAGATTTTGATGGAAATATCCGTTTTGACCTTTTCTGAATCCATTATGACTAGTTTCGTCGTAACGTCTGTACGTATGTACGTACGTACGTCTGTACGTATGTATGTCGCATAACTCAAATTCGGTTAGACGTAGAAAGTTGAAATTTTGTATTTAGGACTGTTATAGCATCTAGTTGTGCACCTCCTATTTTTGGTTTTAATCTACAAACCGGAAGTAGTAAATTTAAAAAAAATTTCGATAAATATTTAATTTAAGACTAATTTTTTTATTTTAAATGAAAGATTATGTGATTATTACCTACAATCGGTATTTTATAAATATTTTTGTATCTGGTATCATTTAAGAATAATTACAGTATATATTTATAATTTAGTATTTCGGTATCTTGTAGTCCATGATCGATTAACATTTGTTACTACGTAAAATTTAAATGTTTATGACATGACAGTGACAATAGTAAAATATGCTTTATATCTTCTTCTGCAGTTTAAATACAATTACTAAAATATATTTGTGAGTATACTATACTATATTTGAGAATGACTGGCAGTAATAAATCACTCTGTCAAAGACATTCCAGTGGCGCGCCAATAATTGTTTGCACAGGGATAGTCGAAATGACTAAATTCGGTAGAGAACTATCGTTTTAGGTCTAAGTTGTTTTTCAGGGAAAAGATTTATTTTAATAATAATGAGTGAGAAAGTTATATTTAAATATTTAAAAACTTTTATTTTTAGTAAATGTATAAACAGATCACCCTGAAAAATCCTATCTACATCTATGACACAGTCCGACGGGGATTATCGCTCGGTTATTTCTATTGTTCGAGAAGTAAGTTTCGTTCCAGGTACATAGAGTGCGGCTTATTTTGACCATCCTAGTGTAGTTACAACTGATTTTTCTGGAAGTTTTATTTGCCGCATTGCTGGCAAAAATCCAATACTACTCTTGCAAATAATGATTTATTACTGTCAGTCATTCTCAAATGAACTATAGTATAATAAGTTAAAATAATTTTTTATATTATTCTACATTTTAGTTGTTAAGAAAAGTATGAACAAACAAGGAAGTCATGTGGTGTCCACGTCAGATTTTTTCAAATAATTTAATGTTACTTTATGTTACATTATTGAAAATAAATATTTCACTACTAAAAGATAACATTTTTTCAATTATTTAATACTTTTTCATACATTACCATATTCCCGACACTAGACTGGTAATATGGCCAAATACATATTTTTTTAAAAATTAGGTAAAACATATTTCACAACAATCTACCGCGACAATAATTTTTTTGTTGGTTCTAAACATGTTGAACTTTATTAGGGAATAGTTGACGGTTTTTATTTATCATTATATTGCTAAAAAAAAATCTGACGTGGACACCACATGACTTCCTTGTACGCCTTGTTTGTTCATACTTTTCTTAATAACTAAAATGTAAAATAATATAAAAAATTCTTTTAACTTATTATACTAGTATACTCACAAATATATTTTAGTCATTTTATTTAAACTGCAGAAGAAGATAGAAAGCATATTTTACTATTGTCACTGTCATGTCATAAACATTTAAATTTAACGTAGTAACAAATGTTAATCGATCATGGACTACAAGATACCGAAATACTAAATTATAAATTATATACTTTAATTATTATTAAATGATACCAGATACAAAAATATTTATAAAATACCGATTGTAGGTAATAATCACATAATCTTTCATTTAAAATAAAAAAATTTGTCTTAAATTAAATATTTATCGAAATATTTTTTAAATTTACTACTTCCGGTTTGTAGATTGAAACCAAAAATAGGAGGTGCACAATTAGATGCTATAACAGTACTAAATACAAAATTTCAACTTTCTACGTCTAACCGAATTTGAGTTATGCGACACACATACGTACGCCCGTACATACATACATACGTACGTACATACATACGTACAGACGTCACGACGAAACTAGTCATAATGGATTCAGAAAAGGTCAAAACGGATATTTCCATCAAAATCTGAAAACCGAAATTTTTCGGGATTACAATACTTCCTTATTACTCCGTACAAGGAAGTAAAAACTCCCTTAAGGTGGGCATACTGTATTCACTTACCTTATAATTTAAGATATTTGGGTAATAAATATAATTTTCCCAAGATATTCGTGGTAAATCATAATCTCCAACTAAAATAATTTCAGCTTGGGTATACTCACGCATAACGTGTTTTACACAACGTAAATGTTCCATATAAATGTCGCTACTTGAATTTGGTTGAAAGTAGATAGCACATATTACAAAATTTGTGTTATTGAAAGAGAAGTTCAACCATATTTTCTTCTCTGTTATTAGTATTAACATCAATGAACTGAGATTTGAAATCCTTTCTAACCAGTATAGTAGGTAGAACGCATCTTTAGGTTATAAGTAAAATAGGTTATACTCGTAATTGGCTTAATTTGATTTTAGATTTAATTCATAATCGAATAACTCGTTTTTAGGTTATATTCATCTTTAGATAAAACTCATCTTTAGAATAAATTGGTTTTTAAATAATATTTGTCTTTAGATAAAACTTGTTTAAATACAACTCATCTTTTAATAGAAATCGTCTTTACATAAAACTTGGCTATAGATAGAACACGTCTTTAGAATAAACTCGTCTTATGATTTAACTTGTCTCTAATTTAAACTTGTTTTTAAGTTAAATTTGTCTTTGGATTAAACTCGTCTTTAGATAAAACATTCGTCTTTAGGATAAACTCGTCTTTAGATAGATCTAAGTTTTCCATCCAAAGCTTGTATGGATATCCCATCCAAAGCCTGTGGAAGTATTCCCATCCAAAGCCTATAGAGATGTCACATCCAAAGCCTGTGGAGGTGTTCCATTTTAATACTGTTAACACGCCCCATCCAAAGCCTGTAGAGGTGATCCATCAAAAGCATGTGGAGATGTTCCTTCTAAAGCCTCCCACACACATACAAACACACAGACAAACATAAACACAAACACATAAACACATACACACCAACACATGCACACACAAACATACGCACACACCAACACAAACTCAAACACACACCAACACAAATACAAACTCAAACACATACACACAAACACATACACTCAAACACATACACACAAACACATACACACAAACACATACACACAAACATATACACACAAACATATACACACCAATACACGCACACACAAACATACGCACACACCAACACAAACACATACACACAAACACGTACACACAAACACATACACACGTACACACAAACACATACACACAAACATACGCACACACCAACACAAACTTAAACACCATCACATACACACAAACACATACACACACACACACATACACACTAACACATACACAGAAACACATACACACAAACACGTACACACAAACACATACACACAAACACGTACACACAAACACGTACACAAAAACACATACACACAAACACATACACACAAACACACGCACACACAAACATAGCACACACCAACACACGCACACACAAACATCCGGACACACAAACACATACAGACAAACACATACACACAAACATACACACAAATACGTACACACAAACACATACACACTAACACAAACACATACACACAAACACATACACACGTACACACAAACACATACACACAAACACGTACACACAAACACGTACAAACAAACACGTACACACAAACACGTACACAAAAACACATACACACAAACACATACACACGCACACACAAACATACGCACACACCAACACAAACTCAAACACATACACACCAACACACGCACACACAAACATCCGGACACACCAACACAAACACATACAGACAAACACATACACACAAACACATACACACAAACACATACACACAAATACGTACACACAAACACATACACGCAAACACATACACACTAACACATACATACTAACACATACACACAAACACATACACACAAACACATACACACAAACACAAACACGTACACACAA
This sequence comes from Agonum fuliginosum, assembly GCA_947534325.1. Taxonomy (NCBI): domain Eukaryota; kingdom Metazoa; phylum Arthropoda; class Insecta; order Coleoptera; family Carabidae; genus Agonum; species Agonum fuliginosum. Next base: position 19,990,896 of record OX384041.1, read on the forward strand.
ACAAATACACACAAACACGTACACACAAACACATACACTGAAACACATACACACAAACACGTACACACAAACACATACACACAAACACGTACACACAAACACATACACACGCACACATCAACACAAACACATACGCACAAACACGTAGGTACACACAAACACATACACACAAACACGTACACATAAACACATACACACAAACACGTACACACAAACACATACACACAAACACATACACACAAACACATACACACAAACACGTACACACAAACACATACACACAAACACAAACGCACACACCAACACACGCACACACTAATTTTTAACATTAGATTTTAACTGAGATTATTTGTTATATATTAATTTACGACCTCATTTTGTAAACCATCTTTATTAAGCCCATTTTACATTGAGCAATATTGCAGAAGCAAGTGCAACTTTTGACAAGTTGCTTCAATATTGCATGAGTGTAATACAGAAATTATATAATTATTATTCTAATATATCTGTTCGTGTTCATATATAATATAATATTGATTAGAATTTGCTTAGATCCTACTGAACTAAACAGGAACATTCTCAGACGACAATACCCAATATCAGTCTACATGTTTAATTTAAATTATTTTGTAAATTGCTGAAAATGAAAATTGGTTATTAGCTAAGAATTGCAAATAACGAAATGAGTTGATATTAATTTATGACCACATTTTGTAAACTTCTTTATTACAGAAATAATAACAATAATACAACAAATCATATAATTAAAAATAAAATGATTTTTTGCTATATTTACATCAAATTTAACCACACAGACCATAAAAATTCCTGGTATCGGCTGTAACTATGTAGACTGCGCCATCTCGTGACAGTTACGACAAGATCTAGGTTTTAGTTCCTCAGTATTTACGTTTATAAACATATTTGTACAGATTCAAACATATATTAATTTACAACAAACTATCTGTTCATTATTTATCCAGAAAATATCTGCAAAAAATTATTTCATTGTATAATATTATAATAATATGTACATACCTACGAACAACTTTTATTTATGTCATGCGTAAAGTTTATAAATAATAATATTTTTGTTAGATATTATTAATAATAATAATAAGATATAATAATGTATAAATACACGTTTGTGAAATAAACCATCACCATAATATGCTGCCTACCTCAACTTTATTTCTACCGGTACAATGAAATACTGTTCTAACAATACATAACACTAGTATTACATTGTTCATATATTTGTATTAATCAATCCCAGCTATAATATCCCATTAAAGTTGTATTATTTACCTGAAACAAAATAATATTAATGTATTTTACGTGTTAATGTACCTTTTAAAATAATACAAATGTCAAACCTAAATCCAGAATTTGACACCAGCACCAACAAAACAGTCATAAGAAGACTGATGGATGAATATTAATATTATTGAAACACACTTTCACTTTGTAAAGAACATGTCAATATTATTGACATTTATATTATTAAGTATGAGATTTAGATATTTTATCATAAATATAGAAAACGCGAAATGATTTGATAGTTTAATTAGGTTACTGAAGAAAAAATAAGAACTCAATATCATTATCTCTGTCAAAAGCCGGCGCATCGTGAAGCTGTTTTACAAACAAATAATGTCAAGATCTTCTTCTGTGGGTTTCCTCGTCTGAGATTCAGATCTGTCAGCAAATATATTTGAGCCACTCTGTAGGTATATAATCTAAAAGCAGGTCAATAAGAGTATAAGAATTACCTAGTCTCTGATACAAAATACCTAATATATTTTATTATCAATACGAATACCAAGAAAGTGTTGTCAAAGAGTAACAAAAACAAAAATGTTGTCATTCGTCTTGCATTTCACCACCAATCTTTAGATAGATACGACAACTTACGTTTCTAAACAATTTTGTACAGATACAAAACATATTTACAACCTGATTTGAACTTCTTTTTCCGTAATATCTCTGCAAAAAAATTATTTCATTATACTATAATATGTTTCATGCCTACATACAACTTTTATATATTATGTTATGCGCGTTAAATAATAATATTGTTGTTAGATATTATTACTAATAATAATAATAAGATACAATAATGTATAAATAAGATCTTTTACTAAAATAACTCAATAACCTAAAAAAATATCTGACGTTTAGTAAGAGATCAGGAGATCAGTGTTGCTAACCTAGTGGAAAAAATAATCATACATTAAACACAAAATAATGATATTTAAGACATAATTAACGTATAAATAATAATTATAATAATATAAATAAGTTAATTATTTATCAATTATATATAATATAAACATGAAATAATTGGAAATTATAAGTAAATTTCTAAAATTAATATAGAGTTGGTAACATTAGTTGGTAAGATTAGTAAATAAATGTATATTTTAATTAATTACAGAAAACTGAAGACATAGAGAGAAAAACGCGTTTTAAACGGGTTCTTAGAATTTGTTTCTCTTTAAATTGATATACGTCACATATAGCTACGATCTGTTCACCGTAAGATTTGCAAGTAGATTATTAAGAAAGATGGTTGTTTAACAACGATTAATACTCCTCCGCCTCCAGTTACTTTCTTTATAACAGTATCTCGGTATTTCCTAAAAACTGAATATCTATTATCAATAAATTATAAATTAAAAATTCCATCACATAACCAAGTTTCAGTAAAAACTAAGATAGGACAATTTTTAGATAAGATTGCCTTATACAATATCTGCGTTTTTGTTCAAATACCCCGGACATTTCGATAAAATATACAAAAACATGCAAGTTTAACAATCAGTACTATTTGGAATTTTAAATAGATTTCGCATTACGTCTATTATCCATTTGAGAATGACAGACAGTAATAAATCATTATTTGCAAGAGTAGTACTGGATTTTTGCAAGCAATGCGGCAAATAAAACTACCAGAAAAATCAGTTGTAACTACACTTCTTCTTCTTCCAATGGCTCTACAGCCCAAATCGGGCCCTCGCCTCCCCTTAATGCACCGGTATCACCCTGCCGCAGCTTTAACACTGCCGTACTGCCGATGCGGGGTTTCGTAGCCATTTGCTACATATTTAAGATGCACAAGTAACTACACTAGGATGGTCAAAATAAGCCGCACGCTTTGTACCTGGAACGAAACTTACTTCTCGAACAATAGAAATGTCTTCATAAACACTCCGATAATCCCTGTCGGACTGTGTCATAGACGTAGATAGGATTTTTCAGAGTGATCTGTTTATACATTTACTAAAAATAAAAGTTTAATATTTAAATTGCGATATTTATTTACTCCTGGTATAAAAATTTACTAAATTCCGGATTATTGTAATACTTTGGTGGAAAATAGTGTAACGTGTTTGTGTAAAAATGTGTGTCACCTTAAGTGCACTAGTTTAAAACCTACTGAACATAAATTACTTGAAAAAAATAATCAAATAAAGTGGTTATGCAGTGTTCAATGTGCTAATAGAGATTTGACAAGCGAGAACGATTTGTTCAAGCGAATTGAAGATTTGATAAATTCAAAATTGAACTCTCAGACAAATACCAATGCGGTATCAGCTATTGAAGAAAAGATTTCTTATATTGAGAAAACAGTGCAAACTTTACTTACAACTACAAATGGAATTAATAATAACCTCTTAAATAAACAATCTGAAATTAATGTCAATGACAGAGATAGTTTAGTACTGACAAATACCACTGCGGTATCAGTTCTAGAAGAAAAAATTTTAAATATTGAGAACACAGTGCAATCTTTACTTACAAATACAAATAAAATTAATAATAACCTAGTAAATAAACATTATAAATTCAATGTCAAGGACAAGGACAAAGTTACTTTAGTGCAGACGCAAACCTCAAAGACAGGTGATACTAATTTAATGAACTGTTCAGAATCAACTTCTGCTAAAGCAACTGAGTTAATCGAACCAGTAAATAATAAAATCAACAACAGAGGACACGATGTGTCTAAAACAATGAACGAAAGTTCATTTACTGAAGTAAAGAAATCTTCTGCAAACAATCAGCGTACAAAGAAACCGTCACAAATCATCGGATCATCTACTGTCAGTGGAATTTCCAACCTACGATGTGGTGATAAACAAGCATGGTTTTATGTAGGAAAAGTGCACAAGACAATTACTGTGCAAGATATGAAATGTTTTTTTTGAAGAAAAATGTCCTGGAAAATCTTTCACTATTGAAAAAATATCCAGTGAGTCAGCTAGAAATAATTCATTTAAAATTGGCGCTGATTTGAACCTATTGACAGATCTTAATGATAGCTCATTTTGGCCCGTAGGTTTGATAGTGCGTAAATTTCAATTTTTTCGATCCTCAAAATCAAGAATGTCTAGAGCCAGCTCAGCTGCAAATAATGCACCTGAACATTCAGTGCGTTCGCAATAAAATAGAAGAACTAGAGGTTTTTCTAAATTCTAACCCATGCGATATTCTTTGTCTCTCGGAACATTGGTTGAAAAATGAAGAAAAATCTGCATATCTATTGAACGACTTTAAATTATGTAGTGGTTTTTATAGACAGAATCATATTCATGGTGGAGTATCAATATTTTGTAAAAAAATTTATTTGTGAAGATGTTAATTACATTAAACACTACCAGAAGGAATTAACTTATGAGTGCAGTGCAATTAAATTTATAATTAACACTGTGCTATATTACGTGTTGGTTGTGTATCGGTCCCCATCTGGGAATGTGAATGACTTGTACAAACTTTTGCATACAAGTATTAAGAAATTATATGACAAAGACAAAATCTGTAACATTATAATTTGTGGTGATTTTAATATTAATTTACTTAATGACTGCACAGAATCCAAACAATTTTTAGATGTAATGAACTCTCTTAATTTACATCCCTCTATTAACGAACCAACAAGAATTTCGGCAACGAGTAAAAGTTGTTTAGACAATATTTTTATAAATTTAAATAGAGACACTTATGTTACTAATGTTGTCAACAACTCATTATCAGATCACACAGCACAGTGCATAACTTGCTATATTACAAATGCTGATAGCAGCATTAATGCAAATAGTACTATAATGGAAAAACGAACATTTTCAGAAAGTAACATAAATTGTTTTAAATATTACTTAAGTAAAGAAAACTGGAAAAATGTATTTAATGCAGACGATGCAAATGAATAATATGATGAATTTATTAACACATTTTTATACTATTTTTAATTAGCATTTCCTAAACAAAAGAGATCAACTTTAGTAAAAAACAAAGGTTGGGTGACTAATGACATTAAAAAATATTCACAGCACATGAAATTATTACATCAAGGTTATAAAGATGGTGTAATTAGCGAACAAACCTATAAAACATGTAAAACTAGCTATCGTAAATCATTAAAACAAGCCAAAATTGAATACAATTCATCACTTTTTCAAACCTCTGTACATAACACTAAAAAATATGGAGTATTATTAATAATAACTTAAATATTTCAAACATTCCTGACACAGTTGACAGTGTTAAATATAATAATGTGAATGCTCACAACAATGTTGAAATCGCAAATGTATTCAACAAACATTTCACTGATAGTATATCTGACATTATTAACAACCAAAACACTGATAATGTGGATTCTAATAATTTTCCTAGTCCAAATAATATAAGTAATTCTATCTATCTAAGTACTGTAATCGAAACTGAATTGATATCGGTGATAGCATCATTAAAAAATTAATTTTCATCTGGAATCGATGAAATATCGGCAAATCTTTTAAAACAATGCTATTCCTTCATTATTGCACCTTTACTTGACTGCATCAATAGATCAATAATTTCTGGCGTATTTACAGTCAAATTAAAGATTGTTAAAGTTATTGCACTTTATAAGAAAGGTAACAAAATGGACGTGTCGAATTACAGACCTATAAGCATAGTGTCAGTGTTCCATAAAATTTTTGAAAAAATTATGCTGAATAGAATTTCATCGTTTTTGGATAAAAATGAAATAGTTACCAGTGAACAATTTGGCTTTCGCAAAGGACGTGATACTACAACAGCACTTGTACAATTTTTTAATGATATTTACAATAATTTAAACAAAGGCATCAAAACCTTTGGTATTTTTATTGATTTATCGAAAGCATTCGATTGTGTGAATCATGCAAAATTAATAGATGTAATTACAAATTTTGGGTTACGAGGTACGTGTATTGGTTGTACTCTTATCTAACAAATAGAAAACAAATTGTATTTTATGATAATTGTAGATCTGAACCGAAAGCAGTCTTACATGGCGTGCCCCAAGGCTCTGTACTTGGCCCTATACTGTTTTCCCTATACATTAACAACATAAAATCAATAATTGATTCTTATAACTTTGTGGCTTATGCTGATGACATATCAATTTTAATTCCACTTATTGATGAGAATTACATAAATACATTATCATCCCAGGTAAATAAACTTGCAAACTGGTTTACCTCACTGAACTTAACATTAAATGTGAAAAAATCAGCTATAATCCAATTCAGCACAATCAAGCGTAACGTCAGTTATCATGTTAAATGTGGCAATCAAACATTACCACAAGTGTCAACATGTAAAGTACTTGGCCTCAATGTAAACGAAAATTTAAACGCAGATCATCATATTAGTGAATTATGTTCCAAACTTGCGACCATTTGTTACATGATTAAAAGGTTGAGATCTCTCTCTGATGTAGAAACTGTAAAAACATTCTATTATGCTAATTTTTTTTCACTTATAAGTTATGCCATAATTCTATGGGGAAATTCACCTGCAGCAAATAGAGTGTTTAAACTTCAGAAAATTGCGATTAGATATACCGGGTGTAGAATTGAAATGTGGCGTATAGGGATTTCAATGTTATTTTTTAAATATTGCTGTATCTCTTTACCTATTCACTTTAGAGCAAAAGCGTAAATACAAAAGATGTTCAGAATAAAAAACTGCATCCAACGAGCCCTTATTTATTGATATAAAACGTTCCTGTCACGAGATAAAAGTAAATTAAATTTGATAAATTTGAGCTGTTTACAGAGTGCCATGAAAAATAAAATGAATTAGTCAGATCAAAAAAATAAACACTTCAATTAATTACGATAAAATGTATCTTAGGAAGAAAAGAAGGAAAATAAAATAATTATTAATTTATTTTTTTGATTAGTAAATCCTTCTTATGGTCCAATAAATCAATTAGAACAACTATTTCAAATCTGTCAACTGTCAGAGTGACGGAATAAGTATTTTTGTTTTGTTTAATTTTACATGGCAGTCTGAAACTAGCATAAATTGTTCATTTTTATTTCATGTTTATTTCGTGAAAGAAATCGATTTGAACAAAAAATTTAAGCTTATTCGATGCAGTTTTTTATTCTGAAAGTGAATAGGTAAAGAGATACAGCAATATTAAAAAAATAACATTGAAATCCCTATACGCCACATTTCAATTCTACACCCTGTATGTATAGCTTAGGTTACAATGCGTCTTGTAGGAATGTTTTTATTAATGAGCATATTATGAATTTTCCTTGCTTGTACATGTATAAAGTTATTTTATTTATAAGAACACATAGAGACATGTTACATACTCATGAACACATTCATACTTATAATACACGAAATAAAAGTGATATTGTTGTGCCTCTTTGCAAATTAACATTGACGCAAGATAACCCTTTAACAATTGGCTCAAAATTGTATAATAAGTTACCAGCAGATCTTAAAAACATACAGTCACTCAACTGCTTTAAAAATAAGTTAAAAGATATGTTCATAAAAAAGGGTTATTATGAGGTTAATGATTTCCTCACTGATAAATTTGTATAATTTTAGAATTTATATTGCATGGTATGTAAAAATGAATACATTAATTAATGTTTTTTTGACGAACCTGATATCATTGTATATGATCAATAGGAAATAAATTATTATTATTATTACTTAAAACAATTTTTTGAGAATTTAATTACATCTTATGCGGTTCTTTGGCTTAGGGGAGTTCCGATATTTATTAATCCTAGTATGGAAAGTTGCTAAATTACGGATTTATTTAATACTTTGGTGGTACTTAAAACGATTTTATGAAATTTAATTATACTTTTATGCGGTATTTTGACTTAGAGAGGGTTCGGATATTTATTTATCCTGGTATGAAAACCATATTTTAGATTATATTCAGGTAGTTTCATCTTAATTATTTAAATGACTTTACCTGACCCTGAAAAACAACTTAGACCTTAAACGATAGTTCTCTACCGAATTTAGTCATTTCGACTATCCCTGTGCAAACAATTATTGGCGCGTCACTGGAATGTCTTTGACAGAATTATTTATTACTGCCAGTCATTCTCAAATATAGTATAATCATTTATTTGCACTTCTGTTGTCTACGATCTACGTTGTGTTGTTTATTGTTTACGGCTTTTCTTGAAGAACTTATTTATGAATATCGATTTTAAACGATGCATACGTTTCATATTTGGTTTTAACTGCGGAACAGTTATTTTTTGTGACGTTTAAGCTTGACAAGTGATTTTCTATTTGGTGTACTGTTACATTTGGAGCAAATCTTGATATGAAGACGTGACTATAGTTTTGTAATTGGACACCGTCACTTGAAAGTTGCATACCAGTAACAGTAATAATGTTCGTTTTTCTGTTTTGTCTTCTGCGAGTAGGTATACGAGTATAGCTGAATTTCTTGAATTTATTGCAGAAACTGAGTTAGAACGTAATCTGCTAGAGTACGTTATGTTTACGTTTTTGTTTATATTTATAACTTTTGAGTCATCTGTAGTTTCTGCATTCGAGTTTGAGACTTGTATCGATAAAGTAGAAAGACTTTCAGCTTGACTATCCTCGCTACTGGGAATAGGAATATGACCTTTACTGGTTACACCCACTGTTGATTCATCATTTAATTTATCTACACTACCTTTTAATTCAGTAATAGTGATTCCATATATTTCAGCACTTTTTGAAAATAACTCGCATTTTCATTTACTATCTACTGTGATATTTGACTCCGTGCATTTAGTACAGAACCACTTGATACTTTCATTTGCTAACACAACATTTAATTCACGTTTTTTACAGATGAGCAAGGTATGTGATATGCTTGATTGCACTTAAAACCAGAGCAAGTAATTTTAAAATCATCAGAATTCTTTAAAAAACTGTCCGCCATTTTAAGATTTTAAAATATAAAAACAATTATTAAGGTCTGTTTATAGATTTAACAAAAACTCATTTTTTTATCATCTAGAAAATACTAAATTCGTCTTATTCGCTGGGTGCGAAGTGTAGGGTGGGGGTAACAAAACTGATCACAGCGCTTGATGCGGACTAACTTAACAATAATGTAGGCTATCTGTCTAATGTCAAATATGTGCCTGTGTGTTTATTCGATTTACAAATAAAATTAAATGGGACATGACAGTTTTTATGATGTTAATTGCTGCCTATTAACTGGTAGGAACACTAAAATTTAAGTTTTACAGATTTCCAATAGCGAATGCTGGTTGCGAAAGAATATCTCCAATGCCGCTTTGGCTTTCAAAATTCAAAGGCCGTTGGTTGCACCAAGGTGAATCAGTTACGAATCGAGTACTACTACGGTACTCGAGGCATTGACGCCTAGGCTCGTGAAGTGCTGTCAGGCTGATAATGATGCAAAAGATCACATAATATAACTACATTATTTATTCAAAAATTATAGACTACATTGAAAGGAAACTTAAATATAAAATGGATTTGGTTTGCAATCGCACATTTTATGCAGTTTAAATTTTAAATAACTCGAATAAAACCGTCGTTTGTAGATCACCTAATTTGTCATGCAAATGTCAATATTTAATATTTTCAAGAAATTTCACTCATTCAAAACGAAAGAAGAAAACTATTGTATGTAAAACCAACTCTATCTTCGTTTCCTTGTCACATATATACTTATTTTGTAAAATATTGTCACAAGATAATTAGATAATTACCTGTATGCCACGGCTGCTCACACTGGCAGAGTGGGAGTGGGTAGGTATACGTGAAATAAGTACCAAAACGCACAATCAAATCTAACAACTTATATTGACAAGAATCTCAATAAAGACTAATTGGCCTACACGACCCTAGCCGCTGAACGGCAAATCACAATCTACCTTAAGCTAGACACAATATCGTTCCAACGACACAAAAAAACGTACAATAAAATCAGACAAAATAAAGGCTATTGCAAACTGAAAATGCTCTGCACATGTAACTGGGTTACTGTATAATAAACAAAGCCTACACCAAGGCTGCCTAACTACAAGCCACTTCACACGGTTAAGCTTTACTTTACTAAACTACCGAAGCTCAAAGAAAACCACAGATCACAATCATAAATGGCTGCCTAACACAAACCAACTTCGCATATGAAAGCAAAACATGGATCTAAATTATATAAACTACAAAAACAGATGGACGGTAAACGACGGTAGTGCAGAAACTTCTGCTGAACCCAATTACAAATACAAAAATAAACTAAACTCTTATCTCTACTTGCTGGGCTTGGAGAGCCAAAATTTGAGTGTATAACTTAATAAATAAGTGCATAAGACCTGAATACAGATGCTCCGGTTGTAAGGAGTGGCGTCTGGCTGGGGATGACAACGGATACTGCGGTCAGCTTGATTTATATGGAACTCTGGCTGTAGATGGAGGTCGAGCATCAGAGTTCTAGGCGCCAGGCAGAATAACTTCCACCGCCGACAACAGTTCCAGCCGTAGGTCTCACTCTCCAAGCAGGTACAGCAGCAAGCAGGATAAGCAAAGCACGCTCAGCAGCAATCACTAGGAACATCAAAGCATGTGAATAGCAAGCAAGCAATATACAGTACTAGCAAATACCGTCCACAGAGGGCTGGCAAAGCTGATGGTAATTCAATCAATATAATATACAATAATAATAAAAATTCAGAAAGCAAATACAATCTACAGAGAGATTGCAAAGCTGGTAGCAATAAACAATAAGAATGATACGAATAAATAAGCTCACCAAAGCAAATACTACCTACAGAGAGGTAGCAAAGCTTAACAGGGCTGCTGCCAGTCTCGGAGAACTTGGCAGGCCAAGCAGCGTGCACACAAACTAGCATAAGTAAGCTAAGCACAGTGTAAACTACATAAAAGTAAGTAAAATTATATAAATGAATAAATATAAATAAATAAATATAAATAAATAAATATTAATAAATAAATATTAAAATAAATAAATAAGTATGACTAAAATCTTAAATACCTCAAAACAATAGATCCAGACGGGATCAATAAATATTTATCTAAATAAAACAATAGGAGCAAAATTCTCAACTACACAAATAAATCAAAAATGTGGACCCAGACGGGCAACGCACTGAGCCACTAATAACGCTAGATAATAGCGATACAGCCAATACTTTCCTTGAAATAATGCTGTCAAAATGCAAGATGACAAGATGTTCCTCAAATCAAACGTTTCTCCGCAATGGATCAAACTAAACTCCAGCCGTGCTTGTTCAGCCAACGATCTTCCAAAACAATTAAAAATTCCACAAAGCCAAAAGGTCGCAAAATGTTGAGAGACAGAGCTTCCAAATAAATGGGTGGCCCTAAAAAAACACACTGTACAAAAATTCCCGACAAAGTTCAGCCATGTGGTCAGAGCCACGTAACCTCAAAAGCCAAAATCACAGCACAAAAGCCCACAAATTCACCGCAATGAATTGGTGCCACAAAATCACCTCAGCAAACCAAAAGTAATATTAAACAGTACTTAACTTTGGGCTGTGATGTACTAAAAAAGCAGGAATTACATGTGCTTCAATTCGGCCCCTCTCAGCACCGCCCTTAGATTGCACTTCAATACGCCGGCCGAACAAGAAAGAATTCCCATTCCGCTGCTCTTATATATCAACCGTCCTACCGAACACATGCGCACCTTGACCGGAAGACGACCCGGTCACATTCCTCCCCGTCGCCTTAAATTTTTGACTGTAACACAGTGAAGACAAAAATTTTCCGTCACGCACAACATATGGTTTAAGTAAGGATACATGCCAAACACCACAGTTCCTCCGTGTATTTACGTCCTGCAGTTCATACCGCGTGTCTGACAGACGTCGGATGACCTGACATTTAGAGTATTTCGGAGCTAACTTGCTAGCAAAGTAATTTGCAGCATCAGATAAGAATTTAGTGCGTTTCAGAACCAGGTCACCAACTTGAAAAGTTACTTCCCGTCGTCGCAGATTGTATCTCTGAGCATTTTTCGCAAAAGCATCCTTTAGTTTGCGGCTAACAATGTCCCGGACGCGATCCAACTCCCTAATTCGATCGGCATACAGCTCACGATTCTCAAATTCTACTGCATCTGCAGCCAAACAGGGTTCCGTCGAGCGTCCTTTGGAGCTGAGTTCTCGGCCAAAGTGCAGGAATGCCGGTGAAAATCCTGTAACCTCATGCACGGCAGTGTTTATAGCAAATTGCAGCTGCGGCAACTGCTCATCCCATTCCCGCTGAGAATCTTGCAGATAGGAAGAAATCAAGGTGCCAATGACGCGATTAGTTCGTTCCGTAGGGTTTGCAGAAGGATGATAGTTTGGGGTGTACTGCACTTTTATATTATAAGAAGAACACAAAGATTTAAAATCCTTTGACACATACTGTGTACCATTATCACAGACAAGATACTCCGGGATTCCTTGAGCTAACAGAACACGCTCCTCAAATATTTTACCGATAACCTTGCTTTGCGCTGTGCGAATAGGAAAAATCCAGGTGAATTTTGTGAACATGTCACAAACTACAAAAATGAAGCGGTTACGATTCTTAGACAAGGGCAGCGGTCCCATTAAGTCAGTGCAGAAGTACTGCAAAGGCCGACTCACCGTTCTCTTGCCCAAAAGTCCAGCCGGGGGTCGCTGCTCCACCTTCTGTAGTTGACATACCTCGCAACTCTTGACGTAATGCTTCACGTCATTATGCAACTTCGGCCAGTAATACCGCTGAGCAAGCCGTCGTTCAGTTTTGAAGATACCGAAATGTCCAGCCATCGGGTTGTCATGGGTCTCCTGCAGCACAGTTTTCCGCAAAGAAGATGGGATTAGCATTTTCCAAGGATCCTCCTCGGAATGTGGATTAACTAACCGGCATTGCTTGAAGATCGCCCCATCAACTACCTTCCATTTAGGAAACTGGGCTGGTGCCTGCAAAATGCGCGAGCGCAGATCACGATACTGCTGATCCAAATCCTCAGCTTGAAAAGCCAGCAGGCTCACGCCACGAGACAAAGCATCAGGCACAACATGTGAACTTCCCTTACGATGCACAACTTCAAAATCATAGGACTGTAGGAGCAAAATCCACCGAGCCAATCTACCTTTCGGTTCCTTCATCCGGTTCAAAAGAGTCAGAGCACTATGATCGGTAATAACCGTAAATCGCGAGCCCTCCACATATCCGCGAAATTTCTTCTCTACAGCCCAAACTACTGCTAAAATTTCAAGTTCTGAAACAGAATAATTCCTCTCACACGGAGTTAAAGCACGACTGGCATAAGCCACAACAGTTTCACCCTGCTCCGTTTCTTGTGTCAAAACAGCCCCCAAAGCCTCCAAACTGGCATCAGTTTGAATAGTGAAAGGCCGAGAAAAATCGGGAAAGGACATAACGGGAGCCCTACTCAAGCACTGCTTCAGCTCTGAAAAAGCTGCAGCCGTCTTTTCAGTCCACTCAAAAGGAACGGACTTCTTAGTCAAACGTGTAAGTGGCAAAATCAAAGTAGAGAAATGAGGAATGAACCGCCGATACCAGCTAGCAAGCCCAATGAACCGACGGACTTCTTTGACTTTAGTAGGCACTGCAAAGTTCTGAATGGCGTCGACTTTCTCCGGATCCACTCGTAATCCCTGTGCATCCACGATGTAGCCCAAATAATGCAGCTCGCGACGCATAAAGAAACATTTTTCCCTGTTGAGCGTGAGATTGGCGTCCTCTAGCTTCTGCATAACCTTACGCAGCACGGCAAGATGAGTTTCAAAATCGGGTGTACAAAGAATCAAATCATCTAGATAAGCGAAACAATGCTTCTGCAGCAACGGATCATGGGCCAACAACAAATCGATCAGGCGCTGCATTTTCGCTGGAGAGTTGATCAAGCCAAAGGGAGTAGTCACAAAATGATACAACCCCTTCCCTGGAACCGTAAAGGCCGTATATTCGCGGCTATCCTTGTCTAGCGGAATCTGCCAAAAAGCACTCTTTAAATCAAGACTGGATAAATACTTGGCACCCCCCAAGCGATCCAAGATTGAATTCATGTACGGAAGTGGATAAGCATCCGGCTTAACCACCTGGTTAAGTTTCCTGTAATCAATGCACAGACGGTATTGATTCTTGCCCTTAGGGACAACCACTATCGGCGAGGACCAAGCACTCGTCGAAGGTTCGACCACGTTCAGCCGCAGCATTTCGTCCAACTCCTCATGTATAAACTTCTCAATATGTGGTGAGACAGGGTAGTATCGCTGTTTGATTGGGCGTGTTCCGGCTTCCACTTCTATGGTGTGTGTGAGTAGTGTAGTACGCCCCAATTCTGCAGCGTTTTTAGCAAAGAAATTTTCCACTACCATATTGAGAGCCCGCGACTGTGCATCCGTAAGATTGGAGTGGTTTGCGGAAGTGCAAGCAACAGTAGAAACAGAATTAGAAAAATAGTAAGTATTGTGGACAAAGTCGGTCATAATATTGAATTGCTGCAAAAAATCAATGCCTAAGATCAGCTCAGAAGCCAAGGATTCCACTACATAAGTTTCAATCAGGTGGGTGACATGCTGAACAGAAAATTTCAACTGTACAGAGCCAATTATCGAGCATTGAGCCCCATTAGTCGTAGTAATACAGTCTCGGGAAGGGTGTATAGACAGAGAAAGGTGTTTAAAACGATTGATGACAGCCGGAGTGACCAGTGTAATCGATGAGCCAGAATCGACTAAGCCCAACAGCTTGGCAGACCCAACTTCCACCTCAAGGTACGGTCGGGGGTCATCTGGGTGAGTAGCCAGCGAAAAGAAAACCGGAGAGCTGTTCTTCATAAAATCCTGGACACGAGCTGTCCACTTCCTCCACTCTTCATCAGCCAATTGAGTTGCTTTAGGAGAAAAGACGCGATCTTGACAACCCTTTACTGACCGCGTCTGGCGTTTCCCGAACACCGATCACAATTTGATTTAATGACACGCGGTTTACCGCACCCAAAGCAAAATACATTCCGAGCTGCCGAGCATCCTCTGAATTGGTGTCCTGGTTTGCCACAATTCCAGCAGCCGCTGGCAAGAGTTCGATCACCTGACCGCATCGCAGGTTTAGCCCGACTTTCCTCATCCTCAGCTGATGCTTTCACAGTATCTATAGCTGCCGATTTCTCCGAAGCACGTGCTGCTTCTAATTTCTGGCATAACCTATGAAGCTGTTCGAGATTACTAACCTCCACCGTGGCCAAATGCCGACAATAATAAGAATCCAGATTATTTTGAACCGTAGCCAAAATTTCCTCAGCTGGTGACGCAACAGTTAACCGCGAAAACAATAACTGCATTTCCGTAATAAAATCAGAAGGCGACTCGAACGCCTTCTGCTTGCGCTGTAATATAAATTGTTTCGCTTTCAAATCATAATTGATCGGCAGATACCGCTCCTTCAACTTCAGTACCAGTTGCTTCCAATTGTGAATAGAATCACGGTTGGCTCTGAACCACGCTAAAGCCCCACCCGTGAACAAATCCGTAGCGCCGTGATACAAATCCTCAGCAGTTGCGCCACGCGATAGCCTCAGTTCTTCGATTCGTTGTAAGAAATCAACTAGCTCAGTTTTTCCATCGAAAGTAAGGTTCCACTTGTGCACTGGCACAAATCTGGCAGTTGACGTGTCTGCCGACGCATTAGTAGCCGAGCTGACATTCGCTACACCCGGGAAAGCAGATTTCCTGGTCAAAAGCTTATCCAATTCATAAATAGCCTTCAGAAGCTCATCGCGATCCGCTATCACTCCAGCATCGCTAAGTCGCGTAGTTCGTCGGAGCAGATGGCCCAACCGATTATCTATAGCCGTGATTTCAGACTCAAACGTCCATGCTGCTGCCATAATCAGATCTTTCAGCTCTTCATGTTTAGCTTTGCACGTTTGAAGTTCTCCTGCCTGATTTAGTGTCAACGGTACTTCTTCTGTGTCTTGTAGTGCCTTAAGCCGCGCTATAGCCTGTCGAGTCGTATAATCTTTGCGCTGATCACCTTTCAGCAGTAGTTCGTAATAATGTTCATCGCGTGTCAAACCGATGAACGCCATTATAGCACAAAAGAGAAGAAAAACAACCAGAGATTCTTGTCACAAGTATTTCACGTATACCACACTACCAGAGCAGGCCCCACGTTCGGGCGTCAAAAATATGTCACAAGATAATTAGATAATTACCTGTATGCCACGGCTGCTCACACTGGCAGAGTGGGAGTGGGTAGGTATACGTGAAATAAGTACCAAAACGCACAATCAAATCTAACAACTTATATTGACAAGAATCTCAATAAAGACTAATTGGCCTACACGACCCTAGCCGCTGAACGGCAAATCACAATCTACCTTAAGCTAGACACAATATCGTTCCAACGACTCAAAAAAACGTACAATAAAATCAGACAAAATAAAGGCTATTGCAAACTGAAAATGCTCTGCACATGTAACTGGGTTACTGTATAATAAACAAAGCCTACACCAAGGCTGCCTAACTACAAGCCACTTCACACGGTTAAGCTTTACTTTACTAAACTACCGAAGCTCAAAGAAAACCACAGATCACAATCATAAATGGCTGCCTAACACAAACCAACTTCGCATATGAAAGCAAAACATGGATCTAAATTATATAAACTACAAAAACAGATGGACGGTAAACGACGGTAGTGCAGAAACTTCTGCTGAACCCAATTACAAATACAAAAATAAACTAAACTCTTATCTCTACTTGCTGGGCTTGGAGAGCCAAAATTTGAGTGTATAACTTAATAAATAAGTGCATAAGACCTGAATACAGATGCTCCGGTTGTAAGGAGTGGCGTCTGGCTGGGGATGACAACGGATACTGCGGTCAGCTTGATTTATATGGAACTCTGGCTGTAGATGGAGGTCGAGCATCAGAGTTCTAGGCGCCAGGCAGAATAACTTCCACCGCCGACAACAGTTCCAGCCGTAGGTCTCACTCTCCAAGCAGGTACAGCAGCAAGCAGGATAAGCAAAGCACGCTCAGCAGCAATCACTAGGAACATCAAAGCATGTGAATAGCAAGCAAGCAATATACAGTACTAGCAAATACCGTCCACAGAGGGCTGGCAAAGCTGATGGTAATTCAATCAATATAATATACAATAATAATAAAAATTCAGAAAGCAAATACAATCTACAGAGAGATTGCAAAGCTGGTAGCAATAAACAATAAGAATGATACGAATAAATAAGCTCACCAAAGCAAATACTACCTACAGAGAGGTAGCAAAGCTTAACAGGGCTGCTGCCAGTCTCGGAGAACTTGGCAGGCCAAGCAGCGTGCACACAAACTAGCATAAGTAAGCTAAGCACAGTGTAAACTACATAAAAGTAAGTAAAATTATATAAATGAATAAATATAAATAAATAAATATAAATAAATAAATATTAATAAATAAATATTAAAATAAATAAATAAGTATGACTAAAATCTTAAATACCTCAAAACAATAGATCCAGACGGGATCAATAAATATTTATCTAAATAAAACAATAGGAGCAAAATTCTCAACTACACAAATAAATCAAAAATGTGGACCCAGACGGGCAACGCACTGAGCCACTAATAACACTAGATAATAGCGATACAGCCAATACTTTCCTTGAAATAATGCTGTCAAAATGCAAGATGACAAGATGTTCCTCAAATCAAACGTTTCTCCGCAATGGATCAAACTAAACTCCAGCCGTGCTTGTTCAGCCAACGATCTTCCAAAACAATTAAAAATTCCACAAAGCCAAAAGGTCGCAAAATGTTGAGAGACAGAGCTTCCAAATAAATGGGTGGCCCTAAAAAAACACACTGTACAAAAATTCCCGACAAAGTTCAGCCATGTGGTCAGAGCCACGTAACCTCAAAAGCCAAAATCACAGCACAAAAGCCCACAAATTCACCGCAATGAATTGGTGCCACAAAATCACCTCAGCAAACCAAAAGTAATATTAAACAGTACTTAACTTTGGGCTGTGATGTACTAAAAAAGCAGGAATTACATGTGCTTCAATTCGGCCCCTCTCAGCACCGCCCTTAGATTGCACTTCAATACGCCGGCCGAACAAGAAAGAATTCCCATTCCGCTGCTCTTATATATCAACCGTCCTACCGAACACATGCGCACCTTGACCGGAAGACGACCCGGTCACAATATATTAATTTTTCTGTATTCCAACGAGAAAAAAGTTTATTCTGTATCTTTAAAAACAAATTTGATAATAGCAAAGTAAGGTACAATTATTGGATTTTTTTCTACATTTCCCCCAAGACTATCCTGTGACACAACATTGACAGAGCCTACAATATTGTAAACGCTAGGTGGCATTGTCGTCATGCACTCAGCAAATAAGGATTCCGAAATATACGTACTGACCTAACCACCTGAAACTCAAACTCGAAAATTTCGACCCATCGCTGTACTTCCCTTATGATTATATTTCGAGCCTCGTTCTCGTAATTACAACTATGTAGTAACGCTTTGCCGGTACGATTATGTCACAATGTTTAGTAAAAACAAAAACGTAATGTGTTACGTCCCCCTGGATTCCTCTGTCTCCGGTCTCCGTGATAATATTTAATCATTACGCTTTCTTGTGCGGTTGTCGTCACATCGGCTCCGATTAATTAAATGTTATAAAGTTAGTGTACAGTGTTCTGCAATTATTTAAGAAGATTGGAAAAAGAAGAGATAGGATAGAGACTCGCGGATGAGGAATAATGGAAACTCGAAAGGAAAATAGCACAGTCGTCGGCAAAATCAAATTCTTCTTCTTCAAAGCAAATTTTAGAAATTAAGCAAGGTAATTTATTACCGGTGGTGGTCATGATTTTCGAACTTTGTTTTTCAAAATGTTTATCGGCGGTTTTTGCATATGTTTTTGTTTTTATAATATTGGATCGGTATATTTCTTAGAGGGGCAAGAACCCTTATAAGTATTTCGAAGTCTTAGTTTACAGTGTTTTAATTGATTTCTTAATTAGCAGTACGAGTTCACACAAGATCACATGATCACTGTACAAAATACTACTTATAGTAGATTATTGCCTTTATTACAAGTCCGAAAGTTTTTTAAACACTTATAACTATAACTTAAATTGAGGGTGTTGCGGTTTTTGCATATGTTTTTTGTTTTTATAATATTGGATCGGTATATTTCCTAGAGGGGTAAGAACCCTTATAAGTACTTCGAAGTCTTAGTTTACAGTGTTTTATTTGACTTCTTAATGAGAGGGGCAAGAACCCTTATAAGTACTTCGAAGTCTTAGTTTACAGTGTTTTATTTGACTTCTTAATTAGCAGTACGAGTTCACACAAGAGGTGAAACATCTGCAGTTACATAACTGAAATTCACGCAAATAGTGAAGCAGTTACTTAATGGATCTTATCGATTTCAGTTTTGTAGGGAATAAAACATTATGCATATTACTCATCCCAAAAGTAAAATATTTTCAAACAGTTAGCAGGTAGATTAATTTAACACGAGAGATTAAACAGTCTGTTTTAATTGACTTCTTAATTGGCAATACGAGTTCACACAAGAGGTGAAACATCTGCAATTACATAACTTAATTGGCTAAGTCAAGTTGGCCCTACCACATAAATATTTATAAATAAAAATTATATTATCGGTTTGCGCTTGTATTGCGCTCTATCGCTCCACAAATATTTTTTTTTGCGCTGCTCTACTTTTGCAGTAATTCAAAGAACAAGTTAGGAAGGGCCAAGTTGACATTAGCCTTTCCTTTATGAAAATTTTAAAATTTTCATAATTATTTCAATAGCTCTTCGTATGCGCTCTTTTGCGCCATAAATATAAAATTTTGCGCTAGCATACATTTTATGTTATTAACAATCAAAATTGGGAGGGCCAAGTTGACAACAAAAAAAAAGTTAATTGTTATTATATTTTTGTATTGCATTTTAATATAAATTTCTTGCGCTCTATTGCTCCATAAATTATTTTTTTTGCGCTGCTCTTATTTAGTAGTAATTGGAAGAGTTAGTTAGGAAGGGCCAAATTGACGGTAGCCTTCCCTTTTGACTATTTAACAATTTTCATTATTGTATGAATGACCCTTCATATGCGCTCTATTGCGCCAGTAAAATAAAATTTTGCGCTTTCACCAAATTCGTTTTATTAAAAATTTAATTTGGCAGGGCTAAGTTGACGAGAAAAAAAAATGTAATAATATTATTTTTTTACTTTGGTATTAAATCTATTATGTATTGCGCTCTTTTGCTCCGTTCTTATTTTTTTTGCGCTTTGTTTATATAGCAGTAATTTACATAATTCATCCGAATAGGTAAAATCAAAGTCAGTAGATATGGGTTTCACTTATATATTCTTCTAATATTAAATTAATGGTCCTTGTATTATGTGGTATTAAAAAAAATACACTGGTTGCATTAAAATTGGAGTTATAAGGAATTTTTTTTAAAGCACTAAGTAAGAGATAGCCGTATACTAAGGAAAAATTCTGGCCGGAAACTGAGCTTCCCACAAAAAATTGCTTTTTACATTCCACCATACCTGTAAAGGGCGGGATTTCTGGAGGTCGGATAACTCAAATACGAATTACTCAAAAATGTTGATATTTGGTATTATACATTTGAATACAAATTGGAAGAGCTCATTAGATTTTGGTACCTACAAATATCTTCACTGGAAGTAATATTTTTTGAAGAGTGCAAAGATTAATTGTCAATTTTTTTTTATAAATTTGGATAAATAATATACCTAGTATTTATTTGTAATGACAATAAAGAGGAAAAGTTATTTGCAACTTACACGTTATCAAAAAATTGTCTTTATCTGGTAGCATTAAAGATAGAAAAATCTGACGTGGACACCACATGACTTCCTTGTACGCCTATTAAACTGTTCATACTTTTCTTAATAACTAAAATGTAGAATAATATAAAAATATAATAATCGTATTTGATTTATGCTCAAAATGCAAAAAAAAATACCAAGAGTAAAGTGCCCTTTTGGCACGGACGATCGCAACCAAAAATATTAGGTGATCAACTAGATGCAACATGAGTTTCAAATTCAAAATTTTAACTTTCTACGACATACCGTTTATGAATAATGCGAAAAATATCAATTAGTGTCCCTTTGGCACGGACGATCGCAACCAAAAATATGAGGTGATCAACTAGATGTAACATGAGTCTCAAATAAAAAATTACAACTTTGTACGACATACTGTTTTTGAATAATGCGAAAAATACCGAATAGTGCCCCTTTGGCACGGACGATCGCAATAAAAATAGGAGGTGCACAACTAGATGCTATAACAGTCCTAAATAAAAAATTTCAACTTGCTACGTCTAACCGTATTTGAGTTATGCGACATACATACGTCCGTCCGTCCGTACGTACGTACAGACGTCACGACGAAACTAGTCATAATGGATTCAGAAAAGGTCAAAACGGATATTTCCGTCAAAATCTGAGAACCGAAATTTTTCGCGATTACAATATTTCCTTATTACTCCGTACAAGGAAATAATAGAAAAATTAAATTTATCATAATAGGTTGATTTTTGTTTCTGTGTAAAAAATATTGACAGGTGACACGTTGACACTAACTCCATATACCTAAGTGATAAGAAGTAAGGTATTATAAATGTTTTGTATTCCGAAATATACGTACTGACCTAACCACCTGAAACTCAAACTCGAAAATTTCGACCCATCGCTGTACTTCCCTTATGATTATATTTCGAGCCTCGTTCTCGTAATTACAACTATGTAGTAACGCTTTGCCGGTACGATTATGTCACAATGTTTAGTAAAAACAAAAACGTAATGTGTTACGTCCCCCTGGATTCCTCTGTCTCCGGTCTCCGTGATAATATTTAATCATTACGCTTTCTTGTGCGGTTGTCGTCACATCGGCTCCGATTAATTAAATGTTATAAAGTTAGTGTACAGTGTTCTGCAATTATTTAAGAAGATTGGAAAAAGAAGAGATAGGATAGAGACTCGCGGATGAGGAATAATGGAAACTCGAAAGGAAAATAGCACAGTCGTCGGCAAAATCAAATTCTTCTTCTTCAAAGCAAATTTTAGAAATTAAGCAAGGTAATTTATTACCGGTGGTGGTCATGATTTTCGAACTTTGTTTTTCAAAATGTTTATCGGCGGTTTTTGCATATGTTTTTGTTTTTATAATATTGGATCGGTATATTTCTTAGAGGGGCAAGAACCCTTATAAGTATTTCGAAGTCTTAGTTTACAGTGTTTTAATTGATTTCTTAATTAGCAGTACGAGTTCACACAAGATCACATGATCACTGTACAAAATACTACTTATAGTAGATTATTGCCTTTATTACAAGTCCGAAAGTTTTTTAAACACTTATAACTATAACTTAAATTGAGGGTGTTGCGGTTTTTGCATATGTTTTTTGTTTTTATAATATTGGATCGGTATATTTCCTAGAGGGGTAAGAACCCTTATAAGTACTTCGAAGTCTTAGTTTACAGTGTTTTATTTGACTTCTTAATGAGAGGGGCAAGAACCCTTATAAGTACTTCGAAGTCTTAGTTTACAGTGTTTTATTTGACTTCTTAATTAGCAGTACGAGTTCACACAAGAGGTGAAACATCTGCAGTTACATAACTGAAATTCACGCAAATAGTGAAGCAGTTACTTAATGGATCTTATCGATTTCAGTTTTGTAGGGAATAAAACATTATGCATATTACTCATCCCAAAAGTAAAATATTTTCAAACAGTTAGCAGGTAGATTAATTTAACACGAGAGATTAAACAGTCTGTTTTAATTGACTTCTTAATTGGCAATACGAGTTCACACAAGAGGTGAAACATCTGCAATTACATAACTTAATTGGCTAAGTCAAGTTGGCCCTACCACATAAATATTTATAAATAAAAATTATATTATCGGTTTGCGCTTGTATTGCGCTCTATCGCTCCACAAATATTTTTTTTTGCGCTGCTCTACTTTTGCAGTAATTCAAAGAACAAGTTAGGAAGGGCCAAGTTGACATTAGCCTTTCCTTTATGAAAATTTTAAAATTTTCATAATTATTTCAATAGCTCTTCGTATGCGCTCTTTTGCGCCATAAATATAAAATTTTGCGCTAGCATACATTTTATGTTATTAACAATCAAAATTGGGAGGGCCAAGTTGACAACAAAAAAAAAGTTAATTGTTATTATATTTTTGTATTGCATTTTAATATAAATTTCTTGCGCTCTATTGCTCCATAAATTATTTTTTTTGCGCTGCTCTTATTTAGTAGTAATTGGAAGAGTTAGTTAGGAAGGGCCAAATTGACGGTAGCCTTCCCTTTTGACTATTTAACAATTTTCATTATTGTATGAATGACCCTTCATATGCGCTCTATTGCGCCAGTAAAATAAAATTTTGCGCTTTCACCAAATTCGTTTTATTAAAAATTTAATTTGGCAGGGCTAAGTTGACGAGAAAAAAAAATGTAATAATATTATTTTTTTACTTTGGTATTAAATCTATTATGTATTGCGCTCTTTTGCTCCGTTCTTATTTTTTTTGCGCTTTGTTTATATAGCAGTAATTTACATAATTCATCCGAATAGGTAAAATCAAAGTCAGTAGATATGGGTTTCACTTATATATTCTTCTAATATTAAATTAATGGTCCTTGTATTATGTGGTATTAAAAAAAATACACTGGTTGCATTAAAATTGGAGTTATAAGGAATTTTTTTTAAAGCACTAAGTAAGAGATAGCCGTATACTAAGGAAAAATTCTGGCCGGAAACTGAGCTTCCCACAAAAAATTGCTTTTTACATTCCACCATACCTGTAAAGGGCGGGATTTCTGGAGGTCGGATAACTCAAATACGAATTACTCAAAAATGTTGATATTTGGTATTATACATTTGAATACAAATTGGAAGAGCTCATTAGATTTTGGTACCTACAAATATCTTCACTGGAAGTAATATTTTTTGAAGAGTGCAAAGATTAATTGTCAATTTTTTTTTATAAATTTGGATAAATAATATACCTAGTATTTATTTGTAATGACAATAAAGAGGAAAAGTTATTTGCAACTTACACGTTATCAAAAAATTGTCTTTATCTGGTAGCATTAAAGATAGAAAAATCTGACGTGGACACCACATGACTTCCTTGTACGCCTATTAAACTGTTCATACTTTTCTTAATAACTAAAATGTAGAATAATATAAAAATATAATAATCGTATTTGATTTATGCTCAAAATGCAAAAAAATACCAAGAGTAAAGTGCCCTTTTGGCACGGACGATCGCAACCAAAAATATTAGGTGATCAACTAGATGCAACATGAGTCTCAAATTCAAAATTTTAACTTTCTACGACATACCGTTTATGAATAATGCGAAAAATATCAATTAGTGTCCCTTTCGCACGGACGATCGCAACCAAAAATATGAGGTGATCAACTAGATGTAACATGAGTCTCAAATAAAAAATTACAACTTTGTACGACATACTGTTTTTGAATAATGCGAAAAATACCGAATAGTGCCCCTGTGGCACGGACGATCGCAATAAAAATAGGAGGTGCACAACTAGATGCTATAACAGTCCTAAATAAAAAATTTCAACTTGCTACGTCTAACCGTATTTGAGTTATGCGACATACATACGTCCGTCCGTCCGTACGTACGTACAGACGTCACGACGAAACTAGTCATAATGGATTCAGAAAAGGTCAAAACGGATATTTCCCGCCGTATCTAGAAAACTGACTTATAAACATAAATGTATATCTACGTACAATCCGGCGAATGAATCTTTTGATATGCTTTTGATGCAGATTTTTCATTACTTATTAATTTTCTAGATTTGCACCTTCTACTGTTATATTTTCCTGTTTGAATAGTCTAGATTTTTACTCTTCTGTGTTGAAGCCTTTCTCTGTTCAACTACTACAAAACATTTATAATACCTTACTTCTTATCACTTAGGTATATGGAGTTAGTGTCAACGTGTCACCTGTCAATATTTTTTACACAGAAACAAAAATCAACCTATTATGATAAATTTAATTTTTCTATTATTTCCTTGTACGGAGTAATAAGGAAATATTGTAATCGCGAAAAATTTCGGTTCTCAGATTTTGACGGAAATATCCGTTTTGACCTTTTCTGAATCCATTATGACTAGTTTCGTCGTGACGTCTGTACGTACGTACGGACGGACGGACGTATGTATGTCGCATAACTCAAATACGGTTAGACGTAGCAAGTTGAAATTTTTTATTTAGGACTGTTATAGCATCTAGTTGTGCACCTCCTATTTTTATTGCGATCGTCCGTGCCAAAGGGGCACTATTCGGTATTTTTCGCATTATTCAAAAACAGTATGTCGTACAAAGTTGTAATTTTTTATTTGAGACTCATGTTACATCTAGTTGATCACCTCATATTTTTGGTTGCGATCGTCCGTGCCAAAGGGACACTAATTGATATTTTTCGCATTATTCATAAACGGTATGTCGTAGAAAGTTAAAATTTTGAATTTGAAACTCATGTTGCATCTAGTTGATCACCTAATATTTTTGGTTGCGATCGTCCGTGCCAAAAGGGCACTTTACTCTTGGTATTTTTTTTTGCATTTTGAGCATAAATCAAATACGATTATTATATTTTTATATTATTCTACATTTTAGTTATTAAGAAAAGTATGAACAGTTTAATAGGCGTACAAGGAAGTCATGTGGTGTCCACGTCAGATTTTTCTATCTTTAATGCTACCAGATAAAGACAATTTTTTGATAACGTGTAAGTTGCAAATAACTTTTCCTCTTTATTGTCATTACAAATAAATACTAGGTATATTATTTATCCAAATTTATAAAAAAAAATTGACAATTAATCTTTGCACTCTTCAAAAAATATTACTTCCAGTGAAGATATTTGTAGGTACCAAAATCTAATGAGCTCTTCCAATTTGTATTCAAATGTATAATACCAAATATCAACATTTTTGAGTAATTCGTATTTGAGTTATCCGACCTCCAGAAATCCCGCCCTTTACAGGTATGGTGGAATGTAAAAAGCAATTTTTTGTGGGAAGCTCAGTTTCCGGCCAGAATTTTTCCTTAGTATACGGCTATCTCTTACTTAGTGCTTTAAAAAAAATTCCTTATAACTCCAATTTTAATGCAACCAGTGTATTTTTTTTAATACCACATAATACAAGGACCATTAATTTAATATTAGAAGAATATATAAGTGAAACCCATATCTACTGACTTTGATTTTACCTATTCGGATGAATTATGTAAATTACTGCTATATAAACAAAGCGCAAAAAAATAAGAACGGAGCAAAAGAGCGCAATACATAATAGATTTAATACCAAAGTAAAAAAATAATATTATTACATTTTTTTTTCTCGTCAACTTAGCCCTGCCAAATTAAATTTTTAATAAAAAGAATTTGGTGAAAGCGCAAAATTTTATTTTACTGGCGCAATAGAGCGCATATGAAGGGTCATTCATACAATAATGAAAATTGTTAAATAGTCAAAAGGGAAGGCTACCGTCAATTTGGCCCTTCCTAACTAACTCTTCCAATTACTACTAAATAAGAGCAGCGCAAAAAAAATAATTTATGGAGCAATAGAGCGCAAGATATTTATATTAAAATGCAATACAAAAATATAATAACAATTAACTTTTTTTTTGTTGTCAACTTGGCCCTCCCAATTTTGATTGTTAATAACATAAAATGTATGCTAGCGCAAAATTTTATATTTATGGCGCAAAAGAGCGCATACGAAGAGCTATTGAAATAATTATGAAAATTTTAAAATTTTCATAAAGGAAAGGCTAATGTCAACTTGGCCCTTCCTAACTTGTTCTTTGAATTACTGCAAAAGTAGAGCAGCGCAAAAAAAAATATTTGTGGAGCGATAGAGCGCAATACAAGCGCAAACCGATAATATAATTTTTATTTATAAATATTTATGTGGTAGGGCCAACTTGACTTAGCCAACTTAATTCGGATTTTAGGAACCGAAATGCACGCAGGCAGTGAAGCAGTTACATAAATGGATATTATTGATTTAAATTTTATAAAAATTAAAACATTATGCATATTACTTATCCTAAAAGTAAAAAATTTCTAACTTCTTAAAAGAAGAAAAATATGCAATTAGTCATTCGAGAAGTAAATTACTAGCCTTGTCACACTAATTAGCATCGGAGATTCTCGTATCTCCGAAATAATTACCCATTAACAAATTCGAAATCGAACCACTCTTCATGTATCAAACACGCAAGAGTTCCTAGTTGAAAGAACTGCGGATTTACTGGGGAAGTATCCAATCTCAAAAATCGAAGAAGTGGTAAATCTGCATCCAGATGTTGAAAAACAATAGAATAACTGGATCAGTACAGAGGTCGGAAAGGAGACTAAAAAATTATAGCTTAACAAAATACGCGTCTAGCGAAGTTTCCTCCTTTACCGCACCAAAACTGAACCCCGAAATAAAAGCTTTTTTGCCAGATTAGTTTCAAAAGAGACAATCTTTTTCTGGACTCGCAGAACCAGTTAGGGACTGCAATAACTGTAATTGGAAAAACTCTATCCAATATTTTGTCAGAGGAGGAGTGGGTTAAGTATTATAACTGGAAACACTCACCACCTCAGGGCTACACAGCATAGGCCCAAAAATCGAGTTGTAGTCTCGCAGACTCACAACCGAGTTGCAGCGATACAAATAAGGTTCAGGCCTTCAGCGAAAACTTAACGCAGGTCACCTGTAAACATGCAGTCTTAACGACGACAACACAGCAATATTAATTCCAGAGGTAAGTGCTGGTCGTCTTAAAGTTTCCAACAAATATGGAAATCGTTTACAAAGGATACCTTTGTAGTTGAGCTGCATTAAGGGTTACGAATTGCTTTTCTATAGTCAGCCAAAGCAAAAATTAATGCCAAAGGTGACTAAAAATAACTCAACACAGTTACATATTGCTATACAGAATTCAATAAATTATTTTCACCAACTGTTTGAAAATGGAGAACACCAGAAAAGCGACTAAATTACTTAGTCCCGGTTCATTTAGATGCCCACTGGGATCTAAAGGATGTATATATATATTTTCCAGTAGCTAAAAGTAGCAGCAAATATTGAGTTTTTCTTACAATAACAAATTGTACCAGTTCACTGGTTTACCGTTGGACTTTTTACAAGTCCTTTTCATTTTACAAAAATTATGAGGATAGTAGTACAGAGCTTAAGATAGCAAGGAGTTCTATAATTTTTATTTAGATGATTTTTTGTATATTGTCAATTCATTTAAACATTGTTTATCTAATTTGCGAAAGATTATTGATCGTTTACAATACCATGGGTTGTACTAAATATTTGAAAAAAGTAGTTCAACACCTAGTAGGTACTAAATATTATATTTAGAGTTATTATAAACTCTAGTAATCACTTGTTGGAATTTCCAGAACATAAGAAAATTATGTTAATTAACAAAATAAAATCTTTGTTGGGAAAGAAATTAATTTCAATCAGTTCTTTCGTACAGCTGGCTTTACACAAAAGCAGTTGGAGACAGATAAAAACATAGCTCTGTCTAAAAGTAAAGGCGATTTGGATAAAATTATGTTTTTACCCGATAAATTAAACACAAATTTAAATGGTCGATAAATAATTTAAGTTCTAAAAATCCCATAAGACATTTAAAATTCGATTTGAATTTAATAATTTTTCCTGATACTTCGAAGCATGGTTCGGGTATATTTTGTGCAGGTCAAACTGTACAGGGTCTTTGGAATCGTGCTTAAAGAAAAGAACATATTATGAACTATTTGTATTTACTGGCAATTTTATAGACCTTCGCTGATTTGCAAGAGTTAAAGAAAATTGCGAAAGCTGGTTGAGAATAGACAATACAACAGCGATCTCATATGTTAATAAAATGAGTGGAGCGCAACTTAACAAATTACATAATTTAGCAAAATTGCGCGAACAGAAAAATATTTGGCTTTACCATCCAAAAGAAAATAAATGCTAAATGTGAAAAGTTCTGTTCATGGCATAGAGTTCCTTATTGTTTAATTGTTGATGCACTCACTATATCATGGAAAAACCTATATAATTATGCGTTTCCACCGTTTGCTATGATTTTAAAGGTCTTACATAAAATTATAGAAGATTAAGCACAGGGAATTTTAGTATATTGGTAAGCAACCTCGTTTCCTTTTTTTTTGTTAGGTTAAAAGATAAACCATTAGTTTGTCACTCTGCTAATACATTATTGTTATCCCCTTGCAAAACATAAGTTCACCCACTTGCAACTAATCTATCCTTAATAGCAGGAAGATTGTGTGGGAAGCGTTCGAAACCGAAACTCTAAATTATTCGCCAGCCACTGTTGATATATTAATATCATTTTTATCGGGCGCAACGCTAAAACAATATCAGGGGGTTTTTATAAACTAAAATTTTTTTCTGTGATAATTACGGATATGAGTTGTTTATGACGACAGAAAATAACTTATAGTCTAGTAAATGAAGGGTCCAACCTTGACAAAATCGCTCACCAATGTAATTTTTATATTAATTTGTCGGGATTGACAGGTAATTTAAAATAAGAAAAAGTTCTGTAAAAATTTTTCTTGTACGGGGGAGAAAAAGCCCCAAAGGTTCCAAAAATAGTTTTTCCGCCAATATCTGCTAAAATATAGCATTTAGAGAATTTTTGTTTAGAGTAAAATGAAGATCAGTTCATTATTTACAAAAAATGGTCCTTATGATTTTTCTCTAAAATTTGACCGTTTTCCGAGATAAACGGGCCCAAGCGCACCCTGGATTTTGAGCTCCTGCGCTGAATGCCGGAGAGCATGCTCCATGCATCTACACAGGAGCGGGCGGACAAAAGTCCAATAACTTGGGTACAAATGTATATTTTTTATTATTCAAAGTTTCGGTGAAAGGGGAGATCTACAGCTATCATACCCGGTGACTTGAGTCACGTTTTGATTTTTTGATATTTTAGATATTTTAGTATTTCAATTTATACAAGGTGCGGTTTACGGCAACCCCAATTCAGCACGGTCGGCAATTTCCTATATTCTGGGGGCCTATTAACAAATAGCACTTTTATAAAGAGATTTTTTAAGGGAATATTCAGATTTAAACCATTATTTCCTAAGATTCAGTAAAATATGGGATACTAATATCGTAGGTATTAAACAAATTAGCAACTGAAAGTCATTTAGATAAATTATCATTAAAAAATCTAACAAAAAGATTAAGTACCTTATTTGCACTAGTTTCAGTGCATATAGTCCAAATTTTAGCAGAAACTGAGATAAATAATATGCATCAAACACAGACCGGCATTGAAATTGAGATAAATTCTTTCATTGAAACCTCAGGACCAAGCCAAATCAATTTTTTCTAGATTGTCTTAGAAAAACCTAATTTACGTGTGGCTAGTACTAAACCTTTATTTAGAGAAAACCAAATAAGTGCGGCATACCAATAAATGGTTTTATTTCCTGGAATAAACCACATACAGCTGTATGTGCACAAACTTTTTCTAGATGAATTAAAGCATGCGTCAACATTAGCAGGGTGGAAGAGGAATTAGTTTGGATGTAAGTAATAAGAAACGCAGCTGGCTGGTCGAGGAATTTCCAGATATTGCAAAGTGTTATATTAGACAAGTGTCTAATTATAATAAGGAAAATATTGGGGTGACAATCCTAAATGGATAACTATAACAATGCTGGTTTGTTATTAAGTATGTGGTTGTTTTTAGGGAAAAATATAGCAATAAAATTTTAGCATTTTCATAAATCTAAACATCTACATAGTTGTAATTACGAGAACGAGGCTCGAAATATAATTGAAGATTAAACGAACTTACCTGTAAGTGAAGTTCAATCGAAATTATATGAGAGCCTCGTTCGAAGTAATTACAACGTCCCACCCATTTCCCAACCCCATAGGAAAATAGCGGAAATTTTCTTTCAGCTCTAAACGAAATGATTAAATATTATCACGGAGACCGGAGACAGAGGAATCCAGGGGGACGTAACACATTACGTTTTTGTTTTTACTAAACATTGTGACATAATCGTACCGGCAAAGCGTTACTACATAGTTGTAATTACTTCGAACGAGGCTCTCATATAATTTCTATTGAACTTCACTTACAGGTAAGTTCGTTTAATCTTCAATTATGTATATACCGTGAGTTTATTTTAACGTGAAATATGGGTATATCATATCCATGGTTACGAATTTGACAGCAATGTATTAGAGCGTTCTTTTTAAAATAGCTTTGTTCGTTGACATGAACTAGGTTGTTTTAGTGCACACTTTTTTGCACTGAAGCGTTCGATGACGCAAAGGTCCAGTTCATTCAACGTGTTCGATGAGAAAAGAAGTGTGAACTTGAACACACTTATTTGTACTGACTCTTGAGGTGGAGTAAGTTAGTGCAGGGTGTCGGAGTGGTGATGAAACGTCAAATTTCAATTATGCGCATAAATAAATAAAGAATAAACTTTACTATCATCTAAGTTTTTGAATTGATTTGACTCCATAAATTTGTCACTTAGGTATTGAAATTATTATTTATTCTAAAATGTCTTATACATTCGTTGTCCGTGTATGACGGAACATGTTCAAAATAATTTGTTATGCAATTTCGTTTTTGCTTGTTGTTACATAATAGTTATTTACAAATTAAATGCTGGAAGATTTTTATCTCACATGAGCGGTTTTTTATAATAAAACTATAATCAAATACGTTCAAGTTGTCGTTGTAGTCTGATCATTAAATTTGAGGTTACGATGTTTTTTCTACTGCATACTATTATGTTTAGAACTGCACGCACGTTGTGGCAGTTGATACAGGTAGTTTTAAAGAATACGCACAATCACTTTATAAATTTAGTCCTTTATTAAACGCACACGACGCACACCGAATATCATCCAAATCTCTAGAGTCAGTGATGCCAACTCTGTTACATTCTTCCATACATAACATTCCTTCCCAATTAGTTAATTTGACATGTTGAAATATTACATTGAAACATATGTTTACATATACAATTTAATTTTAAATACAATATGATATCAATTAGATAATAAACCCAACAACATTTACATATAACATTTAGCAACAATAAATAACGTACAGTTTCAAATGAGATCAAGGATTAAAGCGAGCGACTGGTTTCCTAATTCGAGTTGATCTTCGAAGGCTGAAAGGAGAGTCAGACTTTGAGACTTCCGGCGAAATGATTTTAGAGGGAGAACTAGGATTAGGTTCAAGAAGGGATTTTTCTTCATTGTTATCTGTTGGATTTTGAATTTTGATTTCTGATAAGAGCTTTTCTTCTAGGCCCCTCTTCCTCAAATGATTCACATGCACCGTTCTTGATTTCCCATTCAACGTAACTATATAAGACATTTTTCCGATTCGTTTTTCAATGGTTCATTTTTCCCATAAGTATCTGTTATTTGGTAATAATTTCTTGACAAACACTTTGTCATTTTTGTAGAAATTCCTGATGTGGTTTGGTGTCACTTCCGGAGATTTGGTAGTGCTTCCGATATTTGGTTTTAAGATCCCTAAGAGAGTTCTAGGTTGAAATTTACAGAGTATTTCGGCTGGACTTCTACCTGTAACAGTACTAGGAGTGTTTCGATATGCAAATAAGAGTTTGGTTAGTCTGTGATCCACTGAAAGATCATCGTTTGATTCAAAGATATTTTTCTTAAGCAATCTTTTGATAGTTTGCACGGCCCTTTCAGCTTGACCATTTGAAGGTGCGTGATAAGCTGGACTGTGCGTTAAGATAATTCCGTTTGATTTACAAAAGGTTTGGAAGCCTTCCGAATTAAAAGGCGGACCGTTGTCCGTCACAAGTTGCTCAGGAATTCCGAAAATTGCAAAAGATTGTCGGAATTTGTTAAGAGTTTGATTTAAGTTAGTTCCTTGCATACGATAAACGTCAGTCCATTTTGACGTACTATCGATAATAATTAAAAAATAATTTTCTTTAAAATGAAAAAAATCAGCGTGCAAACGTACCCATGGCTTGGTGTACCTGGGCCAGGCTGTCGTTACTGGCTTCGGTAAATTCTGATTTTCTTGACAAAGGCTGCATCTACTCGTCTTCTGTTCGATGTCTTGATCTAGACAAGGCCACCAAACGTAACCTCGGCTTAACATTTTCGTCCTCACAATGCCTGGATGTTGGTCATGGAGTAATTCTAGCACTTGGTTCCTTAATGCGCTAGGAATTATTACTCGGTTATTCCAAACCAGTACTCCTTCTTCTACCGAAAGTTCCCGTCTTCTGTTGAAGTATGGTTGAAGAGAACTTTGCTGATTATAATCGGACCAACCTCTTCGTGTGATGTCTAATACTTTGGACAAAATGCCGTCTTTCCTGGTCTCGCTGGCTATCTGCTCTGTTGATAACGGGGGAATTTCAATTTCTGAAAAATAGTTAGCATCTTCATTAAGAATTTTTTCGGACGGTATTCGTGAAAGTGCATCCGCGTTTCCTATCTCAGATCCTTTCCTGTATTTAATAGTGTAATCATATGCAGCTAATGTCAGTGCCCACCGCTGTATTCTTGCGGCTGCCAATGTCGGAATTCTTTTATCTTTTCCCAGTAATAGTTTGATAGGTTGATGGTCGGTTACTATTTCGAATTTTCGACCGAATAAATATTTATGAAACTTTTTTATTGCAAATATAATTGCTAGGGCTTCTCTTTGTATGTGTGCATAGCCCTGCTCCGTTTTTGAGAGTGAGCATGACTCGAACATGACCGGTCTTTCTTCACCATTTACAATATGGTTTAATACTGCTCCTACTCCAAAAGGAGATGCATCACATGTTACTGAAGTTGGATAATCGGGATTAAAGAATATTAATGCTTTACTATTTTGAAGCATTTCTTTACTTCTCTCGAATGCTTTTTGACATTTTTCTGTCCAGTCAAATTTTACTTTAGTCTCTAATAGTCTATGCAAAGGTTTTAATTCACTAGAGAGCATTGGTAAAAATTTCCGATAATAGTTCAACAACCCAAGGTATGATTTGAGTTGAGTTACATTATTAGGAGGTTTAATGGATTGAATTTGTTCAGTCTTACCTTTCAAAGGTTTCAAACCTGCACAAGAGATCTCGTGTCCTAAATATTCCACCGATTTTTGAAACCATTGACATTTGTCGACCTTTACGCGAATATTGTGGGTCTCCAATCGTTCGAGTACTGCTTCCACATTGTTATAGCAATCTTCTTCGTCTTTCCCGCCTATCAGGATGTCGTCCAAGTAGCATGACGTCATCGGTATGTCCTTGAGTACATGATCCATCATGGATTGAAATATGGCTGGAGCACTAGAAATTCCGTAAGGTAAATGTTTAAATTTATACAACCCTAAGTGAGTATTGACAGTTGTCAGAGCCTGTGACTTTTCTTCTAATTCCATTTGAAGATAAGCATTTGTTAGGTCGAGGACGGTGAAACACTTGCTTTTTGATAATTTGGCAAATACATCGTTAGGATGTGGGAGAGGATAGATATTTGTGTTTAAGTTTTTATTTAAGGATATTTTGTAGTCGCCACAAAGTCTAACTTTATTATTTTTCTTCATTACGGCTACTACAGGACTCGCCCACTCGCTATGCTCAACTGGTTCCAATATTTTTCGCTTTACTAGGTCCTTGATCTCATCTTCGACTGCTTGTTGTACAGCATATGCGACTGGATATGACCTACAATATACAGGAATAACATTATCTTTAAGATTTAAGCTTGCTTTGAATTTTTTTATAGGTTCATGATTATTTACATCAAAAACTTTACTAAATTTATTTAATAAATTATTTTTCTGAAATTCATTATCTCTTAAGTTTACGAATGATTTAGCAGATTTAACCTCAAAATTATCCCGCCAGTTTGGCTGTAACTGATCTAACCAAGATCTGCCTAACAAAGGTGTACAATTTAAGAAATTACTTAAATAACATAAATTGGTAATTTTTTCTCTAAGCTGCTGTTAATCAGCTTTACAGGAAGCTCACATTTTCCTAACACCTCAATTTTCTGACCCGAAACATTTCGTAAATTAATGTGTGATTTTTCTAATTTAATTTTAGAGAATTTATCATTGTACATTAACTCTGGTATTAGTGAAATGCTCGCACCTGTATCAACTTCCATTTTTAACTGAACACCATTTACAACAATTGTACTAATTACAGGTTTGTTCGAATTTCCGATTACATTGTTAATGGAAAAGAAGTTACTTATCTGCTCATCATCTTCTGCTTCTGATTGTGAACTAGGACTTCCTTCAACCTTATGGACTCTTGTTCGACACATCCTTCCAGAATGTCCCTTTTTCTTGCATTTGAAACATGTCCAATCCTTGGCTGGACATTGTTGTCTGGCATGTGGTGCTTTTCCACATCGCTCACACTGCCTCTTCCTGTTTTCTTCTCTCTTCTTTGAGAAATTTCTGTCTTTGTTGTCTCGGTATTTTTGTGGATATCTTTTATAAACTTTATGTACTTCACTTGCTTCATCTTCTTCATGAATCTCCTTGGACTGCCTTTCCGCTGTTTCCATTGCCTGAGAGATTTTTATTGCTTTATCCAAAGTTAGGTCATCTTCAGCTAACAATCGCCTTTGAATATTTAGGTTAGCGATATCAGATACTACTCTATCTCGTAGAGCTTCTTCTCGAAATGTATTGAATGCACATGTGTCAGCAAGTGCTCGTAGGCATATGATATACTCCATAATTTTCTCATTTTTCTTTTGGTTTCTGCTATAAAACTTGAACCGTTCAATTGTGACATTCCTTTTCGGACAAAAATGTTTTTTAAGTTCTGCTACAATTTGCGCATATGTACACTCTGAGGGCTTTTTCGGCGTGATCAAATTTTTAACTAGTGTATAGTTCTTACTGCCTATCACCGTTAGAAGGACTGCTCGTTGTTTTGCATTCTCTACCTCGCTTGCAGTAAAATACTCTTGCAAACGTTCTTCATATTGTTCAAAAGATTCTATTTCTTCATTGAATTCACCGATTCTGAATCCTGAACACATTTTTTCACTTGCCACGCGTTTTATTTAACCTCACTTATTTTTCTTTTTTGTTATCCGTTAACATCGACTTAACGGTTTGTCTTTATCCTCGTCGCCAATATTATGTTTAGAACTGCACGCACGTTGTGGCAGTGGATACAGGTAGTTTTAAAGAATACGCACAATCACTTTATAAATTTAGTCCTTTATTAAACGCACACGACGCACACCGAATATCATCCAAATCTCTAGAGTCAGTGATGCCAACTCTGTTACATTCTTCCATACATAACACATACAAGTTTTATTTTTAAATATTGGCGGTTTTCGGTGGTCTTGATTTTACTCTGAAATGTCTAGATAAGCCAGTGTTCTTTGCATTTTTCCTGATTGACTACATTGCGAAATTGACATTTCCGATTGTCAATTGCGTGTTTAATATGTCATTTCATAGATGATGAGTACAAAAATACATTAAAATTTCTTCCGTATCTGTATCTGAATCAGATGAAGATTCCATGACTGACACTTCCTCTTAAATCAGTAAAAAAAATGTAAAGATGCTTTGTATATTTTCTTTTCCTGACATCTTGTCAAGTACATGTACAAAAAAGAACAAAAGTCATGAACAAACCATGGTAACCAATCTAAACTAAAACAAATTATGTTCTAATTTGCACTACTGTGTTTTTTGAGAATCAAAGAACTACAATACACTATTGTTCACTGTACTTCACTGCACTACACTTCCAATTTTTTTCAGCGAACAGATCTAATGAAACATAGGGAATAAATTTGAATTTGTTAATTGGTGTCACACTGCTGCTACCTGGAAATACGATCTATTCTTTGAACAATTAAAAGTTTATGTTGAAAGCGTTTCTTGGAACTATTGCAGCTGCCCAAATATCTTATATTGTTCAAGAATAATACAGTTAAATTGATTCCCTATGTTTCATTTTAAAAATAAACTCACGGTAGATTGACTCTGAATATTACAATCTTGATGAAAAAATGAATCAATTTATCCAGTCCCATTACTCATTGTTAAAATGGATTGATTTATCGGTATTTACAAGGTTTTATTGACATGTACCTGATAGCCTGATACTCAGTTAAACAAAATAGTGTACCTATTAAATACAATGGGTACTGAGGATTGTGAAAATAAAGTAAAGAAAAATGTGTATCGTACTCTTGAACCTTTGTATTTTTGTACTGTTTTATTAGGGCTTAGCCCATTTATGTATCATCGTGAATATAAACATTCGAATCTGCTTTTAACTTATAGTATACTCATCATTTTATTTTTTCTGGGTACGTAATAATATATACTTATATATACATTTTTTGTAACTGAATAATACATTTTTAGCAGGTTTGTATCATTTTGCTGTTGATCGACCTAGAACTCTTTCTAATCCATCTATTATTACAACGATAGACGTGTTACATGTTCATTACTACAATGCTTTATCCGCAATATTAATCATTATGGCTTGTAAGGAAAACAATCAACTAATTAATTGCATTAAACGAATATATATTATGGATAAAAATCTTCAGAAATTGGGTTTCAATATCTCTTTAAAATATAATACTATTAAATGGATCTTGACTAATTATTTACTACTTATCTTTGTAATTACTGCGCTACTAGAAACAGCAAATTGTAGTTACACACTCCGAGAGAGATTTCCGTACACCAAAGCTTGTTGGATTTATTGTTATATTTCTGCCATTTTTGCTGCATTAATGGAATCCCAATTTTTAACGTATGTTGTGGTTTTAAGACAGCGGTTTGCTGAACTAAATAAATATCTCATTGAGTTAAGACCTCAGTTAATATGCACACGTAATATTTTGAAAGATATACAAACTTGTCACACAGAGCTATGCGGTGTGTTAAAAGATGTAAATAATTCATTTTCTTTGCAATTACTCTTTCACATTGGTCTTATATTCCTTGAAAGTACATTAAATTTAGTTCATGTTTTCCAACGTATTAAAAATGATGACTTTGATTGGGATACTAAAACAACTTTTATTTGGGCTTTATACTACTTGGCCAGATTGTTTATTATATCTTACATTTGTGAATCAACCATAAATGAGGTATATTTGGTGATATTATTGTTTTCTTTAATAATTATATTATTAACTTTTTTAAGGCAAAGGAAACAAGAAGTTTATTACAAAATATTCAAGTTCATTATGATGATGAGCATACTGTTCACTCGGTAAGACCACGGCTTGATGCTCCGATTATATTTGTTAATTAAATTATTATTTTGTTATCGTAAAACATATACTTAGGTTTAAATTTTTTATGATTTTTGGTTTTTTGAAACATTCTTTAAAAACTATATAAATAGTCCAGAAAAATTGCATAAAATAAAGAAAAAATGTAGAAGATTTCTGAAAATTTGCAGACTTATAAAAAATATGTAACATGCAAGATTCCGATGTGTCCCGAGCAGCAGAAAGTGTACTCGAGCCGCCATATTGAAAAAAAAAAATTCAAGAAACCTCAATAACTTTAAATTTTACGGTAAATATTGTTCTTATAATATTGTAGCTTATAAAATCTCCTACAAAAAGATGCTATCACTTTTTTACATAGAACTAATAGTTTACGAGAAAAACGAGAAAATATATTTTGGTACAACGGATTAAATCATGCCTTAACTTTGTTTCCTGACACAAAAACGACTGTAACTTGCGAACGGATAGAAAAAACTACTTCCGGTTTGAAGCACTCGATTCTATAGACATTTTTCCATCAAATATATTATTTGAAATTTTTCAGTGAGGCCTAAATTAGCCATAATTTAATATATAATAATAATAAATATATTGTTTGCAAGAAAATACATTCTTTTAAAAAAGGCTGGTATGTGATAATAATATGCAGCAACAGTTACATACATATTTAACTAACGAGATACGATATTACAAAAAAGATATGGTACATTTTTAAGGATACAATTCTATTATATACATGAAAAAGATTTACTATAAGTTTAATATTAAATCACTAGCTACATATATTGCACTTAAAACTAAGAGATACAATACTAAGTACTAAAATATATTCTAATCTATAGTTAAACATCTAATATATCAAAAGGGTTTTCTTGAAATTTATTACCAGACCCTGGAATTTATTGCTAGATATATAGATTTTACAAAATTTTGTGTGAAGACTACATTGTTTAACTTCCAATGAAGACCGTAACTGGTGTTTGGTGGTTGAAGCTCCAAGACCAAAGCTGTGATAGCATTTATGATTCAGGAAAAGCTAAGCTTTAAAGAAACTAGTACAATGGGAATTATTCTGAAAGGCAGAAGCTCCTTAGCTTAAGTGCACCGGGTACGTAGTAGAAAATATTATTCATTTTGTTGGCGTCTACGTTCTCTAATCAATTGAAAAAACTTGAGTCTACAAAATATGTTTCTAGGTATGTTTTTCTCAATGGTCCGTAAATTGAGCAAATAAAAAGAAAATGAAACATATCCTCCGGTACTTGACAGTTGCATATCATGCAGGTACTTTTGGCGTCTATACGGTAAATTATACTGTTTATTGCAAAGGAGAAACTATACTGGTTGCTAAGCCGAATTTGTGCAATTTTCACGTTTTTTATTGAAAGTTACATTTGTTTTGAGATAACTAGGGTATGGTAGGTTTGAAGAGACTTTATAAAATGGATTGAATTTAGAATTATTTACTAAAGTCTTGTTGTTTTAAGTTTGATTCCAACTGAGTTAAAAATGTATTTTTAAAACTTTTTGTGTCAACATTAAATTGCGGTTTAACTAAGGACTATAAAAATCTTATAAGAAATTGTACGAGTAATCCAATGCTGAAATGAAATTAGAGTTGATTAAACACAGGAAATAAAAGAAAATTACTAAAATGTCATTATTTTCTCTACGTGTAAAACAATTAATTGTGGCTTAATTAAGGCCCTTAAAAGTAATTAAAGATAATGCATCTAATAGAAAATTGTCCGAGAAATCCAATTCTGGAAACCGGAAGTCGATATCTTAATCCGGTCAGAAATTAGAGTTGGTTAAACAAAGATAACACTTTAATTTTTTTTCTCGCACAAAAACTTTGATATCAACTCAACCAAGAGGCCTTTAAAGTTTTTAAAATATTGTATCTTATAGAAAAATGGCCAAGTAGATAATCCACATACGGAAACTGGAAGTCGATATCTTAATTTTTTCAGACATTAGAGTTGATTTAACACAAAAAATGTAAAAAATAAAAAAATTTCTGTTAAAATTGAGGCTAAACCAGGCCCTCCTGAAATTTTAAAAATAATATATTTGATGGAAAAATATCTGTAGAATCGAATGCTGGAAACCTGAAGTTGTTTTTTCTATTCCATCGCAAGATACAGCCGTTTTTGTGTCAGGAAACATTTAAGGCATGATTTAATTATCTTCGTTCTACCAAAATATATTTTCTCGTTTTTCTAGTAAACTATTAGTTCTATGTAAAAAAGTTATAGCATTTTTCTGTAGGAAATACAGAAGCTACAATATTATAATAACAATATTTACCGTAAAATTTAATAATATCGAGTTTTTTTGAATTTTGTTTGTTTCATTATGGCGAGTCGAGCACACTTTCTATTGCTCGGGACTCATGAGAATCTTATGTTACATATTTTTTATAACTCTGCAAATTTTCAGAAGTCTCCTAGTTTTTTTGCTTATTTGGCGAATTTTGTAGCATTTTGCCTGAACAAAAAATAGTTATTTATTTAACCAGGCAAAAAAGATTTACTGCCGCGGCTAGAGCTTAGGCAGTAAATGTATTTTTGCCACGTTAAACACATTATTTTTTTGGTGATTGTTATTAATTAATATTAATTTAGTCATTATTTTCAATATTTTAACAGGTATCACCATCAAATTATGTTACTCTATGCGCGTTTGTTGAATGGTTGCTATGTGTTTGTAGAGCGATTGCTTTGCACCAATAAGTTTGTTATTTATATTTTCATAAAATTTTATTGATTCACCATAGCAACAATAGGCATCTCTACCATAATAGAAATAAGGATTATTAACGATAAAAACATAAGTTACATGTCCAGTTATGACTAATAGTGAATAAAAAAGTTTCATATGGAACGTTGTTATTGGTCGTAAAAAAATTTGCGCGAAGAGAACATGAGAAAAAGAGACATGATGTGGCAAAAAAAGTAACTACTATCTGTCATTATTACATTATTCAAACATTTCATTTGTGTTTGAATTGATTTTATACTTGTAACTACGCTACAAAATATGTTTATAGCATAGCAAAACGACTTTTTAATATAAAATAAATAAATATTTTCTTTAAGGAAAATGATATTGAAACAATCTGATTGAGTGCCACTGGAAGTACCACCGACGTCACTACTAAATACCAGACTTTTAAAAAATCATCTCACTTAACAAGCGGAATTTTTACATCGCATTTTCACTAATCGTAATAGTTTCTTATATAGTTTTGTATTTATTTTTTTAATACAGTGGAGGGGCCTATTACTTTACCTACTACCTAGGCATTAAACTAATTCACACTTCACACTGTCAGCTATCAATAAAATAGCACTTTTAATGTCAATCGGCAAAAAATAAAATTTTCTCTTTGGTTCTCTAATACATCTTTATAGTAGGTATATTTTGGAGTATTTAATGATATTGGGTAAGTATATTTAGTGTACTAGCACGTTTAGCTGTTACATCCCCGTAAAGCTCTTTAGACTATGAATTTAAAGTAGAAAGTGAAATATTTGTTTTATTAACATTTTAAATACTAAGTAAAAACCTTACGGGGTTAAAAATTTATCTATCCTAAGTTAGAATTAAATAACTAATCGAGGTTTCAAAAATAGGTTAGTATTATTAGTTAGTTACGTATTTCTTATTAAACAGAGTTGTTTTATTTTGTGCAACGTCTTTTATTTTAGATACTAATAGATATATTGAAGAGCCATGGCAAAATTAAATTTTGATTTATTTACGTTATTATTATTATGTTTACAGGTACTTATATTTTCCAAACAAATGCTTCATGACAAATTACAATTAAGTGCCTACGGTTTTTTTTCGTTAGATATGTCATTACTTTTTAATGTAAGTATAAAACGGTATTCATTAAATAATTTGTTTTATAGACAATTAAAAAATGTCATTTTAAGATAATTGCTGCTGTTGCGATGTACTTACTGATAATAGTACAGATGGATACCTTCCCCAGGGAGGAATCATACAATAACTTCACTCTAACATTGGATATTAATGGGGGACAGAAGCAAAATGTCAATATATCAATAAATTCGTAATAGAATAACTCCATTACGGATGAATATTAGTAAAAGTTATTTTTATAACAATTAGTCAGGGCCTATATTTACATGTCAACGTTGACTTGCTAAAAACATTATGTATGTAAATTAGTGAAAGAAAATAAATAAATAAATATATTGTATAATGCCATTATTGTGTTTGTGTCTTTAAATGTTTGAAATAAAGGCTTTCAGGTATCTGGAATTTTATGTATTATATTTAAATTTGTTTTAATACTCGGGTGTTTCAAGCAAGATTAACATAAAAACATAAATGAACAATAGTTAAAAGATACACATGGTCAAAAATGTCGTTATTCACCTAAAATAATTGAAGCGCAAAAATGTAACACTATACCTCATTTTCTAAATAATTATGTGTATCAAATACTAGTTTTATATTTTTAAGGTTAATACCTAATTTATGATAATTTTACTCAACGACCGACAAAAATATATACCACAGCAGCCCTAGATATTTACGATAATATTTTCTAATGTGGATTTGGCTTACGATTGACAAATAATAGGGTAATACGGTAGCAAAGTATTAAAAAACCAAAATCAATTGTTTCAAACTCTGGCGTTTTTTACATTTCGAAATTTCAGATATATGAAGTAATATAAATCATAGAAGAAGTTTGGGAATTATATTAAGTAATTAAAGAAATAACACAAATGTTTTTGATATTTTCATCAATTTTAGGAATTATTTCATTTTGACCCTCATTTATACTTATATTTATATCGTTATGGGCAGGTGCGTTGTCCTAGTGCATAATCCAATGTTATAATATACATTGTTATCGGCACGAAAAAAAACTCCAAAAAAGTGTAGTTTTGTAGATAACCTAATCTGAATGTTTTTTGTTTTATTTCCAAATTTATAAGTGTCATTTAATGTTAAAATTAAATAATTTCAAAAAATGTACTTATTCGAACGAAAGTAAAAAAATATTATATACAACCCATGAGGAATCTCGGTAGTTAGTTAACACATTATCTAGGAATTCGAAAAAAAGGTAGACGAGCCTCTTAAGGCTCAAAGAATGTGCTGAGAAGAGAAAAGACAGGTACTTGCACGGAAGTAAACGTGCTACCGGTGCGCAAAACCCGGACATGAGAATATTTGTAGGGAAATACTATGTGGTGAACTTAATAATGGTTCTCGAGATCTCATTCTCCAAACAGTTTCATAGGACACCCTCTAGCCTGTATATTTTGGCAAATTTGGAATTTCGTGTAACGGGCATCAAAATTCACTTCAGAAATTCTAAATAAAACAAGATTTTCAAAATTTCAGCCAAAAATATTAATAATA
Organism: Agonum fuliginosum; assembly: GCA_947534325.1. Taxonomy (NCBI): domain Eukaryota; kingdom Metazoa; phylum Arthropoda; class Insecta; order Coleoptera; family Carabidae; genus Agonum; species Agonum fuliginosum. The sequence continues at coordinate 20,035,051 of OX384041.1, forward strand.
ATTGCTGTCAGTTTTCTCCGTTGAATTGTTTTATAACAATTTTAAATAAAAAGTCTCAAGTTTGCCATGTGGTACCGAATATTTAATTTTACAAGATCGAATGTAAATTATTATTATTATATTGACAATATTATGTGAAATTCATTTGTCCTGAGGAAGGTCTCAATTAAGACCGAAACGTCGACATTATGAATAAATACTCATAATAATAATCACAGTGACTGGTGCACCCATTATTTTTCCTTCTTCAAATTAATAATAACACGTGCCCCACGAAGGTCAAAGTTTTAAATGCAAAATACATGTATTTTTCCAACATGTACGATGTACATGATTAACTTGAAAATATCTGATGTGGCCAGCACACAACCTTCCGCCATAGCTAGAGTTATAAACATAAATGTATACGTACAATCCGGTGCCCACTTAAAAAATACAAATAAAAATATAAGTTGCAAATAACTTTCTCTTATTCTTATTACAAATAAGTACTATATTTATCCAAATTTATATACAATTTTCACAATTAACCTTTTTAATCTTAAAAAAATATCACTTCCGATGAAGATATTTGTACCAAAATCTAATGAGCTCTTCCAATTTATATACAAATGTTAAATACCAAATATTAAAATTTGTTTTAATGATAAAGTTTTTTCGGACGTAAAACACAACTATCCAAATAGTTGCATGTGATTGGAGATGATTTGGTGAAGATAATCCTCTACGAATTTACAATTTAATTCATAGATATTGAAAATATTTAGAATTCTTTGAACATCTTCTAAAACTGAGTTACGTACCTGGTGGACGTTGCCCCGCAAGTATGGGTGAACCACGGCTAATATGCTCAGAGAAGACGCCGTGGGTCTTAGTGCATCTACTAAAGTCTTTAAAAAAAGAGGCGCCAGTTGATCTGCCTAAATTGGCTCAACCTTTGAGGCTGATCAACAAACCGGACGGGAATAGAGTAACGCATAAATAAATTACTAGCAAGTTGACCATTGATATAAAACCGTATATTGAAATTAAGCAGAATGAAGGTAAGTATAAATATAATATATGATAATGTGAATTGACTAGAGTTAAAATTGTTTGTAATAAGTAAAGTTAATTTAGATTAATTTCACAATTAAACAAATATAAGCAGAGAGTGATATTTAACTGAGTGCAAAAGATTACGTAAGTAGCTTCGATCGGGGATCAGATCAAATGATGACTCAAGGTAAACATAATTATTGAAATCTGGAAAGCTAACTAGGGCTTCGCTAAACGATAAAATGTGACGAGCGCACAACAAGGTCACGGAGGGATTCCGTTGGTCGACCAATGGCGTTCCGATGACGTACAGCGCCAAACTAAGTGACATACGAGTGCTCTAAATGCTTGGACCGACGTGACACGAGCTACGGAAATGGTTGCGTCAATTACACGCATCAAACACAGTGAAAATCGATTGATTAGACTTCACAGTGTTTGGCTACTACACACTCTGAGGTAAGTTTTGCTTAACCATAATACGGATGATAAACATTAACCCTCAATTAATATAAAATACATGAAAGTAAGTGGCTTATCTGTATTCCAGACAGTGGCGTGGGAGTGGAAAAATGGCGGCTCAATCGGCAACTGACTACTCGTTCCGTACGCCTCTCCAACCCTCGTATAGCCCAGGAAAACGTCCATAAATGCCTCAGATACCGTTTACGCACCAGTGGCGGCGATAGATATCAATGAGCGCAAAGAAGCAATAACGCAAACAATGGAGAAGAAAAAGCCTGAAAGAATCATCTTTAGCAATCCACTCCACATGTCTAGTATGAAACTGTACCGCCAATAACGATGTGTTAATTAATTTCAGCCAACCATTAAGTAACCATTGGCGAGAATAAACGACTGAATGAGTAAAGAGTAAAATTAAATTTACCTTAGATGTTGTGCGGCTTTAAAAGTGTTTCAAAAGAGGGACTGGTGTGTTCTAGATCCGGGTAAATCCCGTGGAATAAATTCCCATAAAATTGATTGCACAAATCCCCAACTTTGGGTAGTTGAGTTACTTCTCAACTTAAGAGTACGTTTGCCTGTCAGCGCCAATTGATTTGTACCGGTCTTACGTAGAACTACTTCCAAAAAGAAACAAATATTCCTAATAGATGACCTAACACTCGAACACTGCATCATAGCACTGCTCGACAAGGGGAACAGGGGAGGTGATTCATAGTAAACATACCGCTATTTTGCTTATCTCTCTATCTGATCTCTGATCTGCTCGACTGGTTGGACTGTGTGAAGAAATTTTGCCGAAATGCGGAGACTGCTAACTTTTACACTTTTAGTCCGCATCGTATTATTTGTTCTTATCTTTATTCAAAAATTTAGAATAAGAACTTTGTATATCTTTATCCGTTCACGTAATTTTTAAGTTGAATTTCAACAAAATAATGATTATAAACAAATAACATTTTAATGTAAATGTATATAAATAATTTTTCTTCGTATACAGGTGTTTACTAAATTTGTCTCAATCGATTATGTAATTTGTTATTAGAATTTTTTTTAAATGATAAATACAAATATTGTAGCGCCTAAAAAGTACTTTATTTTCAATATTTTGAATACGGAATATATAGGTAGTGAAATATATTTTCAATCAGAATTTTCGCAATTTTATTTTTTGCATAGTGTATTGAATTCGGTTTTGATTTGAAGTACTTTTTGGACGCTGCAATGTTTGTGGTTACTATTTCTTATTATTTCTAATAACAAATGAGATAATCGAGTGAGATAAATATTAAAATTTTTGTGTTATGCTTTTATTATAAACAAACGACATGATGATAAAGAGTAAACTTGAGTGGTTGAGTGCCATGTACTTTTATGCAATGCAATGGTGACTTCAACATGATACTTTGTACCTGTTTATCTGTTAGGGTTAATTGCATCTTTAATACTATAAGAGGCTTACAGTAATTACAGTTAGTTTAGTTTTGAATTTTAGCCATTATATCATAGTACCGATTAATTTGGTAATCAGAAATTTATGCAAAATATACAAGGGTAATACCCCAAGAGGTGATATTTTCTAAGAAATTATTTAGTCGTATTATACACGGCAACAGTTTCACGACACGTATAGTTGAAGTTCCGAAGGCCTGAATCATGCATTGTCATTTGTCAGTCACACTTCATCCCATGTGTAGGTTCTATTTTTAGTTTCTATGTTTTTTTTTTCAATTGTTGAAACGTATAAATATAATTAATACTTTTATCTACGACTGTTGTTAAAAGTGGACCTTTTAACGGTTGCTTAGCAAGTTAAAAGTGTTACTTTATGGCACAGTGTTAAAAGTAACATAGCAACGTGTTAAAAGTTATTTTATTTATACTTTTAACACGTTGCTAACGATTTGTATCAATAAATCAACAAATATAATATTACCTGTCGAAATATCATTCTTCAATTTTTAGTTTACACTAAAATATCACTTTTAACATTTATATCACAAATAACTATTATGACATCATCATGATAAGAATAGATACATGAATATAGCACAATAGTATTTTGTGTACCTAGGGAGGGAAGCGTGCTATTACTCCCGCGGGCGAAGCGGCGACCCGAGTCGAAGGCGAGTCCGAGCGAGGGCGCCGGCTTCGCTCAAGGGAGTAATAGCTATTACTCCCGCGGGCAAAGCGGCGGCCCGTGCGAGGGCGCCGGCTTCGCCCGCGGGAGGAATAGCCTTCCCTCCCGTGGGACTCACAATATTTTACGTCACGAGGGTTGTATATCAGGCATGCAACATTCAAACCACCAACCCTATGAATATTACAATTACGAACTGCCCGAACATGCAGTTCATTGTTCAGAAATAAAAGATTTATATAACAATTTTTTAATTAAAAAATTTTTGTTTTAATTTTTTGTTAGTTTTTGAATTTTTCTTTAATTTTTAATTTATAAAGTCTCGAAATCACCTTTCTTGCAAGCGGGAGGAAAACACTGTTTCCGCCCTCGCTAGTACCTTATGAAGTAAATATTATAAAGAATGATTTATTTCGTCATGTGTTATACGATCGAATACTAGCACACGACATCCCACTTGCTTACCTATGAAAAGTTCATACTCAAAAATTTTGACCTAGTACTAAAACCTCCCCTTATGGAATATGAGGCGGGAGGTAAAAGTTTGTTGAAAGTATGAAAACAAATTCAGAAACATTGAAATATGCGATATTCAGTGTATTGTTTAGAAACAATAATGGACCAATAATTAGCCAATAGGGAGCGGGTGAAGCGTGGAGATTAACACTTCTGTAATTAGCAATGTGTACCGTTAATTTTAAGCAGTGTTATATTTTATTAGAAATTCAAAATTCTATCTGTTTTGTGTTTCCTAACAGTGTAGACGTGAATATTGAGTATGGTTTTTATTAAAGAATATTTTCTATTTTATTTCACTTGTGTTTGTGCAATATTTGAACAATTACATTATGGGTAAAAAAAGTGAAATTCGCGCGTTTCGAAGTCGTAAACGTCAGAAACAACGCTTTTCTTTATCTGAATTCAGGTATGTTTATGTTTTCTTGGATTTTTTTTGAAATAAAAGTAAAATAAATAACATTTTACCATCAATATGTGTAGTAGTTTTGAATAAAAATATCGAGTGACACTTACTTCAGCAAATTTAAATTGATTAAATCTTATTTGCATTCTACTATCAAAAAGGATAGCTTACATTCAGATTGAAAACTATACGGTATCAAAAACTAATACAGATGAAGTTTAAAAAAATTGCTTATATGAAAGCGCTAAATATTTTAATATTGTTCTGTATTAGTTTCAGAATTTTGTATTATACATATTCTGTTATATATATATATATATATATATATATATATATATATATATATATATATATATATATATATATATATATATATATATAACATTGTTTGTTATAATACATTTCAGAAATATGAATAACACAAACAGCTGTGGTTATATTCTGATTCATTTCAAATTTGCCACGGTTCATGCCCGCCCATGCTGCATGCTGCATTACCGATCCGATGTGGTGGACATCTGTGTAAGAAAGGGAGAACTATTTGTCGACAAATTTTGCTACTCAAGACAAATATTTTACTTTATTTTTTGTCATCATTTTCTCAAAAACTAGTGCATCAATCCAGATGAAATTTTACATTTGTGACACATTGTACATACTTTACTCGATGAGATCAAATATAACTTGTTTTTTTATCCAGTTGGCAAAATAAAAATTATAATTTCTTCAACAACAACATATAATGAATCAAAATATATTCATCGAGTAAACAAAAAAATATGCTTTATAAATATGTATATTATGGGGGTATATTGTTTCAAAGAAATGAGAAAATGATGACAAAAAAATGTCATTATTGCGTATACTTTCCGCCATATAGCAACGCACTCTTAACAAGTTTCCAAAAATTCAGAGACAATAACCAATGGTTGCTAAACCATTTTTCACACCTCAACGTTCGCTAAAGGACTGACTTAAGTCGTTTAATCAAGCCATGGTTACTAATTATTATTAACTTTCATATTAATTAATACTTGTGAATGGGGTGTTTCGAAGTAAACCAGGGTTGCTCCGGAGTTCTTCCGGCTGCCTAACGGTAAGGGGCATACCACGAAGAAATAAAAATAGACCGGAAACTACGTTCGTTGTACAAACAAATAAACTACGACGAATTTTTTAAAAATAGCGAAATATTAAGGTTGTGACAATAATTTTATACTGAATCTAAATATAAATATTTTGAAATAAAATACTTAAAACAATGAATAAACTACGTGAAGTTAAACGAACGTAACATGAATGCAAAATGAACCTAAGCCCAAAATTAAGTGTAACAATTCTTTAAAAAGCAATTTTCTCGGTATAACGGGGTCGGAAATTTAAATGTTATTAGTGCAACTGAAAGTGGAAGCCCTGGCGTATAAAATGCAATTTTTATCTTTACAAAATGATGTTCTTTAACAAAGTTATACCACATTCATTCTGTTGCGGCGAATTTATTACGTCATTCTCGATGTAGCGCCAACTATACAGAAAATTCTCAAGATATTCGATTTATTAAACGGCTGATGCCTAAACGGTGCTACTTATGAAAAATTTTCAAGGGCCATTTGGATTTCTTCAGCTTTCATCCTGTCAAAACCGTTTTCTAAAATCTTTGGTAGTTTTCGAAGAAAATACGTTACAAGAAAATTTTGAGTTTCAACTGAAATTTTTTATGGGAAACGGAGCATCCGAGGTCGAGCGATTTTTTTTTGTTTCTGTAGGTTTTTAACTACTCGCATGTTAAATTTCACTTGGTTATGTATTAGTCTTCAGTCAAAACCTCTCCTAACTGGACTACAGCTATACAGGAGACATTATATGTATTCGTCACTAACTGTAAAAATTATTATTATTCGCCACAATTGACGAAAAGTTGGAGGGATTTCGTGGAAGGTGTGGATTCATACAATACATTCCTAATAAACCTGCCAAGTATGGCATCAAATATTTTATTTTGTGTGATGCGAAGACATATTACACGAATAATTTAGAAGTATACTGCGGTCGACAACCGAATGGACCCTATAAAAAAGATAATACGCCATTTCAGATTGTAAATAGACTAGTCAGCCACATCAAGGGTAGTAATAGAAATTTAACTACAGACAATTGGTACACTAGTTACCCTTTAGCAATGTCTTTATTGAAAGATAAGATTACAATTAGGCACGCTCAGAAAAAATAAACGAGAAATACCTAATGAATTTTTACCGCAAAAGAATCGTGTCGTAAATTCTTCAGTTTTCAGTTATCAAAAGGATATAATATATACAGATAGGCACATATTAGGAACAAATTATTGATATTTGTTTCATAATTTGTGCCTACAGTCGTTTTGCCAATGCACTCAAATATTGATTGACTAAGTACATTAGTATAATAAATTGAAATAAGAAAGTGTCTATTGGCACAAAAAAACGCGAAACGCGATACGCGAAATACAGTGTTGCCGAGTTTATGTTAAAAATAACGGAGTTCTGTTGGACTCAAGAAGGGTTTTGTTAGCAGAGATTAATTTATGTAAAAAAAAAACAGAATTCTGTTGGACTCAAGAAGGGTTTTGTGAGCATATATTAATTTATGTCAAAAAGACGGAGTTCTGTTTGATTCAAGAAGGGTTTTGTTAGCATAGATTAGTTTATATAAAAAATAATCGGCAACACTGATTTCGCGTATCGCGTTTTCCGCGTTTTTTTGTGCCAATAGATACTTCCTTGAAAGAACTATAAATTTTGATAAACAAATTGATAAGTTTTCTATAATACTCAAATAAAATAATTTATTTATTTGATAAATAACTTTTATTTAATTATTGATTTTCATAAATTAGTAGTTTTCGTTCGTATGACAAATGGTTAAATTTTTTAAGAAATAACATTTACTTCCGGTTTTTGGAATGTATATAAAGAGCAATAATTAGCACAATTAATAAAACTATAATTTTTTATTAAATTATTGTTTTTCATCAACTACGAGATTTCGGTCGTATGCCGTATGGCAAAAGAATTATTAAAAATTTTAAGAAATACCGCTATATTTTTTTTCGGGTGCTCAAAGGAAAACGCAAAATTTGGGAGCAATCGCTCCAGTGATTCCAAAGTTTTTGAAGCACATACATAGTTAGTTACGTACCTAGTTAGTTAGTTACATACTTTTCTTCTTTGTATTTATAGATAGATAGATAGAATATAGATAGATAGATAGATTATACTCCGTTCGTAAACCATACTTATGACAAAAAAATGCTTAATGTATTTAAGATATAACAGATTTAGCACAAAAATTTTAATGTTAGTACAAAATTATGGCATTTTTTTAAATTTTTCTGAAGTGGGGGTGCTAACTATACGGACGTGGATATCTACCTACTCATGCCATGAATGTTAGTGGAGTGGTGATTTTGTGCATATCTGATTAAATTCGAAACTGAATTATTAGAATTACAGTCGCTCACATTACGCACTCAGCTATTACCTAGTATTTAATTTAATATCTTGTAAAACTTTCTGTAGGTACATTCCTGGTAGATTTTCTTGAGATGATGTAATTATTGTTCACAATTCTAAAACTTTTTAAATTTTATTTTGTTGAAAACAAAGGAAATGTACATATCCTTTGTGTAAAAGTTTAAGATATCAAAGACTTTCAGTTTTTAAATGTATATAAATGCTTTACTTTTTTTTAGTTAACACACTTAAGATATGAAATTTAATTTAACATTGAATTGAAATTTTAAAAAATGGCTTACTACGCGAAAACGATTCTAGTTTCTTTAAAAAAACTGTTTGGAACACTTTTGCACCATAAAATGCAGAAAATATTGAGGTTCCCTTTTCTCTACCAACATTTATTTTTGCACTTCCGGGACTAAAAAGCAAATCTAATCCCTAATTTTAGAGACTTATGTTTAATTTCAGTCCCAAGGGATTTAAAATGATAAAGAATCCCTAGGGACTTAAGTAAAAATAAATAAGATTTGTCCATGACAACAAAGAACTGAATAATCAATTTAAATGTCAAATATTAAATTTTTACTAGAAATATAACCTATTTATTATATATATTGACATTGATATTTATATTATTACTATTTAGTAAATTAAATAAACGATTGCTATCCGAATTAACAAGTGTGTGTGATGTTGACGAAGATGACATCGTGGTTGATGGATTATTATCTTTATGTAATGCTGATGGTAAATTTTCGTAAGACACTGATGACGTGCATAATATTGTAGATTATTTTCTTGTCCGAAAATTTTATCTGCTATTGTTACCTCTCGCCTCATATTCTATAAGAGAGGTATTGTAATGGGTCAAAATTTTCGAGTATGAGTTTTTGGTGGATAAGCACGTTTCAGGGTCTCTACAATACGAATTTACTATTTTCATGATGATGTCTGTGTGTGTGTATGTGTGTGTGTATGTGTGTGCGTGTGTGTGTGTTTGTATGAATGTATGGACTGGCGATTTTTCGTCCACGATAACTGAAAAAGTATCAAACTTTTAAAAACCAAATTTCATATTTAAGGTTTTAATAAGAATCTTAACACCGGATAACATTTTGGTAGAAATCCGCAAACCGGAAGTAGTACTTTTTGAAGCTTGATAAAGTTTTCCTTAAATATATTGTTACATTATTTATTTATGACAATTTTTGCAATTAAAAATAAAAGAAAATATAATTATCTATGGGTACAGTTAATTATAAATACAATTTGCTGAATCTGGTAGTATTTAACAATAAAATAAAGTACAATTAATATTGTATCTTGTTGTCCATGATTTGAAATTTGTTTCTACATAAAATTTGAATGATTATGACAGTGACAGTACAGTTGACATCTTTTGCTTGCATCTTGGTTTACATTATCGTTTACATCTTACATGAACATGAAACTATTAAAATGTAAGTAAAACTATTTATTAGATTAATCTCGAGATTAATAGAATAAGCAGAATTAGGCGAGAGGTCGTGTACTGGCCACAGCAGATTTTTTTTTGTTGGAAATGGAATTTTCAACATAACCCTCTGCAACTGTTGAAGATTTCCACCCCCCATGTCGCTTTAAAACATCTATGGTAGCTCCAGAGTCCGCCAGCAAAGACGCAGATGTGCGTCTAAAAAAATGTCTGGTGTACAATGATGCATCTGGTAGATTGAGGAAAGCCGCAATTTTTGTGGGTAGTTTTCCAATGGTATTTTTACCAACAGGTTGTATCGAACATTTATTATTCTTGTAATATACAAAGAATCGTGAATGAGGTGTTTCAATCTGTAGCAATACCATGTATTTTTTGCATCTTTTTTTTTGCAAATTTGATTGAATTTTTGTCTGAATTCTTGACAATAAAATTTAAATCTATTTGATTTTTGGTATTTCTGACATTAAATAGAATTGCAGATCCCATATCGGTTATATCGTTAACGGACAAATTTAATAACTCATTTCCTCTACAAGCTCCCGCTACCCCTAAAATAAGTACAACCTACAAAAATTTTATTTAAAAAGTTTTCATATAAAATCTGAATTAATTATTATTACTCACTTTAAACATTAAATATTCCTCATCCGGTGCTTCAATTAGAAAACTATCAATTTGATCTCCAGTCAATATTTTTGAATTTTTCGGTTTGTACCCAACATTTTTTCTTTTCAAAAAGGATATTAATTTTGAAAATTTAGCAATATCGATATTATTCTTTATCTGAAGCATTGCTTTGAGCATCGAATAATGTGCCCATAGACTAGATGCACAAACTAATTTCGATCTTTCGTTGAAAAACACTAACAATACGTTCTCTGTATAATTTTCAATTTTTTTCTTATTACACCATTTAACAAATGTATCGTATTGTTGCTCATAAATTTTTCTTGATTTTTTGGGTAACAATTCTTCAGTTACCTCTTCCGCGACCTTATCAATGTTAAATTCACTCTCACTCATCTTCTCTTCTCGTGTTAACAGCTAAACAATATTTTTTTATTTATTTAACAACAGCATATAGCCTAGTTACAATTGTGTTCTTGAAAACGGCGTAACTATGGTGAATTTATACAATTTTGGTCATAAAATTTATATTGTCAAAATTACAAAATTTATCATATTAGTCAAAAATAAGACTATTTATAATTTCATATGAAACGGGAGTGCAAAAAATAGCGTATATATCACAGGACTAAAGTGTCTTTAATCCCTCAGATGATTATTACCCTCGACTTCGTCTCGTGTAATAAACTTCACCATCAGGATTAAATCACACAATTTAGTCCCTTATTATATAATATACTATTAGTCTCATCAGATCACAGTTCTTTCAAAATAGTCTTGTATTCACACATAAAATTTATTTGGAGAATTTTAGTTAAAACCAAATTTTAAGAGGATCTTTCAACACTGTACTGTGGACTGTGGTTGTTTTTTCGATGATGGAAAGATGAATGTAAGAAATTTTACTGTTTGTCTTGGCAACTAGTAAGAAATAGCAACAAATAGCAATATGAAACAAATTGTACTCTTGCTTAAAATTTGCACGAAAAATTTAATCTTTAACTTTAACTTTAATGCTGGGTAAATTAAGAAATTACATTATGAAATTAATTTAAAGAAGTAGACATCGTTATTTTCCATATAATAGTTTATGCAACTAAATTTACCTACTAAACTATCGTCAATATTTGTAGCTATTAACTTCTGAATTTAATTTATTAATTTAATATTTTAGATACTATAGGTTCCTATAAATCCAGCACAAATTAATAGTTGGCTTTATCATCTGAAACGTATGTCTAAAGAAATGTAAGTTATAAAAATAATTTCTATTGCTCATATGTACGAGTATTATTATAGTTCAAAAATTATATTGTCAATATGACAGAAAATTTGAGGTAACAATAAGTTTTAGTGAGTGCTGAGGGATATAAATAATTTGTCTTTAAGGAATCCTGTAAATGTATTTTTCATTTAAAATAATTATAAATGAAAATAGTAATTATTAAGAACGAATTTCGTTTTCCAAACTACTTTAATAATGATTATTACCTATCATCATTATTTTATATATTTTTATTATTCATCATTTTAAAAGACTGATACACGATACAGTATTAATTGTTAGGAATACATAATTATTATTTATTATACTGCAACTGTAACTTTTGCAACGTCCGCTACTGCCACATCCACTTCCACCTTGCTCAAAACAATTTGCCCATCTGGCTGTGAATTATCAGGAAATACTACCGGCCCTGTTGAATTTACATTTTCTAAAATTGAACTTAAATTACTATTTATTATTATCATCATCAGTATGAATTGTCTTACCAGTTGGAGCAGATATTGCACATAATATTACAGAAAAGAAAATGACAAACATAAACATGTTTTTCATTTTGAAATACGTTGTTGCTTCTTATTAAGGATTAAGAATAAAATGAAGAACTATAGTATGGATGTTGACTTTATATACTCCAACATTTGATAAAGCATAATTTATTATTATTAGTTATTTTAAAAATATATAGATATACAATGTTCAGTGTAGTGTAAAATATTTAAGAAACAATAAAATAATACTTAATTGTTCAAGTTTCAAGTGCAAGAATAGTTAATTATGGCTATTATCAGAAGAATTAAAATAATGAGACCGATTCCCATTTCCGTAATACCCATAATTACTTGTATTAAATATATTTATTTTTTATTTATTTTTTTAATATTGAGGGCGCGCAACTGCCAGGGTCATATGCGCCCTGCAGCAATAGCTGCAGTTTAAGAGTGGATGTTATATCCTCGGATATAATTTTGTATTTTTAATATATTGAAGTTTTACACTTATCTTTTAACTTTATTATTATTTTTAAACAAAAGCATTATGCAGGAACTATTATGTTGTGTTGTATTTTATCGAGTACCTATAAGTATATTCTCGTGTTTCTGTTTGTAAACTGTTTGGTGGTCGCTGGATTTACTGGCTTTGGTCTTGCACATTTAGGAATTTTTAATAACTTTTAATTTGGAGGAATGTTTTGTTCCTTTGTTTATCTAGATGTTCGATTTTGGTTAGTTTATTTGTTATAATGTTTTTGATTTTTATTTATTTATTTTAATTATTTTGTGTTTCGTCGTATGTTTTATTTTGTGTAATCTTAGAGCAGTAGGTGGTTTTCACACTTATTTATTAGTATTAACTTTACTATTTTTGTTTATTTGTGGCGTTATGTGGAATTAGTTTGGTGGTCTCTGGATTTACTGGCTTTGATCTTGCTCATTTAGGTATTTTATTAACATTTAATTTGATAGGATGTTTTGCTACTTTGTGTATCATGATGTTTGGTTCTAGGTTAGTTTATTTGTTATAATGTTTTATTGATTTTTATTTGTATATTTTATATATTTTATGTTTTTTAATTGTTAATTATAGTTAGGTATATTTTATAATTTGTTTATTAATCTTGTGTCTTTTAGGAATTATATTATTTGGCGTATATTGCTGGAATTATTCTTGTCTTGTAAACAGGAGGAGTTAATTTTGTATTTTGTTCTTTCTGATGAGAAAAGTGTACAACACTCTAAAGACGTGTTATTGTGACTTGTTCACATCTTGTAAGTGATTCGAATCGTGTTTTGTTCCATTTTTTAACTGATGGTTTAATTCCTTTTAGGTGGTTTCGGTCAATATTGTCCCATAAAGCTTGAAAATCATTTTCGCAATATTGCGTAATGGCGTTGTTGATAGCGCTTGGATCCTGTACTATTGATTATTTTATATAACTATGATATATTTTATTAAAGGGTATTATAGTCAAGCATTTCGTATTATGAAATTAATGTTATGAATATTTACTAACTATGAAAATGAAAATTATAGACCTAAACACAGTAAAAAATAAGTTGCAAAAATACTATTACGTCATTCGGGGGCGGAAAGCAGTTTTTCCTCTTGCTAATAATATAATAATAATACGTTTATTTAGCCAGAACAAAATACAGCTATTCATTAACACAATACATATAATAATACCAGTATAGTAGGTAGAACTCATCTTTAGGTTATAAGTAAAATAGGTTATACTCGTAATTGGCTTAATTTATAATCGAATAACTCGTTTTTAGGTTATATTCATCTTTAGATAAAACTCATCTTGAAAATAAATTGGTTTTTAAATAATATTCGTCTTTAGATAAAACTTGTTTAAATACAACTCATCTTTTAATAGCAATCGTCTTTACATAAAACTTCACTATAGATAGAACACGTCTTTACAATAAACTCGTCTTATAATTTAACTTGTCTCTAATTTAAACTTGTATTATAAATTAAATTCGTTTTAAGTTAAATTCGTCTTTAGATTAAACTCGTCTTTAGATAAAACATTCGTCTTTAGGATAAACTCGTCTTTAGATAGATCTAAGTTTTCCATCCAAAGCTTGTATGGATATCCCATCCAAAGCCTGTGGGAGTGTCCCCATCCAAAACCTGTGGAGATGTGCCATCCAAAGCCTGTGGAGATGTTCCATTTTAATACTGTTAACACGCCCCATCCAAAGCCTGTAGAGGTGATCCATCCAAAGCATGAGGAGATGATCCTTCTAAAGCCACTCACACACACATACAAACACACAAACACATACACACCAACACACGCACACACAAACATACGCACACACCAACACAAACTCAAACACATACACACAAACACATACACCCAAACACGTACACACAAACAAATACACACAAACACGTACACACAAACACATACACACAAACACATACACACAAACTCAAACACCATTACATACACACAAACACATACACACAAACACGTACACACAAACACATACACACAAACACATATACACAAACACATACACACAAACACGTACACACAAACACGTACACATAAACACATACACACAAACATACGCACACACCAACACAAACACCATCACATACACACAAACACATACACACAAACACATACACACAAACACGTACACACAAACACATACACATACACACAAACATACGCACACACCAACACAAACACCATTACATACACACAAACACGTACACACAAACAAATACACACAAACAAATACACACAAACAAATACACACAAACAAATACACACAAACATACGCACACACCAACACAAACTCAAACACCATCACATACACACAAACACATACACACAAACACATACACACTAACACATACACTCAAACACATACACACAAACACATACACACATACACATACACACAAACACATACACACATACACGTACACACAAACACATACACACAAACACATACACACACAAACATAGGCACACACCAACACAAACTCAAACACGCACACACAAACATACGCACACACCAACACAAACACATACACAAAAACACATACATACTAACACACACACAAACACATACACACAAACACACGCACACACAAACATACGCACACACCAACACATACACATGCACACAAACACGTACACACAAACACGTACACACAAACACGTACACACAAACAGATACACACCAACACACGCACACACAAACACACCAACACAAACACACCAACACAAACACACACACACCAACACACGCATACAAAAACATAAGCACACACCAACACAAACACATACACACCAACACACGCATACAAAAACATACGCACACACCAACACAAACACATACACAAACACGTACACACAAACATATACACACAAACACATAAACACAAACACGTACACACATACACACAAACACGTAGGTACACAAAAAAACACATACACACAAACACGTACACACAAACACATACACACAAACACGTACACACAAACACGTACACACAAACACATGCACACAAACACATGCACACAAACACATGCACACAAACACATACACACAAACACATACACTCAAACACGTACACACAAACACATACACAAATGCACACACCAACACACGCACACACTAATTTTTAACATTAGATTTTAACTGAGATTATTTGCAAGTAACGAAAGGAGTGTTATATATTAATTTACGACCTCATTTTGTAAACCATCTTTATTAAGCCCATTTTACATTGAGCAATATTGCAGATGCAAGTGCAACTTTTGACAAGTTGCTTCAATATTGCATGAGTGTAATACAGAAATTATAAAATTATAATTCAAATATATCTGTTCGTGTTTATATTATAATATAATATTGATTAGAATTTGTTTAGATCCTACCGAACTAAACAGGAACATTCTCAGACGACAATACCCAATATCAGTCTACATGTTTAATTTAAAATTATTTTGTAAATTGCTGAAAAAGAAAATTGGTTATTAGCTAAGAATTGCAAGTAACGAAATGAGTTGATATTAATTTATGACCACATTTTGTAAACTTCTTTATTACAGAAATAATAATAATAATACAACAAATTATATAATTAAAAATCTGACGTGGCCATCACACAACCTTCCGCCATATCTAGACTTTAAACAGAAATGTATACGTACAATCTGGTGCCTATTTAAAATATACAAATAAAAATCTAAAATATTCTAACACAGAAATTAGTATCACCTGAATCAAAAGATTCATTCACACGAAAACTCTTCTGTGTTGAAGCAATCCTACGTTCAGTTAGGAACTACATTTAATAGCTTACTTATGACTTATATAGCGCTAGTATGTCAACTTGTCACCCGTCTCATCTGTCAATATTTTTTATACAAAAACAAAAATCAACCGAACATGGATTACAAGATTTCAATGTTTTATTTGATAAATTTATTTTTTAAATTTTACTGCAGTTCTTTAATGCTACCAGATAAAGACAATTTTTTTATAACGTGGATTGCAAATAACTTTACCTCTTATTCTTATTACAAATAAATACTATATTTATCAAAATTTATAGAAATTTTTTACACTTAATCTTTTCAATCTTCAAAAAATATCACTTCCGGTGAAGATATTTGTACCAAAATCTAATGAGCTCTTCCTATTCGTATACAATTGTAAAATACCAAATATCAAAATTTTTGGGTAATTCGTATTTGAGTTATCCAACAGACGGCATCGGCCCGGACCACACACATACACACACACACACACACACACACACACGCACACACACAAATACATACAGACATCATCGGGAAACTATCAAAAATGAGTTGTAAGGACCCTAATTCGAGCTCATCCACTAAAAACTCACTACCCGATTTTTTGCATGATTCCAATACCTTCCTTCACAGGTAAGCGGAAGGTAAAAATAAAATGATTTTTAGCTATATTTACATCAAATTTAACCACACAGACCATAAAAATTCTTGTTATCGGCTGTAACCATGTAGTCTGCGCCATCTCGTGACAGTTACGACAGCTAACGCAAGATCTAGGTTTTAGTTCCTCAGTATTATTTTTATTATTAAAATAATAGAAAAATAATAATATTAAATAAAAAATTAAACAACACAATATTTATTTATTATTGATTGATACATTTGGATAAAAGATTTTTTACAGCTAACTTCTTGTGAATAATTATGAACATTATGAAATTTGTTAACCCTAAACAGACGATGAAATAATTAGTAGGTAACACTGAGAAAGCTATAATTTGCCATTAAAATTGTATTATTTACCTCAAAACAAAATAATAATAATGTATTTTATGTGTTACTGCATCTTTTAAAATAATACAAATATCAAACCAAATTCCATAGCTTGACAACATCAACAATAACAACTGTCATATGACTGACGGATGTTTTATATCGCTAAATTAGATAAAAATCATTATTTTATCCTATGATTACCTTGAAAAATGTGATTTAGGGACATAAGCAAATTTTTGTAACCTTAAACAGACGATGAAATAAGACCATGTATAACACTGTCAAAAGCTATAATATCCCATTAAAATTACCTGAAAACAAAATAATATTAATGTGTATCTGATGTAAAATAATTTCGACATATAACAAACAATACATTTTATAACGATATACTAAAAAGTATTGTCTTAAGTAAAGGTTTATGTTTTCCTATAAAGAAAAATACAGTTATTAAGATATATTCTAATGCATTTTTATCATAATAATACAAACCCACGCGGCAAATTAATGTCCTATAATTAGTATGCTTTATATATAATGGCAAAATTGTAGTAGATGTAGTAAACATTTAAAATGTAAAAACTTAAATAAGAAACCATTTGTTAAAGTAAATGTTGTCGTGTAAAAATTGTTCGTCTTGCATTTCGCCAAAGTATAAAAAGTTTAGAGTATACCCTCCGTAGTTTCATGTACCACTCACGTTTATAAACAATTTGGTATAGTTTCAAACATATATAAGCCTATTTGGTATTATATGTTTCTTCTGGTCTTCTTCCAATTTATCTGTTCATTATTTCCTTGTATAATTATGTACATACATCAACTTTTATATCTTGCGAAGTTTATTATTAAAGTATGAATAATAATATTAATGTTATGAGGTATTATTACTGATAATAATAAGAAATAATAATGTATAAATAAAATGAAAATCTTATACCATGTACTAATATAACGATAACCTAAAAATTTTTGACGTAAACTAAAGCCAGTGTTGCCAACGTAGTTGAGAAAAGTAACATGCAAAATAATCGTATTTACTATAAAATTATCGTACAAATGATAATTTAATTAAATGTAGATATTTAAAAATAAATTAATTTTTATATAAGTTATATAGGAAGTAATTCAAATATGAATAAATTGAAATAAATTTGTAAAATTTTTAAAATTAATATATAGTTGGTAACATTGACTTCGCGTGTAATGACGTATGTATGTAATACCAACATAAATTTTGTAATTTTATTAGTACATAGCAAATTAATGTATATTTTAATGAATTATAAAAAACTCCGACGTAATTGAGAAAAATAAGCTTTAAACGGGGTGTTAGAATTTTTTTCTCTTTAAATTGCTATATGTCACATAACCACCAAATCAGTGCTACGTAATGTTTGCAAGTAGATTATAAATTAATGGATGGTTGTGTAGCCAGTCGAGTAGAATACCACATTTTTAGGTAGGACACGTTTTTAGGTTACCACGTTTTTAGGTTACCACGTCTTTAGGCAGGACACGTTTTTAGGTTACCACGTTTTTAGGTTACCACGTCTTAAGGTTAAACTCGTCCTTGGGGAGAACTCGTCATTAAGTTTAATTACCATGGTAACCACTAATAATAATAATAATAATAATAATAATTACAGTATGGTTACCATGGTTACTGTTAATAATAGTAGTAATGACAGTATGGTTACCATGGAAATGTTATTGTGTAAACATGTATATATAATTTCCATAGCAACGCCGTAGTTATATAAATAACGTTGTCTTTGTCAGAGTGAATTAGCTAAACTGGAAGTATTTCGTATAAATTGAAAGATTTATTTAAATAATTTTAATTATAAATGTTTATTGAAATGCTATAAATACATTTTGTTTTTGTTTGATTAATATTTTCATGATTTTTAATTATAACTAATTATTTTAATATTAAAAAATAATACATATATTTAAATACAACTGATATTGTGCAAAATCTATCAACTATACATATATTTTTGTTTTATTTTACAAAATTTTTATTTGTTAATTACAATATACATTATATAATATATAATGCATATTATGCGTTTTTTACGTTTAATTATGCATTTACATTGTTAGTTTTCGGTGTAAATTTTATAATAGACTACAAATGTGCAGTTTGGTTATCATATTGTAATTTGAAAAAATTTCAATTTTTGTATATAAATTTAGAATGATTTATTTAAAAAAGACAAACTTTTCATCAAAGTTTTATAAAAAAACAACTACCATATTGTATATTAAAAGTCGATCATTTTATTTAAATTGTAGAAATGTAAAGTTTTCATTCTTCATAATTGCAGAATATTTCATTCGTTGATTTGGTAGTGGTTGCAAAAATTGATTTCTTAATTTTATAGAATAGTAACTATATATCCATATTGATTTGTTTAAAGTTTACTATTCTATATTGGTGGTATTTTTTTTTCGGTTAGTATATTTTTCTTTTCGGTTAATAAATAACCGTACTTGCTAACCATTGATTGTAAAGAAATGATGATGATGATGCTGATGGAAAAATATAATAATTGTCATACCCGTCATACCGAGAGTTGTTGAGATATTTGCAGTCACGAAGAGGGATTGAAATTTCATTCTTCATAATGGTATGCAAACAATCCAATTCGTTGATTTTATGATTGAATAATTTATTTCTTCATTATGGATGACGAATTTGTAGTTGTAGTGGGTTGATTTTATACTTGTCATACCGTCATACTTAGAGTTGTTGAGATATTTGCAGTCACGAAGAAGGATTGAAATTTCATTCCTCATAATATGCAAACAATCCAATTCGTTGATTTTATGGTTGAATAATGGATTTTTCATTATGGATGACAAAGTTGTAGTTGTAGTGGGTTGACAGCATAATATGTCTGTTGATTTTATTGTTCAGACTTTTAATTTACTTGTTATGGTAAAATATTGTTTAAAAAATTTTTAAAATGAATTTAATCAAATTACATATGATTTTTTCTAAATATTTATAATTTGTAAAGAGTAGTATTTGCAAAATATTTTTTTTATGAACATGCACATTATGTTAATTTTTTGTTAATTACTTAATTATGTTAATATCAGTTGTATGTTTAATTTAAAAAATTGATTGGCTACATTTGCAACTAATAGAAAATTTCAAGTTTTTTTTTATGTGCAGTAAAAATTATTTAAGATAATATCAAAATTTTGTAATTATTATTTCAACTTGAAAATTTCTTTAATAATTATAGTTCTAAATTAATTAGATATACATAAAATGTGTAAATTATTTAAATATTTTACAATGTTTACAACCATTATTTTGAAATGGAGGATATTTAATACTTAAGTTTGTAATAAGATTTTAGTTGCAAATGTAGCATAATTTTGTTGAAATTCTTAATTATCTATATCAAATGTGATCCTCATTCGATACTGATCCTTAAGAAATGGTTCTTTTACAAACAAAATTGCAAAAAGTGTTATTCTGAAAGCTGATGTTTTTTGCAATATTATTAAATTGTTTTAAACAACAATAATAAATTATCGTTTGTTAAAATGTATAAATTTGGAACAAATTTTTTGAAATGTTTTTCAATTTAATTTCTTCAACGTACTTACATTTTTTTATCACCCGAAATAATAATATTATGTATGTTATGTTTTAAAACAACTTAGATAATTGTTTTAGTTAACATAAATTAGATTTTATAATAATGAGATAATATTATTATTTTAAAAAAATGTTGGGCTTCATTGTTGAAATGTACCTTTTCATATTTTATTATTTATTAAAATTAACTAATATTTTTGTTAATTTAAATCATTTTGATTTCAATTTACAATTTGAAATGATTAAGTATTCTTTAGAAACTTTATTTAATTTCTGCAATAGTATTGTATTTATTGCAACATAATAAATGTTTTAAACAACAATAAACTATAGTTTATAATTTGTTAAAACGTAGAAAATATTTAAAATAATTATTTTTAACTTTAATAAATAATAAAAAATTGCTGAAATATTATTTGGCTTAATTTTTCCAATTTACCTACATCTTTTTATAATTTTAAATAAAAGTATTTATTATTTTATATTTTAAACAATTTTAGAAATTGTTTTTGGTAGTTTTTTGAAATTATATTATCATTATAATATCATAACGATATGTATTATATATTTAATTAAAAAAAGATGTTTGGCTTAATAATTGTTAAAATTTGGTTTTTCACATTTATTATTTATTTATATTATTCATTAAAAATTATTCAATATTTTTGTACATTTAAATCATTATGGTTTATTTTAATATTTCAAATGATTAGTGTTGTTTTGAACTATTAATTTTTTATGTCTGTAATATTAATAATAATTATTGATTGCAATATAATTAAATTGTTTAATAATAATTATAGTTTATCATTTGTTAAGACGTAGAAAATATTGAAAATAGTTAACAAATTAATCTTAATAAATAATAAAAATTTGTTGAAATGTTGTTCGGTTTAAATTCTACAATATACCTACATCTTTTCATTATTCATTATATAATACTCTTTATTTTATTTTATGAAGCAATTTATTTTTTATTTAATTATGTGGATTTTTTAAGAATTGTTTTTATAAAAAAATATTATCATTTAATAATGTAAAAATAAAGTGTATGTATATTTAATTGAAAAAAAAATGTTTGGCTTCATTGCAAAAATTTTCCTATTCAACATTTTGTTGTTTATATTTTTTAATGGCTGTTTTTCACAATCATTGTATATATTATATATCTAAAATAGTTTATTTCTTTTTATACTATTTGTTTTAATTTGTTGATAATAATTCTACCAACCAACTAAAAATGATGTAAACTTTTATAAAAATATATAATTTTTATAAAATTTAATATTTCTTTGCAAGTGTTGAAAGAACATTGAATTTGTTTGATATTATGAAATAAAGAAAATTACTACTTATTTTGAGTAAATAGTAGTTACGGAATGTATAATAATTTAAAATTAAACAATTTTTGTAAAATTTGCCATTAAAAAAAAATTTACTGAAATATTGTTCGGTTTAATTTCATCAATTTACCTACATCTTTTTACTATCCATTATACTTATAATATTCAATATTTTATTTTTTCAAATAATTATTAATTTAATAATTAGTTTCGTTTAAGAATAATATTTTTATAAATATTATCATTTGATAATGTAAAAATAAAATGTATGAATATTTTATTTAATAAATAGATGTTTGGCTTTATTGCTAAAATTTTCCTATTCAACATTTCATTGTTTATATTTTTTAATAATTGTTTTTCACAATCATTAGTATATTATACATTGTATTGAAAATAGTTCATTTTTGTCTGTATTGCTATTTATTAAATAAATGACATTAAGTAAAATTTTATAGAATATGAAATTTTTATAAAATTTAATGTTTTCACTAATAATGCTGATGGCATATTAAATTTGTGAAATACTTATAAAATAATGTTAATTATTATAACTGCAGTGTGAGTAAATGGTAGCTACGGAATGAACATAATTCATAATAATATAACTAATTTTCGTAAAATAAATTATTTAAAAAAAAAATTCTCGACATAACACGATTACAAAAAATATTTTATTTATACTTTTATTTTATGGGATCATCATAAAATAATTGTGAATAATATATATGTTCTTATATCGTCGTCACTCTGTTATGTCGATACGGTCAATTAAATTGGCCGTCATAGTTTCGTCATCCAATACAGGTGTTGGTGGTATAACCACACGTGGTCGTACCATTGGCACTTCCTCAGCAACTGGTAAGATTGCCGAGTAATGTGCCGCTGCACCTGTATCGGTCAACAAAACCATTAATGGTCGGCGATGCTCCAGTAATTCATATCCAGGTACATATCGGGTGAAATATGCACCAGGAATATTACCATCATAATCTTTCTGTTGCAACTCATCAATCGATAAAAATCGATTGTCCGTATACATCGGATTGATTTGACCATTGTTATTGTTTGTCACGAAATCTATGTAAACATAAATTTCGCGTCTTGCAATATTGGCCATTGCATCCAGGTGAGCTGCGCCTCCCCAAGACTCGTATCTAATTGCAAGCTTGACGTCTGATGTATCAGCTGTTGAACATTTACGTAATCAAAGTGATTACGACAATGTTGCGTGTCATAATACATTGCCCCGTTTCGAAATGCCAGGCAACATAACAATCGAATCTTTCGATCGTAGTGCTCATGGCCAAATAGGCACAGTGACAACGCATGAAACAGACACGAGCCGTCAGCAGACGTATTTATGACACGACCGTATTGTTCAGATATAGCTGCGTATGTTTGAAGTGTACGTTGTCGATCCACACAGTGGTTCGGTGACGTTTCATCAAACACACAGCCACGCTCACGAGCAAAACGTTCCGTCCATTGTAAACAGTGTTCACGAATTTCTTCGTTAATCACTGTATCGAAAGTTTCAAAGAAAATTTCTAACGGTCGGGCAGCGTCAATACGATGTATACTTTGCAGTAGCTGGTCAACGGACATAACATCACGAGGACGTTTTCCGTGATGACCAGGAGGCTGTGGAACAGCCTGCACTGAAAGTACACGTTTCGTGGTGATGTTGGTAGAAATATCAATTGCACCTTTGTTGGGCGCAACAGATACTTTCCAACCACCTAAATTAGACATAATATGCGATACTTCTGGCATTGTTGGTCTAACCCAATCGGATGATTTCGGTCGAGTGACGTCAACCTCGTTCATCCATTCAATGAGTTTACCAACATAAGAGGTCAAAAATATTGCGTCACGATCGAATTGCATCAAGTAAAATCCGTCCAGTTTACGTACACGACTAATAGCCGTATAAAACTGTCCAGAAAAACTTAGACAACTCGCAGACACAGCAATTACGTCTAATGTTTGTCCCTGTGACTTGTGTATAGTGACACCATACGCCAAGTCTAAGGGAAACTGCCGTCTGAAATATTGCCGATTTTCTACATCCCTGCATTGAATCGATAGACGTACACGGAAGGTTATGAGTCGTCGGCCTGGGTCATCAATAGCCGCGATAACTACGTAGTTATCGGACATACTGAGAACCGTAGCCAATTTACCATTTACCCAACCGTGTTCAACATCTCTATTCCGGATCAGCATGACGCGAGCACCAACCTTAAGAGACAAAGAAGCCGGTAAAAGCTGTATCTTTTTCTCTAAATTGGCGATGCATTCGCGTGCACTTTTTGGAAGTGGGTTATCACTTCCATCGACATCTTCAGCCGAATAAACGCGCGTCTCCCGGCAATTTGGCCAGTTCAAGTGCATTTATTTCGTCTTTCAGTCGACGTGTCGGAAACAGCATAAGACCACGATCGCCAATTTCAATTTGTTGTAACTGTTCATTGGTCACAATGCGAGTCTTCAACAAATCAATATCGGCTTCGTTAGGTTTCCCTAGTCTCACGCGGTTCAACAAATCGGTAAACTCTCGATCACCTTTTTGTCGAACAATTTCCTTCAGCACAGCAAATTAGAATCCTTTTAGCAGCGCAGGTTGCCAAATATGTCTTCCAACTGGTGGCAGTTGTGCTGGATCCCCAAACATGATGACGCTCTTTCCTGCAAAACGTCTTGGTAAAGAGTTGTTTTGCGAGTTGTGACTGCGCGAGTGGAGACTCATACAGTCTTCGAGCTTCATCATGACGCGTTCCTCCAACATTGACACTTCATCGATCAACAACACCTCAAGGCGTTCAATCAAAAAAGCGTCAGTGGTACCGCGCTCAATGTGGCTTTCCAAATCCGGTGTCATTCGCAAGAATGTATGGATTGTAACGCCACCAATCAAATGGGCTGCACATCCGGTTGTTGCCAACTTTTGTACAGTCCGTTGATTCTCATTGCAAAATGCCACCAAGCTATCAAGTAAAAATGTTTTACCTACACCACCGCCACCGGTAACGAGAGCCAAACATTGTTCTCCTTGTCGCCAGGCATTGGTCACGAATTCGAAAGTCGCACGTTGACTTTCGGTGAATCCGGAGATGTACTCACTGACCGGCAAATACGTTCGGATATTTAAATCCAGACCGTCCCGCTCATGATTATCAACAATGACAACGTTGTCATCGTCGTCCTCAACGGTTTCGGCACGTATTCGCTCTGCTTGCATTTGATACGGAGCGACAGTTTCCAGCAACTGATCACTGTCTTGATCATGTAGCCAGTTACCGTCGATAAGACGCGAAGCCATTTCTCGTAAACGATCCAGCGAAATGCCACGTTTCGCTGCACCCTCATGAAACTGCTTTGCCTCGTCATCCTCCGAAATGAGATTCCTGTTTAAGCACTCCTCCAAATATGATCCTGTCGTATCCTTAAGAGCCGCGAGACTCTCTCGGTCAACGGGAATAGTTTGAAGAAGTTTCGTTAAACAGTACATTTCCAGTTCGTTACCGTATGGTGAGTACTCTTTGAAGCGAACAATCGCTTCATGTCGCACTCGTTCACATACAACACGACCTTTTTTACCACGGTACGAAACAGCCGTTAATGAACCATCACCAACAACTACATCGTTTCCATTGATAAAATCATTATCGTCGTTTCCGAACACATCACTGGCAAATACTTCGTTCTCACGAGGTGACTGACGATAACGGTATTGCGCAAAAAATTGCGGGTAGGTTAAATCGCACAGTACACTCGGTCGATCAAGGTACTTTTCCAGCTTTGTATCGTAATACAATGATATGTCATTATTTACCATATTACCTGTTTTATCTATCGTCTCCGATATCCTTTTTAGGAATCTATACGATGGATTCACCGATATAGGCAAATAGATGACTTCACGACTGCAAAACACGTGTGGGTAGTGTAACAGAAGTGTAGCAGCTTCCAAAAGGGAAACTACTCGAGTTTTCAGATACGTTTCACAATCACTTTGGCGTTTATGTGATAAGCGCATACGTATCGGATACTCGGATTTGGAAACATACTTGGCTAGGTACAATTCCCAGCCACCGTTCGTTACCAATTGGACGTTAACGTGCCCGTCCCAAAAGAGCAGTAGTTGCAAGTTGTACGGTATTATTCGACAATCCTCAGGACTACGTCGCATATACCGATATCTCGCACCACTTCTCTCGGGTATTACAGTATCGTTCAGTGCATATGGAAATCCATACTTGCAGCTGGACAACACTTTACCCTTGTATCCAGTATAACACCTCTTGTGGTAACAATCGTGTTTCTGGATACTGCCCACAATATCTCGCCACTTCCCGTTATGGGGGTGATCATATCGAGGCATTTCGGCCGAAACTACACCGTTAGGTACAGTTCCTTCTTCACACCACACAACTAAATGCGCATGTAAAGAGCCGCGTTTTTGATACTCGATTCTTATCCAGAAATCGAGAACTTTACCAAACGGACCTTTTGGGTCCTGCAGAAACCTACGACGAAATTCCTGCAAACGTCGGTAGAACGCTACCACAGTCTGCATGGGAAATTTCATCGCTGGTGCTCCACGTTTATGGACGTCCTCGAATTCCTTCGATCCAGATGTCTCATGTACTCCTGCCATGCCATCACGAATGATTGCTTGCAGTTCAGGCCAACTGTCATTCTCTGTCAACGTGACAAAGAAATCTGGTACTCGCCCCATGTACTGTGACATCCCGATCAAATCGAGCGTTTTCGAAGCCCAGTAATTCCGAGAATTCGGAATTGAAGCCGGTACCTCCGTACCATACTGATGGTACGGATTCGTTCCTGCTTCTCTGAGTTTCTCAACAGTCAATGGTTCATCCAGTTTCGAAACGTTAACTTTGACAGAAGAATAGTACTGGAGTCGTTCTTTGATTATCACATCCAACATGTAAAACATGTAGTCTGCACAATCGCGGAAACGGTCGTCACACATACGCAAACGCCAGC
Source organism: Agonum fuliginosum (assembly GCA_947534325.1). Lineage (NCBI taxonomy): Eukaryota > Metazoa > Arthropoda > Insecta > Coleoptera > Carabidae > Agonum > Agonum fuliginosum. The sequence goes on from OX384041.1 coordinate 20,062,277, forward strand.
GTACATATGCACCGCGAGTAAACCCACGACTAATCGCATTGCACCATCCACCGATGCCATATGGGAAAAGCCACGGAAATACTTTCGCCTCCAAATAAGTATCTTTTACAAATACGTTGACCAACTATGCGTGCGTACCTTCAGCTTGCTTAAGGCTTCGCACATGCTGAGTGGCAGTTACTGTATTCGCCACATTCACACCCCGCGACGGGACGTTGTTTGCAGGAATCATCAGTGCTGCCTTTTTCCCGTCAAGAACGGACGTTTTTGTTTGATCCGGAACGGCCGGATCAAAATCAACATTGCTCAAGACAGGTAATGTCGTCGGTTGACCGGGTTTACGTTTCACAAAACGCAAAAGCGTCTCGTAATTCGCTGCGAATTTCTCATACAAATGGTTATTTTTACGTAACCATTGTAGCGCGGCCACAATAACAGTTTCGTTTCCGCTGGAGATATTCTTCGCTACCGGTTGCCGACTGACAATCATGGCATACATGTCGAAATAACATGCATCGCCTTTACGTTGCGTCACAAAATCACCACGTTGGTGTTTAAATATCAGCAAAGCCTCACTGCTAGCCTTGGCCGTATTCGATTTTAAGGCGACCAAACAAACTTTACGTTTGTCTTCATCACCCAAATCTAATATAGCTTTTGGGAGCGGCAAGTTTGTGACAGGGCTTGGAGCTAACCTGAACTGGACTAGCAAATCCCATTTGTCACATGAAGTATAAACGTAGCATTTATTCGTAGCGGCGTTAGCAACTACTTTCAACACTACATCGTGTGCTTCGTAGTACGTGAAAACATTCGGTTGCTGAGGCAACGTAGTTATTTTCACGTGGCTCTTGGAGTCATTAATGAGCACACAGGAGCACTTGGCACAAATACCATTTTTTTTAAATTGGCCATGATGACCAACTTTACCTGCACGCAAACCTAACTCCAAAGAGCGTTGGTTTTCTTTGAGGGCACGCAAGACACATTCAATTAAGAACGCATCTTTTTCGGCGGTCCACCGAGATACGTGGGACACTGTCTCACCGGGGAGTTGTACTTCACCTGCTTTAGAAGCATATGTATACATATGTACACGCTGCAAGTTTACAGTCTGGATATACAGCTGTAAATTGCCGAAGCAATTCACGCTGTATAATTTTAACTGTGCCACCTGCTTCACGTATCCGGTTTAGACAGTCAATCACCACTCTCTTTTTCTCTTCGTCCCAAAAAACGAAGGGAGCTGATCTCTTCTTAATAGGCATAACCTATAAAGAAAAAGAAAAAAACCTAAATATTTTATAATTGGCGCTAAATTTTAGATTATAGCCATCTAATGACTATGTGATGAATATTTTTTGTGAAAAATAATTTAATGTTTTTTTTTAATTTTTGACGCATATACATAAATTTAGTCATTTAATATTGATTTGATAATTTTATGTATTTAATTTTAATTATTAAAAATATGAAGTTAATATAAATCGCATAACAATATTATTAGTTATTTTTATATGTTCTACAGTTTATTGCAATAACATAATTTTAATTATTATTTTAGATGAAATGGTATGTGCATAATAGCATTAGAAATATTTAGAGAATGCTTTCAACAGCAGAATATTCATAATCCGAATCATGTTACAGCCGAATATTCATTTTCAGAATTTTCAAATTCCGAAAGTTTTAGGTTTGCACATAAATTATTCAAATTTCGAAACATGTTAAAGCAGAATATTCATAAACCGAAAAATTTAAGTCTGACCAGAATTATTGAAATTTCGAAACATGTTACAGCGGAATATTCATTTTCAGCATATTCAAATTCCGAAATTTTAAAATTTCAAAACATACTGCAGCCGAATATTAATTATCAGAATATTCATATTCCGAAAGTTTTAGGTTTACACGGAATCATTCAAATTCCGAAACATGTTGAAATCGAATATTCATTTTCAGAATGTAGATATTCCGAAAGTTTTAGGTTTGTAAAAATTTATTTAAATACCGAATATTCAATTTATCGCTTGCTGGCAGTTTGAAATTCGTTTTGCTTTTCGTCGCTAGAGTGCCATTTGTTAAAATGACAGTTTTATTTTGTTATAAAATAAGATCCAAATAATTATTTCAGTAATATTTATAAAATGATGATTCGGCTGTGACATACTTCGGAATTTGAATAATTTTGTGCAAACCTAAAAAATTCGGAATTTGAATATTCTGAAAATGAATATTAGGCTGTAACATGATTCGGAATTTGAATATTCTGTTGTTGACATGGCACCCAATATTTATATCAATTGTACTATTATTATTTACAATAACGAAATTTGAAGAAATGAATTTTATATTACATCAGTATTAAATGTTTTTTTTATCTGCTCTACCGTTCTTTGCAATAACGTAACCTTTTTATGATAAAATGAAAATTATATAACATAAACAGCATTAGACATTTTTATACTTGCTTCGCTATTGCCTGTAATAGACGATTTCCATTTGGGAATCGATAGTGGCGCCAGCGGTTGCTGGTTGAACTATTCTAACAGCAGTATGTAGATAACGTTAGATTTGATTTGTATTTTGACGGTGTATAAGGTTTGTATTACATTACAATTAAAGAATAATATATAAATTGTATTGTAAATATTCAGTTTTTAAACCTTATGTTGTGTACGCGGTTTTTCAAGCCATCGTTTTAATTTAGCTATTGAATGTTGATTTATGAATGTATTTTAATTTAGCCTCGGGCACATCATCTTCTCTTGAATGTAATATATTTTTATCCGTAATTATATATTAAAATTATAAATATCAACAAACAATCATAACCAAAATCAAAGCTATTGTAATTACTGTTAGAATAATTTCCAAATCTGCCACAGCGCTGCAGTCAAATGATGTCATAATGGAAATCGTCTATTAAATTTTTTTTTAATAATATTCAATTTTAATAATTATTATTAATGATCAGAATTTAATTTTAAATTTATAGGAATATGCATTGAGATAAATTTTAGGGTTAAACTAAAGTTGATGTGCCTATGCATGAAATGCCAAGAAAATTGGAATGTGGTAGGTTAGGATAGATTTCATAAAAAAACCTACCACATTCCAAATTTCTTGGCATTTCATGCATAACTTTAGTTTTACCAATTTTAGAAATATTGTGCGATTTTTTTTATAGTAGAATTTTATGATTAATAAAAATTTATGAGACTGTGTTTTTAGATTAAAATAAACAGCATGGTAAATTAAATTATTGTATGATAATTACATAGAAATTATAAATCTAATTAAGTAGGGTTTGATATAAATTATTTTTCATCATAAAACATTTAATCAATTTACACAGAATTTATCATAACATTAAGTAAAATTTGTACTAAAGTTTTTTGCCATTGCATTATTATTTTATTTTCAAGAAATACTGAAAAATAAATTTGTTCATCTCTTGCACTTAACACTGTACGTATACATTTTTCGTAAATAATCTCAATAATCGCATGTTATCAAAAAAAAAAATTTGACATAAATAAATGTTGGCAATTTTTAAAGTGTAATAATTATTTTTTTGTACAACTCTTTTCGTAAATATGAATTATGATCGCCGCTTGACAGATACCATAACCTAAAAATGTATTATTGCAGTGTGATTGATGGAAATAAAATGGTCAGAAATAATTGTTGGGTTGTAGGTTGTATAAAAATTGCCTTAATTAACCAAATGTAGGGTTTTACTGGTATTTTGTGAGAAAATATAAGTGTGAGTAGAGAGATAAATGAATTAAAGCTGTCAAAAGAGTCAAGTATGATAATTTACGTCATAATTTTGTGTATAGTTATTTGCTTGATCTATATTTTAGCATAGATAAATATTTGATTAATTTTCACATTTAAGGTCACAGTGTAATCTAAATTTGTCACCGACGTTTGTTAAACACAGGTATTAGTGATGAAGATTTTGCACATTTTTTACAGCTTTTACAACATGAATCATAAAGTTAATTTTTTGTCTTTTTCGAAAGTGCAATCTTTATGATCGACTGTATATTTATAAATCCGGTTTTCAAAATATATCGATTTATATAAAATGTATTGAAATTTTGAAATTTGAGTCAACTCGTGTTTATTTTAATCTATTTCATTTCAATTTGGTTCAGAATTGTGAGAGGTATAGTATGTTAAAAAGAATTAATGAATCAACATTTTATCGCATAAATAATTTATTTTAATTTTCTTTAAATATAATATGACATGTATTGTAAATAATGGGTGCAAGTATTTGTAAATATTGCCATCAGACAGTGTCATATGAAGACTTGCACATAGCAAATATGACTCATTATTCCAAAAATTGGTTATGTAATATTACCTGAAAAATACTTGAATTTAAAATATAACTTTCTCGCCATTGTTTTAAATGTAGGTATGATAACTGGTACTGGTAAAAAAACTTTTGGTACAAATTTTACATAAATAAGGGTAATTGTAAATTATAATTTCATGTGCTTATTTTTAGAAATTCGAAAATTTTAGTAGGTACTATTTATTTCAAATTTGGTTTATTTTTTATATCGACTACTAAATTTGTATAATTCGTTCCAAACTTCTTTGCCGTTACGTCATTATTTTATTTTCAAGAATAACTAAAGAATACATTGTCTTACTCTTTCTATCTTTATTATTATTATTCCAAATATTCACATAATATAGTTTAAAAATATTTGATATCAAAATATAACTTTCCCGCCATAATTTCAAATTGATTCATACGAACTACAGGTATGACGTAACGGCAAAGAAGTTTGGGACGAGCTATATAATAATAATTATCTATTAAAAATGAATTATAATTCATTCTAGATAAGTTAATAAATTAAATGTATAATTTAAATTATGTATAATAAGTCCTGCATTAAATATTTATTAAATTAAATTAAAATTAAGTGGAAGAGAAGTTGTTCTTTTATAATACGTTGAAAATGTCTTGATAACCTTACAATTTTAAAATTGACAATGGACAAACAATGGGTAATCACTATATTTTAATATTAACAATTTTATCAATATTTTCATGTCAAAGGCAAAAGATGTTTTAAACAGAGTAAAACAAAATATATGTGGTCTGTCATATAATAAAAGTCAAGTTATGTTAAAATTCAAATATTTGTTTGATCGCTGATGCTTACTTCTATACTCTATAGGCGAAAAAAGTCGAAGTGCTTGACCTCTGATGGCAGACAAATAAGCTGCAAGTGAAGGGTTTTTTCAAGATTTATTTTTATTTCTATCTACAATTACTTTAATATGACATTCCTATTTAAATAAAACGTCAAGAAACACTTAAATTACCACACGATATAATAAAACGATGTATTGTTATGTCCTGTTTATACATGGACACATAGAAGACACACACACGCAACAGTAAAAATTACTATGTGTGTAGCTTGTGTAATAGAGACGCTGTTATTTTGTGGCTTCTATGTAAGTAACGAAAAAATCAATTTTGAAGCCACAAACATTCCATATGTTTGTCATTTTGCTTTTGTTGCCTATGTGTAGCTTGTGTGTGTCTTCTGTGTGTTTATGTGTGAACAGGGCCTTACTTTTTACTATATTATACCATATACAGGTACATAGGGAAATATATGACAATTGAGTTATCATGTTAGGCATCTTGATATATGTGGAATACTGTCAATGTTAAAGTAGCTGTCATATTATTGAAATTAGTATTTTACCCGTGGAATAATTCCTTAAACAGATAGGTTTGTGGACTTAGTTCCCCGAGATTTTTTCTTGTGGTGTTATATTAAATTTAAAATGTATAGGTGTCAAGAAGAAAGAGCGAAAACCTTGGATGAACTTCAAATTTTAGATGCATTTGCAACAATTAGGTCACAAATGTTAAATAATGTTAGAACTATGGATTTTACAATCGTTTAGGCTACTGTTTGGCAGAGAGAGGAACTTTGTTTGAATTTTTATTATAAATTCTAGCTTTATAATTTATTTAACAATTAAAATAAATATGTTTTTGTATTCTTTTCATAATAATTACATTTACTATACTACCATTCAACATGTACTTTTAGATTTTATTTTTTTATTTGTTATTCAGTAATCTTTTTGTCAGACAAATTCACATTACCTACTTCGTTTTGTGACACTATTACAAAATATATCAAGATACCTGGCATGAAAGTTCGATTGTCATGTATGTTCTCTATGTTTGTATTTCATCTCCACCTACTTAAAGAGCATTATTTCAAATAAAATACTTCAAAAAAGTTATTGTAAAACAGTAATTTATAAAAGATTAATCGCAAATTTATGTTTATTTCAAATTACTCTATTGTAAAGTTTTATTTTACTCGCTTAATCTCTTTTGCCTTTTTAGCGTCAATATTATAGTTATGAATAATAAAGGATGTCTCAGAAAGAAGTTGAATTTTGAATTGTGTGCCAATTCCGTTTGTGAATTAATGAGTCAGCCATAGGTATTGGTGTAATGGGAGTATTCGGTGTGTCAACTGTACGAACTTTGGCGCCAGTATTCGAATGTACCTTATCCGAATTTTGTAGTGAAATATTGTGACCGGGTCGTCTTCCGGTCAAGGTGCGCATGTGTTTTAAGTAGGGCGGCAGATATATAAGTGCAGCGGAACGAGAATTCCTTCTTGTTCAGCCGGCGTATCGAAGTGTCATGTAGGGCGGTCTGAGAGGGGCCGAATTGAACGCACATGGTAGATTCCTGCAATTTGAGTGCACCACAGCCAAAGCTAAGTATTGCTTGATATTTCTTTTGGTTTGCTGAGGTGATTTTGTGGTACCAATTCATTGCGGTGAATTCGTTGGCTTTTGTGCTGTGATATTGGTTTTGAGGTTATGTGGCACCGACCACATGGATGGAATTTGTCGGGAACTTTTGTACATTGTGCTTTTTTAGGGCTACCCATTTATTTGGAAGTTCTGTCGCTCAACATTTTGTGACCTATTGGTACTGTGGAATTTATTTTTGGAAGATCGTTGGCTGAACAAGCACGGCTGGAGTTTACTTTGATCCATTGCGGAGAAACGCTTACTTTGAGGAACATCTTGTCATCTTGCATCTTGACAGAATTATTTCAAGGAAAGTATTTTGGTTTTCCTAGTGTTTGTTGTGAAGTTGAACGTTGGGGGCCGTCCATCGTGAGGGCCGGGCCTGCTGTACTTCAGCTTAACTGAAGGCAGCGTTGGCGTTTGTCTGTTTTTTTGTCTAAATTTATTTAGTACAGTCTTGGATTTTTTTGCTCGTGGCTTTGGCCGAGCTACCACGCCGCCCAGTAGATAACTTTCTTTTTTTTGTATGTTAAACCTTTAGTTCGGTTGGCGGCGTTTTCGCTCAGATTAATTTAAATAGCGTTTACAAAGGGGGGAAAACATTGTGGATTTAAGTACCCAGCTTCGGCTGTTTAACCTAGTTTTAAGAATTTGTTATTTATGTGTTTATTCCACTTGCTTGTTTGCTTTGCAACATTCAATTTTGTTCCGTGCGCACGTAGTTTGGCTGTCCAGTCCTTGAAGACTGGTAGCGGCCCTGTTTTAGCTTTGCAATTTCTCTGTAGATTGTATTTGCTTTCTGAACTTTTATTATTATTGTGTATTATATTGATTGAATTACCATCAGCTTTGCCAGCCCTCTGTGGACGGTATTTGCTAGTATTATATATTGCTTGCTTGCTATTCACCTGCTTTGATGTTCCTAGTGATTGCTGCTGAGCGTGCTTTGCTTATCCTGCTTGCTGCTGTACCTGCTTGGAGAGCGTGACCTACGGCTGGAACTGCTGTCAGTGGTGGAAGTTATTCTGCCTGGCGCCTAGAACTCTGATGCTCGACCTCCATCTACAGCCAGAGCTCAAATAAATCAAGCTGGCCGCAGAATCCGTTGTCATCCCCAGCCAGACGCCACTCCCTACAACCGGAGCATCTGTATTCAGGTCTTATGCACTTATTTATTAAGTAATACACTCTCCAAGCCCAGCAAGTAGAGATAAGAGTTTAGTTTATTATTGTATTTGTAATTGGGTTCAGCAGAAGATTCTGCACTACCGTCGTTTACCGTCCATCTGTTCTTGTAGTTTATAAAATTAGATCCATGTTTTGCTTTCATATGCGAAGTTGGTTTGTGTTAGGCAGCCATTAATGATTGTGATCTGTGGTCTTCTTTGAGCTTCGGTAGTTTAGTAAAGTAAAGTTTAACCGTGTGAAGTGGCTTGTAGTTAGGCAGCCTTGGTGCAGGCTTTGTTTATTATTCAGTAACCCAGTTACATTTGCAGTGTGTATTCAGTTTGCAATATCATTTATTCTGTCTGGTTTTACTGTATTCGTTTATTTGATTCGTTGGAACAATATTGTGTCTAGCATAAGGTAGATTGTGATTTGCCGTTCAGCGGCTAGGGTCGTGTAGGCCAATTAGTCTTTATTGAGATTCTTGTCAATATAAGTTGTTAAATTTGATTGTGCATTTTGGTACTTATTTCACGTATACCTACCCACTCCCACTCTACCAGTGTGAGCAGCCGTGGCATACAGGTAACTGATTAATTATCTTGTGACAATATGTGTATGACATATCGTGCGTCGGCATAAAATAATACTTTTTTACTAAATCTGTAATGAAAATTGACAGTTAGTATCACTCTATAGGTTCTCTGCAATTTCGTATTTGTTGTGTTTAGAAAAACATAAATAATTTACAATTTCCCAAAAAATGAAAGCCTGAAAAGATTCCAATTTTCGGAGTTAAAACATTAGCATTAAAAAAAAATCATTATATTGAAGAAGGTTATGTGATTGATAAGAAATTATCCTTTCGGTATTCATGTTTTGATTACTAAAATTTTTAGTTTGCATGTAATTCGTAAAGCCCTGTTCGCACGGCGATCTTTGGAGATTCTACGGAGAGTCAAAATCACGGCAAAGAAGAATTTTTTCTTCTTTCTAGTGATAATTACGTGGTTTTGAAGCAATCAACAAATTATAAATTCTTCTTTTCCAAGACTCATTGAAAATTCAATTTAATTTAACAAATAATTCTCATTAGAAAGAAAAAACTTCTTCTTTGTCAGGATTTTGCCGTGACTTTAACTCTCCGTAAAATCTCCAAAGATCGCCGTGCGAACAGGGCTAAAAATCGTATTTTTTTCCTACATTCACACCTAAACAACTTAACTCATTTTTAACTTTTAAATTTTCCATAATATATTATATTATAATAATTATTACATATTTTTAACAAAATTGTTATAAATTCACAACCATACGTAATTTCAGCTTTCATTTTAACTCTGACAATAATTTAAGTGGCCCGGGCGAGGTACAATGGAGTATTGCTGCCATCTGCAATAAGCTGTGCTCGAATACTCCCATTAAGTCATTGACATTTACAAAAATGATGCATTATAGCTTGGAAGAACGTTTGTTAATAGTAAAATCCCATTACAAAAATGAAGAAAATATTTATTGTGGCGATTCGTAAGTTATGTCATTATTTTGACGCTATCTGGTTACACCTGCACGCGAAACAATGACTTTGTTGCAAACAAAATTTTCAGGTTGTGTCGTCTCTCGTTTTAGAGACCAAAACTGGCCGTCCTGAAGTTGGTATTTAATTTGTTTGGATTATTTTCTTTGGGGTTTTTTGAAAAGTAAGATCTACGCGAATTACTCTAAGACAATTGAGGAATTTAGAGAAGAAATTACACACCAAATTTATGAAATTCAGCAGTCCTTATTTTAAAATGTAGGTACTGCGAAATGTCGTCAAAAGAGTATATTTCTGCCAACAGAGACGGTGGTTATTTAGCTGATATTTTGTTTTATATGTAAATGTCATTACTACCTCTGTACACATATCAAGAAGGAAATGTAAATAAAATATTAAATTAATATATTTTATTAAGTTTTTAAAATTCAACTTTTTGCTGATTATTAATTTTAAATTCTATTTGTAATTGTAAATATTCCTTTGTAAAAGTTAAAGATAATTATTATATAATCATAATATTTTGAAATAATATATTTAAATTAGTGTTTAATTATTAAGATTATTAGAAATTATTATTTTTCGTTACAAAAATAAAATTACGTTGTCAGATTTTGACAAAAATTGTGATTCAGTTTTTTTTAAGAATAATGGTTTTTACTTCCTTGTACGGAGTAATAAGGAAGTATTGTAATCCCGAAAAATTTCGGTTTTCAGATTTTGATGGAAATATCCGTTTTGACCTTTTCTGAATCCATTATGACTAGTTTCGTCGTGACGTCTGTACATATGTACGTACGGACGTATGTGTGTCGCATAACTCAAATACGGTTAGACGTAGAAAGTTGAAATTTTGTATTTAGGACTGTTATAGCATCTAGTCGTGCACCTCCTATTTTTGGTTTCAATCTATAAACCGGAAGTAGTACTTTTGTCAAATATTTCGATAAATATTTAATTGAACACAAATTTTTTTATTTTAAATGAAAGATTATGTGATTATTACCTAAAATCGGTATTTTATAAATATTTTTGTATCTGGTATCATTTGGGAATAATTAAAGTATATATTTTTAATTTAGTATTTCTTTATCTTGTAGTCCATGATCGATTAACATTTGTTACTACGTAAAATTTAAATGATTATGACATGACAGTGACAATAGTAAAATATGCTTCATATCTTCTTCTGCAGTTTAAATAAAATGACTAAAATATATTTGTGAGTATACTAGTATAATAAGTTAAAAGAATTTTTTATATTATTCTACATTTTAGTTATTAAGAAAAGTATGAACACACAAGGCGTACAAGGTAGTCATGTGGTGTCCACGTCAGATTTTTTATTAAGTAATATGGAATAAAGATTAAAAATTGGTTTATTTTCAAAATGTAAGAAACAGTACAATATTGGTTATTATTAATTCACTTAATTATAATTATTTTTACAGAATATATATTTTAACAATTGATCACAACTCAATTTATTCAAAAATAATTATAATAAACTAGCTGCGTGAAGCTGGCATGACCCAAATATGCACAATTAAAATGAAAGCTTCTATAAAACTGTGCACAAACTGTGCAGCACAATAGACACCTTGTTCTTAATTGTGCACCTCTGCTTAATCATTTAATTTACACTTTAAATGGGTCATGCTAAATTCACGCGAGCATGACCCTAGTATGCACAATTAAAATGGCAGACGCGAAATAACTGTGCGCTAACTGTGCAGCACTATAGAACTCTTGTTTTTAATTGTGCACCGATCCTTAACCATTTTTTTAACACTTTAAATGGGTCATGCCAAATTCACGCGAGCATGACCCAAATATGCACAAATAAAATGAAAGCTTCTATAAAACTGTGCACAAACTGTGCAACACGAAAATCATGTTCTTTTTATTTGTGCACCTAATTTGCACCGAGACTCATCACTAAACCGGCAAACTGCACGCAGTTTTCAAAACAATATACTTGTTCGTCAAAACGCTCGGTGAACTTTTTACTTCCCCGGCCTATAAATGATATTTGTAAAAGTTTGATTTATTTAAAAATTTTGTTCAAATTGTGCTGAATGAAGCATGAAATAAAAATTTAAACCTTTTCGAAACCAAATTATAATAAAAAATATTTAAAAGTTAGCTTCTGTACCCTGTCAATATGGAACAAATTATACTATGTTTTTTATTCAAAAATAATTTGAAACACTTATAGTTAGTTTAAAATCACAATAAAATCTGTTATAAGTATTATAACCAATAAACATTAGTCACAAATCTTTGTCTTATTTCGTTTAAATGTTGTATTTGATGTTTGACTAAAATTCTTTCCTGTTGGAGAAACAATAATTATTATCAACCGCATTACCGTATAGATGTAATTTTTTACATTTCTATTAAACTTATCTTTCCGAAAGCTTTAAATTGATACCAAACTCGGAATGATTTGAATAATTGATTTAAAAATCTGATGTGGCCAGCACAAGACCGCTCGCCATACCGTACGCTTTTAACTACTAGTATAAATATAGTTGTACTCACTCACCTCCCACTTAAATATTTCTAAAAAAGAATATTAGTCTAGTTTGCGCTCGTATTGCGCTTTATTGCTTCATCAATAATTTTTTTTGCGCTGCTCTAATTTTGCCATAATTTAGAGAATAAGTTAGGCAAGGCTATGTTGACGCTAGCCCTAACTTTTAATTAATTTAATTTAGCAGTAATTGACATAATTTCTTTGAAAAAGCGCGCGAAAGGCTTTTTAAAACGAATACCTACTTTATTTAGAAGTAAACGGCAAATTTGATTATGTCATTGTTGTCCGAAGCTAGGCGTACATTTAAAGTTTAATTATTGTGACTTGCAGATAAAGGCTAAACCTGTAGTACGAGTGAAGCCAGAAATATAAAGATACACAGCATGTTTTTACGATTAATTGATTTTTCAGAATCAGATCAACAAAATTTTTTGTAATTTTTCAACTGTATATCATAAATTTTGAATGTAGAAAAACATTACAATATACCTATACATAAAAAAGTAAATAAACTTGACATTCGGAAAGAATTTTGTTTGAAAAGTGGTAATATTTATATAAGTACTTAAATTAAAATAATTTAAATAAATTATTTATGATTACTGGAATAGAATTTTATAAGCAGCGGTCTGAAAGAATTATTTTCAGACTGTCACTATTAGCAACGGTCTACAAAGAAGTATTGGTTTGCAATTATTCATTTTCAAGTAACCGCCAAGTGAAGTGAAGTTATTTATATTTTATTTAAACTTTATTTACCTTTTATTTAAAATATGATGTATTCTATTTTTAATAATTTCTGATTTAAAAATTAATTAATATTTATTAAAACTTTGTAAGTGGCTCAAAAATTATATCGTAAAAATAGTTTGTACGTAATATTATTCTAATAAAATTATTATTTTACGGAAGTAAAAAAAAATCAGAAACATAGAGGAACTTAATTAGTGCAAAAAGCATTTATTAGGTAGGTACCTAAATATCCGAAACTGAAAGGCAGGCTATTGATTTGCCTTATAAGATTGTTCTAATTATTACCTACAATAGTCGCGTGCGGCTCGTATATCATACCTTTTATTGAATAACATACAATAAGTAAAATTAAAAGCATATCTTATTAATTACGATCTGAATTTTTGATATAAGGTTTAAATAAATGATACATAACTTTTGAGAAACATTATGTAAATTAAATTTCATGCCATGCCTTTGACTCTGACAAAAACTGAGAAAAAATACCGTACCTAACACTTAACTAAATTTATCTTGTACCCAATAATTTAAAATTTGCAATAAGTAGGTTTTCGTTTTAAACGCATTTCGCGCGCTTTTTCAAACAAATTATGGCAACTACTCTGCTAAATTACAGTAAAAAAACATTTTTTACGGAGCATAAGAGCGCAATGTATATAGATTTAATTACAATATAAGAGAACTATAAAAATTTTCTTTTTTTCTGTTGTCAAATTAGCCCTGTCAATTTAGAATAATTTAAATAAAATAAATTTGAGGCAAGTGCAAAATAAAATTTTAATAGAGCAAAATAGCGCAAATAAAGCACTATATATCTATTTAATAATAAAAACTGTAAAATAACTCAAAGGGAGGGCTACGTCAATTTGGCCCTTCCTAACTAACTACTCGTACTTTGATTACTGCTGAATTATAGCAACGCAAAAAATATATTTCCGGAGCAAAAGAGCGCAATGTACATAGAATGAAAAAATCCGATGTGGCCAACACATGATCTATCGCCATACTCTACTATTTTACTTAGTGTGTATGAAGGTACTTGCTCACAAATAATATACCATTGTAGAAGGGCATTCGGGAATTGTAGTTTTTATAATATTATTAAACTTCATTATGACCTTATAAAAAATAAATGTCATTTCATACTTTCCATTTCAATTTGTCAAAAAGTCAAAAATTTATTTGGCATTAACGCTCAAATATTTTATTTTTTGTTTTCATTGGTAGGCAGATAAATCAAAATTGTAACACATTTGTAGAATTTTAACTTCTCGTAATTGGAAAATGGTGCTAGATAGAAACTACGTTTTGAATACAAATTGTAGATAGTATCATTTAGTATCCATTGTTATTAAAAAAATTCCTATATTAATGCATACATTTTGAGGGTATTCCAGAAAAACGCTTCAGATCTTCAAGAAACTACCCCTTCCGGTTGCACGACCAACACCAAAATCTAATCAGATCTATTCTATTATGTACAAAATTTCAAATTTTTTATTCAGTAGTATTTGGGTTATCGTACCTCCAACATCCATCCACACACACAGACATTATCGCGAAATTATCAAAATCGTGTTCTAGGACCTCAAAACGTGCTTATCCATTGAAAACTCCCTATCGAAATTTTAGCATGATTACAATACTGCCCTCCTTAGGAAGAATGTCCTATCTGCAAATTTTGAGATTTTTGTAATCTGCATAAATTATTACAAATATACCAAAAAAACCCAAACAAAAGGTAGAATTTATTATTCATGGTTATTATATTTATATAAAGCAATTTTAATAGTAAAAATCCGCATAGATGTTTCCACACAAATTTTTATATAAAATAATAGCTAAAACAAAATTTTAGCAGATAGGACATTTTTCCTAAGGACGGCAGAATACCTCTCTTACAGATATGAGTGGCGAGAGGTAAAAATATGACACAATCTTACTTTTTTTCGCTGTCAAGTTGGCCTTACCTACTTTGCTTATTAATAAAATAAAAAATGTGCAAGCGCAAAAATTTATATTAATGGCGCAATAGAGCGCAAACGAACGAGTATCGAAATAATTATGAAAATTTTAAAATTTACAAAAAGGTAGGGCTAGTGTAAACATAGCCCTGCCTAACATATTCTCTAAATTATGGCAAAATTAGAGCAGCACAAAAAAAATTATTGATGGAGCAATAAAGCGTAATACGAGCTAAAAAAAAAACTCACACTAAAAACTCACACTCGAAAATTTTGACCAATCACAATACCTCTCTTACAGAATATGAGGCGGGAGGTAAAAAAATGGACGATCGTTTAAACGTTATTTTTTATTCTTCTACTAGAATTCATTTTTTGGGAAATTAATAAAATTGGTACTACTGGTTGTGTAAAACTCATTAACGAACTTGAAGTAAGTTTTTGGCTCAAGATCTTAAATATAAAATTTCAAACAAAATCTGGAACTATCATAAAATCACGATCACAATACTTCCCACTATTATATAGGTCGGGGAAGTAAAAAGTGCACCTAGCGTTTTGACGAACAAGTATATTGTTTTGAAAACTGCGTGCAGTCTGCCGGTTTAGTGATGAGTCTCGGTGCAAATTAGGTGCACAAATAAAAAGAACATGATTTTCGTGTTGCACAGTTTGTGCACAGTTTTATAGAAGCTTTCATTTTATTTGTGCATATTTGGGTCATGCTCGCGTGAATTTGACATGACCCATTTAAAATGTAAAAAAATGGTTAAGGATCGGTGCACAATTAAAAACAAGAGTTCTATAGTGCTGCACAGTTAGTGCACAGTTATTTCGCGTCTGCCATTTTAATTGTGCATACTTGGGTCATGCTCGCGTGAATTTAGCATGACCCATTTAAAGTGTAAATTAAATGGTTAAGCAGAGGTGCACAATTAAAAACAAGGTGTCTATTGTGCTGCACAGTTTGTGCACAGTTTTATAGAAGCTTTCATTTTAATTGTGCATATTTGGGTCATGCCAGCTTCACGCAGCTTAATAAACTCAAACTCATACAAAAGGTTCTCAGTTTGTGAAACAACCTCTCTTGACGACAACACACAAAAATAATAAAATACAAAAAATTGTACAAATACAAAAGTTTCACTTACTTAATAAATGTAATTGTGAATAAACTTCAATAAAAGATGTGGCGTATGAGAGCTGCAACGACGATGATTTCTTCTTAAAACTTCAGCTTGGCAATCTTGTAACCACTTTTTAACAATTCTTCTTCAATAAAAACTATCTCCCCAAAATTTAACTCCCACACGTAACTCGCGACTCTACTTCCTAACTGACTGGTGACCCTGTTACTCACTGACTGACTGATTCCCGAACTGCGGTCCTCACACTCCATATATCTCCTCCCCATTTTTTAGAGCACCCACGCTAAAATAATAGCCCTGGGTAGTGGTTGTTACACTTTGGTGCAATATTTAATTTAATTTTTTATATAAAAGTTAAAATTTGAACCTTATGACCACACTTCAGTAATATACTTACTGTGGGTGCGACCAACCAAAAGTGCCGGCTGTTGAAGGGTGCTCGAACAAGGCGTGGGTCCGTCGGCGCCACCCAAGTCTAAAAGAGACAGGATAGGGAGCTAGCAACTTGGGAACTAGCGGGAACTGTGCAGGAAAAATAACAAAATGCTTCAAGAACTACAAAACTAATGAGAGTGAAAACTTTCAATTTAATCAGAACAGACTTGAGGATGAATACACGAAAAAGTATTACCACATGTCGAGTTTTAATTAAAAGATATAAAATAAATTTACCAGAACAAGTATACATGCGGCGTCTAGCTATCCTCTTCTCGCTGCTGGCTGAACGAGCTGCAGAAAGGAAAGGTGGCTCTTTGGCTAACGCTAAACTAGCGGTCAGTACCGTCGTCGGCTTCGAGTTCAAAAACTAGGTGTTCTTCCGCGACTTAAGGCAGTGTAGAAGAGCTTGCAGCTCCAGCTGTTAAACGATACGCCAATCCTAGCTGGAGATCAGGATACTGGCCTCTGAATAAAGTAGGCGTGGCTGCAGAGTGGTGAAATAACTGGGCAGCAGGTATGCTGACAGAGGGAGATATCCTGAGACTGGGTTGCGACGGTACTTTTGCAAAGCAGCTCCCCGCTATCCGTGTCCACAACTGCTCAGCCAACAGCCTAAGTTCCCTCATCAAAAACTTCTGGGCTAAAAACAGAACTAAACCAGTATGCTGTTCCACTACTATGCTACATAAAATAATTGGATGATTGATTTTCACTCTCAAAATGATTACAAAATACACAGTGACTTACTAAAACTAATTTACAATATCACCAAAATTTATAACTAAGGCAAGCAAAATTTAACTGACAATAATCTCAAAAATATATTACGCTAAGCAGGGAATGCAGGGAAAGATGATGAGAAAGAGAGATGTTGTGATGATAGCGCGTCCGCTAGACCCTACTAGGTTAAATAATAACCAAAAATTTACGCGAGAAGCAGCTCTCTTTCACAATGGGCTGGCAATGACTTAAACTAACAAAACATAGTCAGTGCCCCCAAACAAACTTTAACTGAAACTTACTAACTACTTGGCTCAGCTGCTACGGACTGAAATTAGGTTAACAAAAAAAAAACCTACAAAGAGTGTACCAGACACGAGTCCAAATCACGAATAATTAATCAAACAGTCTAAGTCAGCGTTGCGTCACATTCACACTCGCAGGCATACCATGATGGATGAAAAATGAAATGAAAAGATGATTCGAGCTATCGTTCTATAATGAAACCACCTACGGTTACGAAGCTCACGTGCACAACATTTAATTAAATCCACAAAAAATTGATATAAACCCCCAAAATATTTGATGCAGAATTACAGAATATTTAAAAAAATAACAATAAATGACTTTAGTTGGCCGCGACAACTAAACCAAAACTAACCGCACGCTTTAAATTTTACGAGACTAATTGCCCTCGCGAACAAGCCGGCAAGCAACTTGGCCAAGGCCAAGGCCTGTACAAAAAGATTAAAACAGAACTAATTTCAAAATCAAAGATACTTACAGTGTTCAAAAGGTAATATTTAACAGACAGGTGCCATAAATAACACTTAATTTACTATTGAAATCTACTAGAATACTACACTAAAACAAAATATGCAGAGAGGCACTAAATACGTCTGTTCGCTTTGACGGCTTGTCCGGGAGAGAGCGAGTCTCAAGTCCAACCCAATGCACCATCACTCACCGCCGGCAATCAACCGCGGCAAAAATTTGCAACTCCAGACGAACAAAAAGAATAATCACATATCATAAACATCCGGTGTAATATTTATGCACTAAATACAAATTCAGAGAGAAATAATGTTACAACCTTTATAAAATCTTCTACTTATGTTCAACCAATCTAATTTTATCAACACAGTTTTAATACTAGTTAACCTATTGCACCTAAGTATTACACGCATGCCCCAATTCTGTAATTTGTGTAGTCGTTGCAAATCACTTTTTGATATTGTGTACAATATGATTGCCGCATTATCATATACCCCATAATTATAAGTTAGAATAAGAAATAAATAATATCCTTTTACCTTCATTTATCTTAGAATAATTAACCAGTTAGTTATATGTTAATATTAGTTCTTAATTTCATGTTTGTTATTTTCTCTTTATGTTACCATTTCATATATTTATGTTCAGACTGTACATATTTCTAGAATTGTCCACAACCCAAGTTTTCACAACATTCCTCAGTTTATGACATCCTAGAAACCCTTGGCTACGGCCTTCGCCAACTTTCTAAATAACGGTACAATCCAGCTTCCCGCCTATAACAAACCTTAACTAGCCACCCCCACTATTCCATCCCCTAAAAATTCAGTAACCATCTCCGACAAATTCATCTATTCCATTGCTATCTCTCAAGCAGTCGACTTGAACAACTTAAGAATACTATACAGAAAAATCGTAATTAAAGTTAATATTTATGTTAAATGTATACCTAGAGTTTTCTTTACCCGGTACACAACATAAAATTTTTGGTGTCAGAAGTGGGATACTCGACGTCTTTTACTATTAATTTAGTACACACAGAAGACGACAATTTTAATTGTTTCATCGAAAAATCCAAAGAAGAGATCTACAGACATCGTTCTTCAAGTCTCCAAGCCACGGCTTTCAACACGAGTCCAGAGCGTTGTGATCTCAATTACGGTGAGTCCTGTTTTTCCAGTATCTCCTAAGCTGTTTAAGAAATTGCACATAATCCACCCTAAACTCTTTCCTTCGAGAATATTATTAACCAAATCCATACGCGTAAATTAATACTACTTTTCAAAATGCCTGAAACAAACGCAACCGCAAACGCAAGTTCCTCTACCATTCCGAGTTTATCCCTAGATACGTTAATTAAATTAATGCCTGATAATTTTAACGGGTCTCAAACGGAATTAAGAAAATTCATCAAACAAGTTGATTATGTATTCGAGTTAGCAAAACCAGAACAACATCATGTTCTATTCGTCTATATCAGGAATAAAATAACCGGAAAAGCTCGCGAACAGATAGATATACACTGTAACCTAACAACATGGAATGAAATCTCAGAACTATTACTCAAATTATATCAAAATAAAAGATCATTAGATCAATTGCTAGAAACCTTAAATAACACTAAACAAGAAACTCGAGAATCAATTTCAAATTTCTATCAAAGATTAGAAGACATCTGTTCAGATGCACTAGGTGCCGTTCATGCAGCCAATTATGATGAAGAATCTTTACCTGGCCGACTACACATGATAAACGACATGACTCTGAACAGATTTGTCTACCATTCCAATCCACAGATATCACAAATGTTACGCTATAGAAATTTTAAAACACTCAATGAAGCATTCACTGCAGCATTAATCGAAGAAAAAGCTTTAAATATTCAACCTAAGAATAAGTTTCAAAAATGTGATATTTGTAACAAAACCAACCATTCTACCAATAACTGCTTTCGTAATAAACCAAAAGATTCTTTCGGAAATAAATCCATTCATTTTACAACCAGACACCAGAATGCCATGCCGAATAAACATTGTAGATATTGCAAAAATTTAGGTCACACGATTGAAGAATGTAGAAAAAGACAATATGTGAATTCTAATAAAAATGTGCAGCATCAAAATTCTTTTCAGTCAAACTCCTTTAGACAAAATACAGTACAAAATTCAATTCCAAATACTACATATTCGCAAAATAATTTTAAACAAAATTCCAGATTCAGTAGTAGACATAATCCTAATTCTAATTACCATGGTAACAATCAATCCGGCGCAGTTCAGTTTTGTCATGAAAATTTTCCTGTAGCCAGCCTACCTCCCAGACCTCTGATCCAGGTAGAGGATGCGACCGTCGAATTTTGTCAACTGATACTATAACTTTATCTAATTTCTTTTTCAATAGCAACGACTTGAAGTATGTAATATTTGAATGTGACAATGCTAAATTTGACGATAAAATTTTTAATCGATACTGGTGCGTCAATCTCTTTAATAAAGTCCTCAAGCATAATTGATTATAAGGTTGAAAATTATAACCAAATTACTTTAAATGGAGTTACACCGAATTCTCCTATTTTTACTATTGGCGAAACAAGTATTAAACTTAGAACATATAATAAATCAATAAACGCAAAATTTCAATTGTTAGATACAGCCACGAACATTCCTTTCGATGGTTTATTAGGTGACGATTTCTTTAAAGAACATGAAACTAAAATTGATTACTCCAATTTTACGATTAGATTCAATAAAATTCCAGTTCCTATTCCACTTAATCGCAATACACCCCAACAATCTACATTTACTATTACCCTTAATGCTAGAAGTGAAACTGTGGTGCCAATAAATTTAATAAACCCTTATCTACTAAAAGAAGGTTTAATCTCAAGTCAAAAATTAGATTCTATCATAATTCCGAACGCAATTGTCAAAGTATACGAAAACAATAAATCTTTCGTTACGATAGTTAATATTTCTACAAAAAGACAAACTATAAAAATTCCTGAGCTATTAATCGAACCTTTATCAAAGGAAGCTTCTATATACAAACTTAGTGCCAATCCTGAAAGAAACAATCGCGACAATAGATTAAATAGTTTATTCAAAAACCTCAGATTAAATCATTTAAATACCGAAGAAGAGCAGACGATTTCGAATATTTGTACCGAATTTAACGATATATTCCATCTCCCGACCGATCAATTATCAAAAACAATTGCAACCTCGCATGAGATTAGGACAATCGATGATATTCCCGTTCAGGCTAAAACATACAGATACCCCCAGATTCATAAAGACGAGGTAACAAAACAAGTAGAAGAAATGTTAAAACATGGAATTATCAAACCCTCCATTAGTCCTTGGTCTAGTCCTTTATGGGTCGTTCCTAAGAAAACAGATGCTTCAGGGGAAAGAAAATGGCGAATCGTAATAGATTATCGTAAGCTAAACGAAAAAACAATCGGTGATGCCTACCCTTTACCAAATATTGAAGAAATATTAGACCAATTGGGCCATGCCCAATATTTCATAACACTAGACTTAGCAAGCGGTTTCCATCAAATCCCAATGCATCGTCAACATATGGAAAAAACTGCGTTCAGTACACCCCAAGGTCACTTTGAATATACCAGAATGCCCTTTGGATTAAAAACTGCCCCCTCTCGTTTCCAAAGAATGATGAACACAGTTTTGACTGGATTAACAAATACTCAATGTTTCGTTTATTTAGACGACATTGTTTTATATGGTAGTAATTTAGAGGATCATAATAAAAAATTAAAAAACATCTTCTCTCGACTACGAGAAAATAATTTAAAGTTACAGCCCGATAAATGCGAGTTTCTAAAACAAGCATGCGAATATTTAGGTCACGTTATTTCAAACAAAGGCGTAGAACCGAATAAAAACAAAATCGACTGTATCCATAGAATTACACAGCCAAAAACCTCAAAACAAATTAAGTCATTTTCAGGATTAACGGGTTATTATAGGAAATTTATAGAAAATTATTCAACAATTGCTAAACCACTAACTTCTTTATTAAAAAACGATTCTACTTTTATTTGAGGACCCGAACAAGAAAGTGCATTCCAAACCTTAAAACAAAAATTAATAGATAAACCAATTTTGCAATTTCCGAATTTTAAAGAAACATTCATTTTAACCACTGATGCTTCAAACGTAGGAATAGGTAGTGTCCTTTCTCAGATTAAAGATAATTTAGATTTACCAGTTGCGTATTATTCCAGGATCTTAAATAAATCAGAACAAAATTATTCGACTACCGAGAAAGAATTACTTGCAATCGTTAATTCCATGGAACACTTCAGACCATATTTATACGGAACAAAGTTTATTATTTACACGGATCATCGACCCTTACAATGGCTCTTTAATTGTGAAAATCCAAATTCTAAATTAGTTAGATGGCGTCTCCGGCTAAGCGAGTATGAATATGAAATTAGATATAAACCGGGAAGAATTAATTCGAACGCGGATGGTTTGTCCAGGTTAATCCCTGATGACGAAGCAAACGTAAATATCACTTTTAAACCCTTTAGATCTTACAATGATTATTTAAAATATTACAAAATTAATTCCCAAATTATAACATTTGAAAAAATTGACGGACAGCTTAAATTAATAACAGACCCGATTGTTTTATTTTGGACATTAGACTTAGACGAAAATAATATATGTTTTAAATACGTCCAACAAAATTCTGATATTAGTACGCTAAAACCACATTTGAATGGAGTATGTGAATTAAAAAATGACAAACAAACGATCTATTTAACTTTCCCAACAAATTTCACATTTGACAGTATTGAGTATAAGCATTTATTCGAATGTTTACAAAATTTAAAAGGCTTTATAAAAAATGATAATTTCATTCTTGTTCCTCCGGATAAACGATACAATTTAAATGAATCGCGATTATTCTCCTTACTTAAATTTATTTTCGATAAAAATAGCATCAAAATTTATGACAGAAACAAAATTACACCAATAACTAATGACGATATTTGTAAAATATTAAAAGAAAACCACGACAGTAAACTATCAGGACACTATGGATTTCATAAAACCTATCAAAAAATAAAACAAAATTTCTATTGGCCTGCAATGAAGAACGATATTAGGAAATATGTAAAAGAATGCCCGTCTTGTCAAGTAAATAAAACAAATTTTAAACCGACAAAACAACCTATGAAAATCACGACCACCTCTCATGAACCATTTGAGCGATTGGCTTTGGACATTGTTGGTCCTTTACCACTCACCGAATCCGGAAATAGATTCATTCTAACTGCTCAAGATGATTTAACCAAATTTTGTTTTGCTAAACCCATTCCAAATCACGAAGCTTCAACTGTTGCTAAAGAACTTGTAAACGTAATCATGGAATTTGGTATACCTAAAACCATACTTTCAGATCAAGGTAGTGATTTTATGTCGGAATTAATTAAGAAATTGACTAATCTTTTTAAAATTAAGCATATCATAACCAGTCCATACCATCCCCAATCTAACGGATCTCTAGAACGAAGTCACTTGCTTTTAAAGGATTATCTCAAACACTACATTAACCCGAATCAAACATATTGGGATGAATACATTAAATTTGCCATGTTCAGTTATAATAGTTCTATACATCGGTCCATAAAATTTACTCCCTATGAATTACTATTTGGTCGTAAAGCATATATTCCATCTTCCATTACCCAAGATCCAAAATTCCTATACACCTACGATGACTACATTCAGTCATTAGAGAATAAATTAAATACAGCTTTCAAACTAGCACGTCAGAATTTAATTAGTTCGAAGGAAAAAAGCAAGGAGTATTATGATAGAAACTCAAACCCTAAGAAATTCAAAGTAAATGATCTAGTTTATATCTATAACAAACAAATTAAGCCAAATCTGTCTAAGAAATTGACCTCAAATTTTAGAGGACCTTTTAAAATTACAAAATTATATTCAAATAGCACTGTAGAAATTCTAATAGGAAGGAAAAAGAAAAAATATCATACTAACTTATTAAAACATGCTGTTTCAGATGCATCTTCTTGAATTTTACCTAATCTTATCCATACCTTGTAGTTTATCCCTATCCTTATATGAAAATAATGAATTTAATCAATCTAACGGTCTCTTTTATTTAAACTTGGGATTAAGTAAAATCTCAAATTCAAAATTAACTTTACTCACTCATATTAATTTAACGCATTTATATCAGTTATTCCACTATAAAATATTACTATCAAATCAGTTCAGAATTGTGTACTTCTGCGCGGAATGATCAAGCAAATCATAACCATGTAAGTTTTCATTGTCAACAAATGTTAAATATTATCCGTGATGAGATTAAAGAAATTGAAAATAAAAATGATATATTGTTAGAGATGTGTGGTCAATATTCAGAATCACGTAACCGACGAGGTCTCATTAATGGTATTTCATATGCTTTAAAATGGCTTTTTGGTACTCCTAGCTCCGCTGATGCAAAATATTATACAGATAGCATCAAAGGATTATTAAATGATAATAAGCAAACCCAAACTCTTTTAAAGTCTCAAATCCAAATTATTTCCAGTACCATTAGAAATTTTAATAGTTCTGTAATGTCATTGAAACAAAATGAAGACGAATTAAATAAGAATATCGAAATTATTAATAAATTTAGTATCCAAACAAACGTTATCATAAATAAATTAAAAGTAGAGTCCGTAATTACGCAACAAGCTACAACTCTTTCCTCTTTGACGAATAGAATATCGAATGATTACGATAAATATATTAATGTCGTCAACTTGGGAAAACACGGGATAATTATCTCCCCAAATCGTTATGCCGAAATCCTTGTTTGATGAATTACGCTTGTATAAAGGAGAATTGGAGTTACCCGTGACCCCAGATAGTAATAATATCAACTTGTACTATAAATTCCTTGACATTAATATATTTTCAACAAATGTAATTATAGTTTTTGCTCTAAAAATACCACTAGTCGATAAAAATAATTATAACCTATTTAACTTAATTCCGCTCCCAGTTCAGCATGATAACAGTTCTGTATTTTCCTATATCCAACCAAGAAAACCCTTTTTACTCCTATCCCAATCCAAAGCTTATTTCACACTTATTTCACTTAAATCACGTGTGAAACGCAACTACTCGCAGCACACATCCGTTCCATACCAGATGACTGCCAATCTGCTAATATTCAAGCAGATATCGAGACCTGGAAGTACATCAAAAATAACAACTGGATCTACGTGCTGAGGAACCCTATCACCATGACTCTCCTTTGTGAAGATGCATCTGGCCATATCGAAGACGTAGTATTGAAAAATACCGGAATGTTTCACTTACACGAATCCTGCAAAGGCTACACGGACCATTACGTTTTACAATAGTCCAGCGACATTACAAGAAATTTGTCACATATCATACCCAATATCGATATTACGATCGACGATTGTTGCATTTTCAATTCCAAACTCAATAAAACTGAACCAATGTTACTTAAGCCTATCAAATTAACAAATATCGATCTAAATGATCTACGTTATGCAAGCAAAAAATTAGAAGCATTTGACAAAATCGTAACTGATCAGTTAAATAAGCCATTCATAGTGACTCACACCCATTGGTATACTATTGCCTTATCAGTTATCGGTGCAATAGTGACCTGTGCAGTTTGCATGAACTTTTGTCAGTGGTGCGGTTGCTGTAAAATACTAATGTGTTTTACGCGAAGTCCACGTAACGACGACATGTGCCCTCCTATAATAAAGAACTTCGTGAATTGTACTTTTGACTCTAATTTTAGAACAGAAAACAACACTACTTCCCAGGACGTCACCAACCATCATCAGGGTTCCCCGGACGCGCTGTCACTGCGCGAATTTTTACGATGAGCATGACGTCACCAGGGCCCAACCGACATAAATTTCGCACCCAAATCGTCTACGTATTCAGGGTCGCCGTTCTACCACTCCCCTATAATTAGTTTAGAAATTATTTTATTATCCTTTTAAATGTAAAAAAAACAATAATTAGTTTAAAAATTATTTTTATTTTATTATCCTTTTAAATGTAAAGAGAAAAAAAAACAGTAATAATTTTTTTTAAGGGAGAAGGCGTCGTATACCCCATAATTATAAGTTAGAATAAGAAATAAATAATATCCTTTTACCTTCATTTATCTTAGAATAATTAACCAGTTAGTTATATGTTAATATTAGTTCTTAATTTCATGTTTGTTATTTTCTCTTTATGTTACCATTTCATATATTTATGTTCAGACTGTACATATTTCTAGAATTGTCCACAACCCAAGTTTTCACAACATTCCTCAGTTTATGACATCCTAGAAACCCTTGGCTACGGCCTTCGCCAACTTTCTAAATAACGGTACAATCCAGCTTCCCGCCTATAACAAACCTTAACCAGCCACCCCCACTATTCCATCCCCTAAAAATTCAGTAACCATCTCCGACAAATTCATCTATTCCATTGCTATCTCTCAAGCAGTCGACTTGAACAACTTAAGAATACTATACAGAAAAATCGTAATTAAAGTTAATATTTATGTTAAATGTATACCTAGAGTTTTCTTTACCCGGTACACAACAGCATACAGAAAATGTGATAGTACAATAATTGTATTATATAATATTTTTCTTGTTTTAATTGAAGTAAATTCACTTAATCTACTTATAACTCCTATTTTTTTGAGATTTTTTTACAAATATAATCGACATGAGCATTACATTTTAATTTCCTGTCAATCATTACTCCTAAATATTTCTATACTTCTACTAACTCAATGCTTTGGCCAGATATACATATTTTCTAAATATGATTTATACTGCACATCATTCCCTAAAAACATTAATTTTGATTTTGATGTATTTAACTTTAAGCTATTACAACACAACCATTTATCTATCGATGTTTATTAATTCATCATTTAATTTTTGTATAATTACATACATATTATTACCTGTTATATAAATAATTGCATCATCCACAAATATATGTTATTTGCAATATTTAATATTCTCCCTTATGTCATTGATATATAACACAAAAAGTAG
Organism: Agonum fuliginosum; assembly: GCA_947534325.1. Classification (NCBI taxonomy): domain Eukaryota; kingdom Metazoa; phylum Arthropoda; class Insecta; order Coleoptera; family Carabidae; genus Agonum; species Agonum fuliginosum. Next base: position 20,089,257 of record OX384041.1, read on the forward strand.
GGGGCCGAGTATGCTGCCTTGGGGTACTCCCACATTTATTTCCACAGTATTAGAATATGAATTATTATATTTCACTCTTTGTGTTTTATTTGTTAAATATTCAATTATCCATTTTAGTACTGTACCTTTAATACCATAGTTTTCTAACTTTTTTATTAATTTGTCTCTATCCACCGTTTCAAAAGCTCTTTTTAGATCCATGAAAAAAACTAGACCCATTTCATTTTTATCCAAAGCCTCTTTTCACTCATTAATAACATATTGTAGAGCAGACTCACAACTATGATCTTTCCTAAATCCAGATTGATAACAACTAATAATGTCATTCTTATTTATATTTTGTATTAATTGCTGATACACAACTTTTTCAAGTGAAGGTAACATATTAACTGGACCATATTCATTAATTTTAATTAGAATATCAGCAATATCAGCTAAACAATATTTTATTAAGAACATGTCTAAATCATCAGGGCTATTCTTATTTCTAATATTCATTATTATTTTATGTAAGTATTCGATATCAATTAAGCTGAATTCATCTAGTGAAGAATCCGATTTGGTACAATTAGTTACAGAATTACTATTGTCCGTTGTTATTGACTTAATAACCTCATTTATACTGTTTATAAAGTATTTATCGAAGTTATTAGCAATAACTTTAGTATCACTCACCTTTACATCTTTCACATTATAATTATTGTTTTTACCTATCATTTTTTTTTCAACGTCCCTCACATTAATTTTTGACCGGATCGACAATTATCTATATTTTCTTCAAAATATTTAACTTTCTCCTTTCTAATTAATTTAACCGTACTATTATTTTTAGTTTTATATATTTCCCAATTACCTTGATTTTGATTCATTAAAAAAAATTTATAACTTAAATCCTGTTCTTAAATTGATTCTAAAATTAATGGATTAAACCATGAATTTTCCTTCTTCTTTAATTTCAACTCTTGGCATTAAATTTTCAGTAATACTCATAATTTCACTATAAAAATGATTAAATTTTACATTTAGATCAGTTTCCCGAAAATTAAATGGGATTAATTTTGTTGCATGTCTGAAGTTTTCAATTTGTTGTAACTTCTTTCTGACTTATCCAAATTGTAAACTGTTTGCCTTTACTATCTATTCTTGCTAAAATTATTGCATGATCTGTGGTAATTTTATTACCATATACTTATACTACATTTTACCTTATAATTAACATTCGTAAATATTAAGTCAACTGTACTCTTACTATTTTGTGTAAAATGAGACCCAAGTCATTATTTAGTTTATGTAAATTTTTTTGTGTAAATATCTTTATCATCTTTCCAATTTATATTAATGTCACCCCCTATTATAATTGTACTATTATGATTAACTTCAATATTTTGTATATATTGTTGAAACGCATCTAAAAATATCGAATGCGACTGATTAGGTGAGTGATACAGAGAAATGACTAGAAATTTATTTTCATTAATTATTATCTCTATCCCAATAATCCAAACATTTTTTGGTAATACTAAGTTACTGACTATCTTAAAAACTAAATTATTTCTACATAAATCAAAACTACTCAAGTGTGCCTACTATATTAATGAGAATCTAGCCGCACTATATTGTAATCTTTAATATCAAGTTCGAAATCATCTATATCATCTGTTACGTGGGTCTCATTGAGACTCATAATGTCCCGATTATTGTTGATAATAAAATCTTCAATTTCATCCTTATTCTTCACCACACTCCTAGCATTCATGAAGAAAATGTTGCCTTCATTGCGAATTAATTGCTATTTATTGTCTATCACATGCACTTTATTTCTTTGTCTGATTATTTCTTTTTTAAGCACCTCACATTTTTCACAAAACACTGAGTGATTAATGTCCAGATGCAAGTTTAGTTTTTTATTAGCATTAACACAGTTTATACACTGGTTGGCATCATTGTTACACTTGTCCTTATGCTTATCTTTTCCACAGTAACCACATGTAGCTTTATTTTTACAGGTTATAGCTTTATGATTAAAGCCATAGCAATTACCCCCCTCCCCCCAAGTGCGTGACGTATTATGTGAAAGGCCCCCTAACACATAATGGTGTTTCGACTTTTTGGTCTATTTTTTTTGTTAAGAAATTATGTACTTCACTCTACGTAGTCCTGTTTAATTTTAGCAGTCATAACCTTAACTGCAGGTTGTGCCGTGAGTTCCGTAACTGCGAGTCAGTTTCATTATTAACGGTAACTCGATCATGCTCATAATTCATAATCATTATCATTCATCCCGTCAAACCTTTCCTCAGTATGTTGTTAGTTTGAGCGTATGTCGTATGTCTGCGTGAGCTCTTAAACTTCGCATCGGTAAAATTTAGACGTTCTGCAATCGGTGTTTTAATTCCGCGTTCGCGATTTTGAGTTGGTATTGGAATCAGTTTTGGTTCAGCCTCTGATCTTGTGAGTACTTAGTGAAGTAGGTAATTTATGGCCATCAGAGGTTGATATTGCTGATCACATTACTAAAGAATCAATAACGATCCTTCTGATCTAGTTTACGAAACAATTTCTTTCTGAGCTCATTTATTTCTGTCTTCTTCTCTTCTCTAGCATCTTCTGCCGCGCCTTGTGTAATTTTACTTAGTTTTACTGAGTACTTTTTTAGTACATTAATTCTGTATATTTTTTGTATTCACATTTTAAGTCTGTTAATATTTTTGCTGCTGTAATTTTCTGTTTAGCTTCCGTTTAGCTTACCACATTTTGTATTTAACTCTCAGTATTTTTTGCATTTAGCTTCAATCTTTTGTCATTATCATTTTTTTGCTCTGCTTGGTGCTGGTTTCTGTTTGTATTTTTTAGGAACAGTAAATCAGGGATTTAGTTCCTGTTGGACGAATAGGCCTTGGAGTCTAAAGTGAAGCAGAGCAATTACGGCGACTGTGTGTTACCAACGTTACGACACCACCTTCTGGAAGAGTAAGAGTTTTGTCGGAAGAAATTCAGAGCCTGCAAGAACTATCATCAGCCAGCAGCTTACTCTAGAGCTGAAGGTGCCTGCTGTTAATATACGCTGCCACCGTCCACAGCCAAAAAGACAAATACTTACACCAGGACTTTATACCAGCATCTTAACCACTCTCCGACTAGCGTGCTCTTTTGCTCCCTCCAACGGTCTACTAATCCAGCAGGGAAAGAAGATCTAGCTAGCTAAATCCAGTACTCAAAAATCTCTGTACATCGTTGTAAAAAGGCAAGCATTTTCTTATTATATTCTGTTTAAATAATTTTGATGTTAATAATATTTTTATTGTCAATGAAATCAAAATTTTACCAATGTATTTCTGCTAAACAATTTTTATTTTTGCAATTCTTATTATTCATTACAGTAGCATTGTTTTTCATTGTGAGTTTTTTCTTTGCCCTTCCTTCCTCGTTTATATCGTGCGAGATTTTTTCAGTTTAACGATTTTGGCGCCCATTTAAATATTTTGTTTTTGCGAACCACGCCCAGCCGTAATAATGGATTCCATATTATGATTTAAATACCTCAATTTCCATAGCAGCGCACTCAAGTGCACTTGAAAGATGCATTGAAATTTGTCCAGCGATTTTTCCAGCCGTCTTGCTGCGGTAGTTCACCGACTCCTGAATATATCCTTCGGCGACCTGGTTGCTCGTCCATTGGCCATGTCATTTTATTTCCTCGATGCTCGCCCCAGAGTTGGCCAATAAGGTGGTCGAAGAACGGCGGAAATAGTGGCCGGTGCGTGTAGCGCTCCGCATTGGGAAGCTGCGATCTCGCGCGGATATTATCCAATTTTTTGTTTTTACCAATATGCTGCTTGTTGCATTTTCCTTTTTGAAAATTTAAGAAAAATCGCTTGTTCGAGCAGTCAGTTGGGCACAGTTTTTGATAGGCTTTCACGATATCGACAAATTCGTTGTCAATAACAAAAACTTCTTCGCGTAGTATGAGGGATATTAATCTTGATCAGATCCCCGTGTTGCTCAATGTCTTCAACTTTGATCTGAAGCATTTCGCACGATCGAAGTCTTCCACAGATGCGAAATACTAGCACAACCTGAAAAAACCATTTATTAATTAATCTATTACCTATTTACTGGCGTAAAATTAAAATTTAGATTTACACACGGTTATCGATATATTTATTATAAACATTTGCATGAAATTAAAATTAGCATGTAAATTTGTTTTTCTATTTTATATTTTACTTATTGTCGTTATTATAATTTATTAAGTCATTAACTTAATTAACCAATTAACTATTTAATAATTTATTTACTGTTGGTAGGTAGTATTAATTAATATTATATCTGTAAAAATGAATTTTTCAACAATAATTGATTTTTACCTTGGTAAGTAAGTACTTCTCATTTGGTGCCTCTACAAGAAACTTCTGTATTTGTTCTCCAGGCAAAACTTCGGACTTTTTCCGTACTTCTCCAACAGACTTCTGCTTGAGAAAAGCGGCCAGAGAATGGTACTTCTCTAAACAAAAAATAGAAAGAAAAAATTAATTCACAATAACAATCACAAAAATAATGAGTAAAATTTAACTTCAGGGGAAATAACCAAAATAAACTTACCAATATCGACTTTCTCCTCTTTATTCAGCATCGAATAAGTACTCCATAGAGTACTCGGCTTCTTGGATTCGGCTTGCTCGCCAAAATAAGCCAGCAGCACGGTTTCCGATGACAAAGACACGTTTTTTTAGGTTTCTCCAATCGTTGAACACTTTGTAAGCCGTTTCGTATCTCTCGCGATACTTTGCCGGCACCGTTTCATCGGTAGCTTTTTGTGCCAAAGCCAATATTTCGGGAGGCAAAGCGCTGTCATCCATCTCGAAGTTTTTTTCTGTGTTCAAACTACTGTTTGTTTGTCAACCATAGCGGAGCGTCCCGTCCATAGAAAAAAGAATGAGAATTGTGAATTCTGTACAAAATGTTGGCAACAAGTGCTGACAGCAGCGCCGCCATTGTTAACTGGGTAACTACTTATTTGATTTAAAATTTGGCGCGGTTTATTCTGCCTGCTTTTTTAAAATTAATTATTTTAGTTAAGGCAATATAAAAACCATATTATTTTGTAAATACGTTTTTTATTCAATTATCAAAATAATAATTATTAACAAATAATTAAAGTAGGTAACTAAAATATCCTAAAATCAATAGAAAAGAAATCAAGAGTATCACAAGAACAATAAACAAAAAATGATTAGGGAACAAATTATATAGCTATGTTAAATTTACAAAATTTTAAAACTTTGTACTTTCTTTTTTTATATCTTAACCTATTACTATTCTGAAATTCACGATAATTATCTTCTGTGTATTTCTTTATGATGAAAACTATTATAAAGTCGACAACACTGATTCTGAATGTATTTTACATGTAAACCAATCAAAGTTAATATATTTTACGAGATATAATTTAAATTTTTGCTTTATATTTCTTATATGTCCATATATTTTTAAGGCATTTATCATAATATCGTGAATTTCAGCAAGTAAACATATCACATTTTTAGTAATATAAGTTAGTCTTGTGATATTATCGTCGTATTCTTTAAATAAATTAAACGTATGATGTTCCACTTCATTTGCTAGTAAATTTGTTTTACACACGTCGCATTCAAAGGGTTTTATTTTCTTTACCAAAAAACCTGCAACATACGCTATCGCTTGTGTATCATATTCTGAGTCTTTAAGTGTATCTTTATTAAAAGCTTTTATTGGTAAGTTACCTATCTAATTCATTTACTTCGTTTTCTTCAACTGAACTAACGGGTTCTTTTTGTCGTGTTAAAAATATTTGTAAATTGTCTAGTAAGTTGCTATTATCGTCTTCAGAGTTTTTGTTTCTTACATTTGTCGTAACTAATGTGTTTAGCACCTAGCACGCATGTTTTAAAGGCAGATATAAACTGATAAGGTTTTGGGTTTGTATTAGCAGCACCATATTGACGTATACCAGCAAATGTATTTTCTTGAGGATCCTGATTCAATGAACGAGCTCGTAAAAATTTAAATCCCAAATTTTCACAAGTATTAAACAAATCTTTTATCGCTTTACTAGTATTAATCCAACCAGTTTTAAATGGCATATATTTTTTCTTTGTATTATTGTTCTTAGTATAAAACTCCCAACTATTTATTTAATTTAACATTTGATTCCAGAAAACATGGTGCTCAGATTTTTTTGAAATACACCTACGGAGAGGTTTATGGAAATCTGGTTTAGGACTTTTACCATTGAAACTATCAAACAATGAATCTATATCATTTATAAATTCAGCTGTGTATATAGCTTCATTTGGTAATTTTCTTGGTGAACTTCCAATCATACTCTCTATAGTGGTAGCTGCGGTCCTACTCATAGTTCTTTCTGCTATAGCCACCTTCATTTTCAGTTGATAATGTTCATTAATATTTAAATATACTTCCCGAATTTTTCGTAGTGCCTGAAATCTTTTTTTCTTGTCTAAATTAAAAGCTTGAAACAGATGCTCAGATTTTGCCCATTTATTTTGGTATTTAATATTATATTTGAAGAAAGCGTTTCTAGTAGATTTCAACAAATGTGGAGGTCAAATAAATGCACACTTTTATGCCCATTTATGTAATAATAGTACGAAGCTGATGGTATAGATGAATCTGAATCTGAACTTAATTTTTTATAGCAGATCTATTTGTAGCCCCCTGATCTGAAATTGTTGCTAATACATTTAGTCCGATGTTTTGCAAATTAGTAATGATTTCCTTGATTAAAATTTGTAAATCAATATTTTTTACTGTATCTTTGGAAAATACCTACATAAGCTATTTGTTGTTTCCATGAGAAACACAAGAGCATGATTTGCAATTTCTTTTTTTCTACCTAAATTAGTACCCAAATCAACAAAACCAATAATTTGATCTACGCTAGAATCATATGTTAGTTGCCATGCTAATGCTATCTCATCAAAAACTAGTATGCAGTTTTTATCTAATTCATTCATATTTTTGACTCTATCTGACAATCTTGCAAAAATAGATGAATTTATTCCAGGCTCAAATGGTACATTTCTGAGAACTTTGTTTAAAGTTGATTTTGATATGAGAGTGAAGCTAGCAGCCGATTCGTAGCAGCCGATTCGAATTTGGACAACCCTAGCAATAAAAATACGAGGCAGGCTTGAAAATGTACTTTAGACTGCAAAAGAATAACCACTTTAGGGTCTTGTTAATAAACCAATTGATCAGTTAACACCCAGATTACAAAGACTAACATTAAGACTACTAAGATATGACGTAGAGTTGAAATTTACTCCGGGTAAATACTTATATGTAGCTGATGCGCTATCCAGATCACCATAACAAAATACGGTGAATACCGACTTTTCAGAAGATATTACAGTATCATCAATAATGGTTGCTTCAGAAGAAAAAAATAAAAAGTTTGACCGAAGACACAAAAAATGATGAAGTGCTGAATATTGTAAGAAAATATGTGGAAATTGGATGGCCAAAACATGCTGCTGCGGTCAAGAAAGAAATAAAACCATATTACCAAATACGTAATGAAATCCACATTTTAGGAAATTTATTGTTTAAAGGAAGACAATTAATTATTCCAAGCAGCCATAAAGCAGATATCCTCAGATGATTGCATAGTGCCCATCAAGGAATTAATGCATGTAATAAACGTGCAAAAGAAACAGTATATTTGGCCAAACATCAATCATGACATTCAAATGCATGTTACAGCGTGTTCAACGTGCCAAAAATTTCCAAATTTCAAAACAAAATCAAATATAATAAATATGAAAAAAAATCAAGCAAGAGATGCGAAGTATTGTGACAGAAATAAAAAATCTGACGTGGGCACCACATGACGTCTTTGTACGCCTTGTGTGTTCATACTTTTCTTAATAACTAAAATGTAGAATAATATAAAAAATTCTTTTAACTTATTATACTAGTATACTCACATATATATTTTAGTCATATTATTTAAACTGCAGAAGAAGATATAAAGCATATTTTACTATTGTCACTGTCATGTCATAATCATTTAAATTTTACGTAGTAACAAATGTTAAACGATCATGGAGTACAAGATACCGAAATACTAAATTATAAGTATATACTTTAATTATTCTTAAATGATAGAAGATACAGAAAAATTTATAAAATACCGATTGTAGATAATAATCACATAATCTTTCATTAAAAATAAAAAAAATTGTCTAAAATTAATTATTTATGAAAATATTTTTAAAAAGTACTACTTCCGGTTTATAGATTGAAACCAAAAATAGGAGGTGCACAACTAGATGCTATAACAGTCCTAAATACAAAATTTCAGCTTTCTACGTCTAACCGTATTTGAGTTATGCGACACACATACGTCCGTACGTACGCACGTACGTACAGACGTCACGACGAAACTAGTCATAATGGATTCTGAAAAGGTCAAAACGGATATTTCCGTCAAAATCTGAGAACCGAAATTTTTCGCGATTACAATACTTCCTTACTCCGTCAAAGGAAGTAAAAACCACTCTGGCCATTACAGAAAAATGAACCTATCCTAATTCAACAAGGGGTGAGAAATTGGGTTCCAGGAACTATTATTGAACCTGATAGAACTCCTAGTCATATTGGGTAAGGGGAGAAGACGGAGGAGAATATACAGGCTGTCTCTAAAATGAGTGTACATGGCTTAACCACAGCTTCCTGGGCCCAAAATAAGACGATTTAATCAAACTTACCTATATCCAAAAGTGTACCGTTAAGCCGGAATTCTGCTTCAAAGTTCTTGCAAAAATAACGAATTTTGCTTATAACTTAAAATTGATTAGGCAGATTTAGATGAAATTTTGTATGACATGAAACATGGCTATAAGTCATCTTTTGAAATGATATTTGTTATTTTTAGTGCACTGCTAGTGCGTAAAACTTTAGTGCTAGTCCCTTAATTAGGCTGTAACTTTTTAATGACCAGGCTGAGAACTTTCAAAAAAAAATTTTTAGAAAGAGACTTTCATAAGTAAACTTTAATTTCTTCGTTCAATTTTTAATATCTCTTACGGTTTAGACAGAAAAAAATCAAATCCGTGTGCACTCATTTTAGAGACACCCTGTAGAAGAAATAGAGTCCATCTTAGGGCTCGAGTTAGCGTTGGGGATCCTAAAAGAGAAACAGAAGAAGAAATCCAGCAAGGAAGCCAAGTACCGATTGAAGAAAATTCCGTTCCAGATCGTGAAATGGTAACGTCTCATAAAACCTGAGAATCTGTTACAGGTGAACTTCCTACGACACTAGAATCCGAACAACCTACAATTTTAGAGAATGAATCTAGTAAGTCATCATCAAACTGTACACGAAGGGGGCGTCCTATTGTAAAGCCAAAAAGGTTCAATGACTACGTGACCAGCTAATTTAATTTAATTTTAAAAGAGGGCGTGTCACATAAATATAATTTGTATTATTTATTTTATGTTAAGTTGGCAATACAATGAACTATGTAAAGAGATAAAGTTGGCAACGTTGTCCGTTGTCAAGACCCAAGAACATAACAAACGTTGTTCGTAAAAAAGTTACGTTGAATAATCAACACATGTACTGTACTCATTCTAAAGTGTTCAATAAACTAAAGTTATTAAAGATAAGCCAATTCTGTTATTATTAATAAATACAAAAGTATTACATTATGTAGTTCGCAAACGACTGTAGCGCCGCTATGCGCGTCTGGGTTGCGTAGTAACGTTATACTTCCGGTCGCCTATCTTTTAAATTATCTTTTCATTTTATTTTATTTATGGTGTATACCACAATCCAGCTTTCTACTAATATTTTCCACTAAACGACAAAATATGATCTAATTTGACTAGACTATATACAATAGCTACGAGTATATAGATACATTTATTTATTTAATAATAATTATTATTATTATCAATCACTTTGAAATATTACCTGAGGTTTATAATTTCGGGAAGTAAATAATAAAAATAAAAATCCTGTAATTTTTCTTTCATGAATGTAGGTATGCCAAATGTCATTATTCCTATAAATATTTTCTACATTCAAATGACAATTAATAATATTTAAATTTAAATATTGTATTCTCGTAATTCTTTGTCAATAATATTTTCTTGTTACCTATAGAATAATTTTTGTTAACTTTATAAAAAAATTACACATTATATTTTCAGTGAAGTAGGTACCTACGAGTATATTAGTTTTAGTTTCATTTAATAATAATAATAATAATTTATTTGTAATGCAAGTGATACACTTATTACAAAGAATAGGCAGCATATGTAGAAAAAATTATTGTTTAGAGTGCAATTTACAAGTTCAGTAGTTAGTAGTTATGTATTAATAATGTTTCACATGATTATTCATTTAATATAAAAGCTCTTCTGTTGAGTGCCGCTGTGACATAGTTATGGATTGCGTACATCGTTTCCCTGTCTGGGACCCTAGCAAGAAGGTTTGCCAGCGAGTTGTTGGAATCGTGGTCCGCCAGGGGCAGAATTAAGTGCCTCAGAGGGTTGTACATAGGACACCTGAAAAAGAAATGTTCCAAGGTGTCGTTTTCCAGCAGATTGCAAATAGAGCAGACTTCATCCGCTTGGAATGAATGAAGCTTTCCCTCCAAGTAAATTGTCGGGCTGTAGCTGCTGAGTTGGGAAATCAGTTTGATTATTGGATATGGAGCATTTTACGCCCCCTTTCCTTCTCCTTCAGTCCAACCAGTCAGAGCTACCCGCATGTACTATTGTGGCGAGGGAAAGTTTCTCCTACAAAACTTCTCCGCTAAACCCTAGCGCTGAACTGCTTGCATTTGACGAAAAACGACGTGTACGAGAATAATTCAAATTACAGGTCAGATTTAAAAGATATCTTAGTTATTTTTTCACTATCTTGAAGTTAATGAATGGTACTTTGGGGAATACCCTGTCATATTGTGTTTAAAAATTTAGAAAATAATTTGAACTATAACATAAACTCCTTTTGGAAATTAGATGAAGCAAAAAACTCAAGTAGTGATGACTTACGATCATCAAATAGCCACAAATGCACCATCTATATCCAATTTATTTGCTGATTATTTAAAAACAGTCTATGTTACAAGTAGCGCTACTGCTATGAACTTTAATTCAACATCAGAAAATGTTAACTGTTCACTCAATAATATATTAATAACTAGTGATATTGTCTTCAATAAATTAATCAATTTAATGTAGACAGTATGACAGTAACAAAAGTGCAGGGCCGGACACCATTTCTCCACATTTTGTTAAAATGAGCAGTCCATCCTTAGCTTACCCATTATATGTATTGTATGAAAAATCTATAAAAACAGGAATTTTTCCATCAGTTTGGAGAAACACTTATATAACACCAATTTACAAATCAGGTAGCAAAAGTGATGTCAAAAACTATCGACCTATCTCTGGTCTAAACGTCTTTCGAACAATTCAACAATATAATAAGTCTAGATTAACATGGATTTATGAAAAATAGATCTACCAGTACAAAGGACCCCGCACAAAACTATAGGATTTTGCCCCTCGGTGAAATTGTTTGAAATTATGAAAAAAGTGAAGATTTTGATGCCCTTATCAAATGTTTCCACGGGCATGATCTTTTAAAATCAATACTTTTTGGTCCACAGCCACTTGAAGGGTCATAATTTAGCTTTATTTTGATAATGGCTTTTTCAGCTATTTCTAAAAGTTGCAATGTTTTATTTGACTTTATTGCATTAATGTGAACAAAATTTTGAACTTATACATACATACATACATAAAATCACGCTATCTCCGTAAAAAGGGTTAGGATGAACCCCCTAACACAATCATTATATATCAATTAACCAGCAATAAACCGTTTCTAAACATTTTAATAAACGGATACTTGGTTTAGCGTGTTGAAGATTATTTGTAACAGATTTTTTTAAATGAGTTTTATACAATCAGTGGTACCAACTTTATCAAATAAACTTTTTTATTACCTATTATTAAAATACTATCGAGTGTGGTGTCAAATTAAAGCTCTCGGAATAAGAATTCTAGTTGAAGAAAAAAAAGACATATAAACGATCGTCAATAGTTTTTTTTTCTTCAACTAGAATTCTTATTCCGAGAGCTTTAATTCGACACCACACTCGATAGTATTTTAATAATAATAAAAAATTTATTTAATACAGTTGGTACCACTGGTTGCTGGTTGTGTAAAACTCATTACAAACAATCTGTTTCAAATAATCTTCAACACGCTAAACCAAGTATCCGTTTATTAAAATGTTTAGAAACGGTATATTGCTGGTTAATTGATATATAATGAGTGTGTTAAGGGGTTCATCCTAACCCTTTTTAAGGAGATAGCGTGATTTTATGTATGTATGTATAAGTTCAAAATTTTGTTCACATTAATGCAATAAAGTCAAATAAAACATTGCAACTTTTAGAAATAGCTCAAAAAGCCATTATCAAAATAAAGCTAAATTATGACCCTTCAAGTGGCTGTGGACCAAAAAGTATTGATTTTAAAAGATCATGCCCGTGGAAACATTTGATAAGGGCATCAAAATCTTCACTTTTTTCAAAATTGCAAACAATTTCACCGAGGGGCAAAATCCTATAGTTTTGTGCGGGGTCCTTTAGCCATTTATGTGAACTACATTGAACAGTCACTTGAAGAAGAAGGTCAAGTCGATGCCATTTATACATTTCAAAAAAGCATTTGATCGAGTTAATCATTCTCTCTTAATACATAAATTAGAATTAAATGACATCACTGGTAATCTTCTGAATTGGTTCAAGTCATACCTTTCGGATAGATATCAATATGTGAAAATTAAAGATCACGTGTCTGATAAAATATCTGTACCATCCGACATTCCATTCCATCTGGGCCCTGTTCTTTTTTTGATTTATATAAATGATGTAGTAAAGATATTTAAAAAGGTTAGATGTCTAATGTTTGCAGACGACTTAAAATTATATTGTAAAATCTCCTTGTTCGCTGATGCTGAACAGATTCAAAAGGACATTAATGCTCTCATATCATGGTGTGCATCGAACTATATGGAACTAAATATAGACAAATGTAAATATATGACTTTCTGCAGAAAACAAATTCAAATAGACTTTATATATAAACTGAATAATATTCAACTTGAGAAAGTCTACATTAATTAAGATCTAGGAATATTCATTGATTCCAATTTAAACACCATATAGATTCGATAATTTAAAAATCCATTAGGATGTGTGGCTTCATTATACGTCATTGTAAAGATTTGTCTAATTACAATTCAATAATATTATTATATAATTCATTAGTACGTAGTAATTTAGAATACTGCAGTATAATCACTACAATAATAGCATTAATAGAATTGAAAATGTACAAAAAAAGATAGTAAATTTCATTTTTTACAAATTAAAATTTAAAAAGAAGACTACCCATTAGAGTGGAACGAAAGTTGCCTTTTTTAATTTTTTTTAGTTTTGTCATAGTGGGGAAAAGTAAGTAGCCTTTTAGGTTCAAAAAGAAGATAAAAAAATTTGGTTGCTATACTACAACATCTTAAAGTGCCGCACAGAGTGCTACACTTACTCTACTTTGGCGATGCCACGGCTAGCGGTTAACAGTGGAGAAGGAGTGACGGTCTTGATGATGTCGCCGAATCAATTCCAGTAACCTATATTTTATTTGGGCGCCAAGTAGTCTGAGTGACAGTTGTACAACCCTCTTGAGCCGACTACCAAGTCCAAGAGTTGCCAAAGCGGTAGCAATGCGACACTGACGATAAACGGGGTAAGAAGTAACGTACGAGCAATAATAGTGAATAATATGGTATATTGTAAAGTAAATATAATAATACACGCATAAGTGATGATAATATGTTGCATAAATTGTACATTAAATCAGTATTATAGTTCGAATAACCTGGATCAATCCGGGTTGATACAGTGAATCCAAAGTTCGCGTGGTGTTCTGTGACAGTGGTATCCAGGATACGAATCGCGGAAGTGACAAATGCGCCAATAAGTCGCTGATGTTGCTGTACAGTAAGGTCGTTGCGGTGCGCGGGGAAATGATTCTGTATTCCTAAACACGCTTGTAAACAGCTAACCACGGAAGTGATCGTGCCAACGTGCACACAGTGACATGAGCGGTAAAGATCCAGACAACCGAACTCAGTTGTCAATACACTACGACAACCTTGAAGAGATCGCGTAAGTACATAAACAATATCTAAATATATATCAAACAATATAATAACCCAATTGATACTAATTAAAACATTCTTAGCTTGTTTGGCGGCGGTGAGGTGTCGGGGGGCGGGGGGGGGGGGGGTTCTCGCATCGGTGCTGTTCGCAATTTGGAGCGATGGACTAGCGCATGCGCTGTATGGCTCTCGGCAACTATACGAAACGTCCAGTGGCGGCGAAACGGACAATGATTCCCCAAGTTACAACTCCTACACGACTTCCAAGCAGTCCAGAATACTGGAGGGTGTACACATACAACCCTGTATAATGTTACTAAACACCCAGTGTTTAGAAAAAGGCCTAAAAAGAAGGATAAATCAGATGTTGCAGGGGTGAGGTAGGTACGCTACTGAATTTAGATTTAACGGTTACACTAACTGAAAATTTATAAGAGCAAAAGTTCTAAGATTGAATTTAAGGATTCTAGGATTAAATTAATGAATTAAAGTATTGAATTTACATTATAAAGAGTTTATTGAATCTAAATTAATGAATTGAAGTTAATGAATTTACAATATTGAATTTACTGAACTGAATCTACGTTACTAAATTAAGTTATTGAAGTTACGTTATTGAATTTACTGAATCTAGAATAGTGAATTAAAATTAGTTTTTAGCAAAGGAAAGTACCTGTGGTCTTGAGCGGCCTGAAGTTAATGTAGAACACGAGTAAAGATGAGAGGATCGTTAAAATCCGACAAAAGTCGCTGAATACAATAATTCTTGAATTGTTGTGTTACACTATAAAATCCAGATTAAATCTGATACGCAAAAATACTTCCAACAAAATCAAACAGTGGTAACACAACCGATCACACTCAAGGTACTACTCATACTGCTTTTTCAATTATTCCCAAAAACTAAAAAACTAATGTTCACAGGTAGGGGCGGGATAATTGTGGAGAGGAACTGCAACTCGCGATTCTGAAGACTTCCGACGACCGGAAATACACTTCCGTTGTCAGGGTTGCGGACTACGCGGATAACTAAATCTCCAAAAATAGAAGGAAGGAAAATGATACGTAACAAACTCTCCTCCTACTAACCGAGGAAATTTTCCCAAAATTTCCGATAATGAAACTAAACTAGAAGAAGACGAAAAGAAGATAAAGAAGATAAACGAAAAAAAGTCATAAAACATAGTATAACAAAATCTAACTAAGATGATTCTTGGTCTTTGACGTTCCAACTACCATTAAGTACGGTGCCCTTCAGATCTTTCAGTATGTAAATGTCAGTGCCTATGCGTTTGTGTATCATAAATGGTCCAATGTATTTTTCAGCGAGTTTGGCGGTGTAGTACTTCGCAGCGTCCGACAAAACATAATTTTTGCGCCAAACGAGCTGGTTTATGTATAAACTGACGTCACGATGTCGCAGGTCATATCGAGCTTTCGATTTGACGTACGAAGCTTGCAGTCTCTTCCGTATGTCTTTATACAGTTGTGCAAAACAACACGAACGCTCGAACTGCTTCTCTGTATCCACAGGCTCGACTACATCCTCGTCAGCTTGTTGGTGCCATTCGCCTGACAACTTCATGTGCCGGCCGAAGTTAACAAAATATGGGCTAACCCCAGTGACTTCATGGACGGCGGTACGTAGAGCACAACCAATTTGCGGCAAGTACTCACTCCAATTACGGTGATTTTCTGATAATATGATATCAACATAGTTTTCAGCACTTTGTTGACACGCTCAACCGGATTTGCCTGAGCATGATAATACGATGTGTATCGCATCTTCACATGGTATTTCGATAACAGACGTTTGTACTCAAGTGCCCTAAACTGCGTCCCATTATCTGAAATGACAGTTTGAGGAACACCAAAAACCAAGAACACTTGTTCCTCCAGTGCCTTTACAATCGAACGCGCTTTCGCTTGGCGCAGTGGAAAGAACATCGCGAATTTACTAAATACGTCGTAGACGGAAAGAATGTGTGTGAAACCTTTCGACGTCGGCAGTGGGCCAACCAAATCAATGCTGACCACCTCCCATGGTCTAGTTATAGTGGAATGACCTCCCATGTGTCCAGGTGTAGCTTGCTGTACTGGCTTCGATTTAATGCAGACCACGCAACCACGGACATACCGAGAGACGTCTGCTTTCATCTTGGGCCAGTAAAAGCGTTCTGCTAAGCGATGAAATGTTTTAATGCTCCCAAGTGCCCACTAGTCGGCACGTCATGGCATTCTCTAATTACGTCCTTCCGCCTCTCCTTCGGCACGACCTCCTTCCACTGTTCCTCGTTCTCAACTAATCCTAAATAACTACTTTTAACGAACTTAACTAATTTCCTATTTCTGATACTATAATCCGGGTACAAATGCGGATTTTCCCTAACTAAACTAACCATTTTCCTGAACCATAAATCCTTACAATCCTCTACATTCTCATCCTCCTCCGTATCTACGCTATCAATGACAGGTACAGCGCGTGATAAGGTATCCGGCATGATGTGTTCCTTGCCTTTCCGGTGCACTATCTTAAAATCATATTGCTGCAATCGGACTGACCAGCGAGCCAATCTACCAGAGGGGTTCTCCAATTTGTGCAGCCACAGCAGCGAATAGCGGTCGGTGATGGCGGTAAACTGTGTCCCTTCCAAGTAAGGTCTGAGTTTCTCTATCGCCCACAACAACGCTAATAGCTCTTTTTCTGTCGTAGAATAATTGCGCTCTTGACGCGTCAATGAGCGTGATAGGTAACATACGACCTTTTCGCCAACTTCATGCTGCTGGCTCAATACTGCACCAAGTCCAAAGTTCGATGCGTCCGTCTGCAATATGAACTCTCTACTAAAGTCTGGGCATGTCAAAATAGGAGCTGATACGAGGTGAGTTTTAATCTCCTCCCATGCTCTGTCACAATTAGTGTCCCATCTAAACGTAGAATTCTTTTTCAACAGATTCGTGAGTGGAGCGATGACCGTCGAAAAATGTGGCACAAAACGGCGGTACCACGAGCTCATACCAACTACTCTACGAACCTCTGACACTGATTTAGGTACTGGAATCTCTAAAATTGCTCTCACTTTCTCTGGATCGACGTGGAGACCGCGCTGATTTACGACGTAGCCTAGATAACGGAGCTCATCTTTACAAAAATGACACTTGTCACGTCCCAACGTCAAGTGAGCATCCTGCAGTCGTCTAGCTACTTCCTCGAGGATCTCCAGGTGTTTTTTGAATGTAGGTGTCGCTATTATGACGTCATCTAAATAAATGAAGACATACTGACCTAAGTCTGAACCAATTACTGACTCTATAAAACGTTGCCATTTTGCAGGTGCGCTATGTAGTCTAAAAAGGCATGCGTGTGAACTGGAATAGTCCTCGATTTGGTACCGTAAATGCAGTATACTGCTTCGAATCCTCTGCGACGGGGATTTGCCAATAAGCAGCATTCAAATCCAATGACGTCAAGTACTTGGCATCACGCAGCTTGTTTAAGGTTTCAGAAACATAAGGTAAAGGATAAGCGTCGCGACGACTAACCTTATTCAACTTTCTAAAGTCGACGCAGAACCGATAGCTCCCATCTTTCTTCGGCACAAGCAAAATTGGCGACGACCATGGACTTCTGGATGATTCAACGATTCCCTTCTCTAGCATCGAGTCTAGTTCGGTGTTGACATGCTTTTGCATTGCTGGAGAGATTGGATAGTACCGTTGTTTAATCGGCTCGCTATCAGTGTAGATGTGGAGTTCCGTCCGATCTGTGCATCCTATCTGATCTTTCTCCAACCCTGCAAAAATCCTATCTACGACTTTCGACAACCTGTGCTCCTGTTCGCTCGATAAATTACTACGAGGACTAATGGCGTCTATCTGCACTACAGGCGAATCAGAAAACAACCATTCTCCGCGACGTAGATCTGGCACGATTCCCATCGTCTTCCAAAAATCTGCCCCAAGTATAACAGTATGTGTAAGCGATGGTACAACTAAGAACTTAATTAATTTAATTGTATCTCGCAGTTTAACAGGCGCGGTAATCTCTCCCGGACTTTCGCAACGATCGCCGTTCGCGACGGTGCAACTAGTTTTATTTTTAGCTAATCTTAAACCCATTTTAACTAACGACTCATAACCCGGTCCGCCAACAATAGTTCTGGATGCTCCCGAGTCTAATAATCCAAAAAAAGATTTTCCCAAAATTCCTATTTCTAAATAAGGTCTCTCGTCCCCCTGGACGTTAGACAAAATACAATCTAATTGTGCATTATTTCTAGTGGTCGTTATCGATGACCTGCGGGGCCGTTCACGACCTACTTCGGCATCCGTCTGGCGTTTCCCGAGCGACATTTCGGACACGAGTTACTGGTGAAGCCAGGTTCACTACATCTATAACAACGAAGTTTGCGCGGTGCGTTACATTTCAACGCGCTGTGTCCAATTTTGCCGCAATTCCAACAACTGCGAGCGTCAGCGTAATCGACGGTGTTTACGCGAGCTGATGTGCTAGGGTTTGCTGTATCCCACGGGGAGGTTGTGTCTACGTATGCCAAGTCAGGCTCTAATGACTGGTTCTTTCTAGGTGGTGGTGCGAAACATGGAATCGACTCTTTACGTTGATCAAGCTTCCTACAAAGACGTTGCAGCTCAGTGACAGACTTCACTTCTACCAACGCCAACTGTGACTGATAAAACGGTAGGATATTTCTAAGTAATATTGTTACTTTATAGTCATCTGAAAGTCTCGATTTCAGACGAGTAAACAACAATGACATGCTAGCGAGATATTCGCCAATCGACTCGTTTGGCCCTTGCGTGCGACGTTTGATCTCCTCCAGCAGCTTCTCTTCGTAATTGACTGGCAGAAATTCATCACGCAGTCCGTCTACCAGCTCGTCCCAACTCCTAAATAAGCTTCTGTTCGCTCGGTACCAAACCAAAGCACTACCTTCAAACAAATCTACTGCCGAAACAAACAATTGTGACTTGGTGACACTACGTGCCATTCGCAGCTCGTCTACACGCTCAAGGAACGAATTGATCGACATCTGCCTCTTGTCTCCGCTAAATCTTACTCCCCACTTAACGACTGGAGTCGATTTACAACCACCTACCGTCCTTTCCATGGACGCTTCACCTTCCGACGAATCAGAGTCCGATAGCCTTAAATCTGCTAGTGGTGCATCTCCGAGTGGATTAAGAAGTGTGGATGAATGTGGCACAGGTTTAGCTTTAGCAACTAGTTTTGATTCTAACGTAATTATTTTTACTTGTAACTGAGCTCGTTTCTTAATTTCATCATTATCTGTAGTAATGCAACGATTTACTCGACCAATAGCGTGCGCGAGTTTGGTTTGAATTTTTAAATAGGCCGGTGAATTTTTTACATCAGTGAACTCGTTAATTAAATCTGTAATTTTCTTCATCAGCGCTTCCAGTGCGGTTACATCCTCGGTGAATTTAAATGGATGTTCTGGAAATACAAAGCTCGAGCCCTTCTCTAACTTCATCAAACCACGAAGAGATTGTTTCATCTCGTCCACTGTGCCAACTTCATCAACGCCTCTTATTTTTAGCTCGTATATCAACTCGTCTTTACCCAGCCGGTTAACTTCCATCTTTGCGTCCATACTGCGTGAAATGGTTCAAGAAAATGTAAGTAACTAACATAACTACCACTTAACTAACTAGCTATAACTACTAAACAATATAAACTAATCAACCTAATAACTAATCAGACCAATAACTAATCTAAGAAATGTTTAACTACCCGACAATCTAACTATTCCAAAATTCTAAATATCTAATAATTAACTAACTAATTCCCCGTTTGACAGGCCTACGCGTTGGGCGCCAAACTTTGCTACACTTACTCTACTTTGGCGATGCCACGGCTAGCAGTTAACAGTGGAGAAGGAGTGACGGTCCTGATGATGTCGCCGAATCAAGTCCAGTAACCTATATTTTATTTGGGCGCCAAGCAGTCTGAGTGACAGTTGTACAACCCTCTTGAGCCGACTACCAAGTCCAAGAGTTGCCAAAGCGGTAGCAATGCGACACTGACGATAAACGGGACAAGAAGTAACGTACGAGCAATAATAGTGAATAATATGGTATATTGTAAAGTAAATATAATAATACACGCATAAGTGATGACATTAAACCTGGATCAATCCGGGTTGATACAGTGAATCCAAAGTTCGCGTGGTGTTCTGTGACAGTGGTATCCAGGATACGAATCGCGGAAGTGACAAATGCGCCAATAAGTCGCTGACGTTGCTGTACAGTAAGGTCGTTGCGGTGCGCGGGGAAATGATTCTGTATTCCTAAACACGCTTGTAAACAGCTAACCACGGAAGTGATCGTGCCAACGTGCACAGTGACATGAGCGGTAAAGATCCAGACAACCGAACTCAGTTGTCAATAACAGTGACACTGATTTGTGATCTAAATTACTATAAAGTATTCTCGGCAGTGAGAATACACTACGACAACCTTGAAGAGATCGCGTAAGTACATAAACAATATCTAAATATATATCAAACAATATAATAACCCAATTGATACTAATTAAAACATTCTTAGCTTGTTTGGTCAAACGGACAATGATTCCCCAAGTTACAACTCCTACACGACTTCCAAGCAGTCCAGAATACTGGAGGGTGTACACATACAACCCTGTATAATGTTACTATACACTATATTCAAACACCCAGTGTTTAGAAAAAGGCCTAAAAAGAAGGATAAATCAGATGTTGCAGGGGTGAGGTAGGTACGCTACTGAATTTAGATTTAACGGTTACACTAACTGAAAATTTATAAGAGCAAAAGTTCTAAGATTGAATTTAAGGATTCTAGGATTAAATTAATGAATTAAAGTATTGAATTTACATTATAAAGAGTTTATTGAATCTAAATTAATGAATTGAAGTTAATGAATTTACAATATTGAATTTACTGAACTGAATCTACGTTACTAAATTAAGTTATTGAAGTTACGTTATTGAATTTACTGAATCTAGAATAGTGAATTAAAATTAGTTTTTAGCAAAGGAAAGTACCTGTGGTCTTGAGCGGCCTGAAGTTAATGTAGAACACGAGTAAAGATGAGAGGATCGTTAAAATCCGACAAAAGTCGCTGAATACAATAATTCTTGAATTGTTGTGTTACACTATAAAATCCAGATTAAATCTGATACGCAAAAATACTTCCAACAAAATCAAACAGTGGTAACACAACCGATCACACTCAAGGTACTACTCATACTGCTTTTTCAATTATTCCCAAAAACTAAAAAACTAATGTTCACAGGTAGGGGCGGGATAATTGTGGAGAGGAACTGCAACTCGCGATTCTGAAGACTTCCGACGAGGTCGATTTCAATAGCCCCCCCAAGTAAATAAATTAATGATTTTATTACATGCATAATATGTGCTCGTTTTGTGCCAAATTGTGCCGCAATAAAAATATTTTGTGCTCACACTGTTTACGAGATATTCAAAGTTGAATTATGAGGGGCCAATGACATGCGAGCCCCTCCAAGTTATAATTTAAAAAATTTTATTTCACAATTGTTTTGTGCTCGTTTTGTGCTGAATTGTGCCGCATAATAGAAATCTTGTGCTCCTTCTAGTAAGTATAGAAAGTGTCTCTTAATAGGAGGTGCCAGTGACATGGTCAGCCCCCACCCTATATTTTCAAAACTTTCTCGTCGCTATTATTTTGTGCTAAATTGTGCTGCATAACAAAAATTTTGTGCTCCTCATATAAGGTTAAAAAAAGCATATAAATATGATAACATGATAAGCCCACCTCAAGTAAATAGTTTCTAAATCATTGTTTTCTGTTTAACTGTACTTGTTTTGTGCCGAATTGTGCAGCAATAAAAATATGTTGTGCTCAACTCGTGTACGAGATATTTAATGTTAAATTATGAGGGACGAATTACATAGTGTACATTGGCCACTGTCACTCTATATTGAATATTGATATTTTTGAGCAATCTTACATAATATGCAATTTATACTGTTTTGTGCCATATTGTAATAAATTTGTGCTGTATTTACAAGCTAGGAAATTTTGAATGAAAATTTGTGGGGCTGCAGAAAATGGTCAGCCCCGTAAGTTTAATATTTAAAAATTATTTTGTGCTTTTAACTAAAAGTTATGTGCTTTAATTGTTGTTCTATAATTTCAAATTAAATTTGAAATATGTGCCCCTCATAATATGCATTTGTAAATAGGTAAATATTATTAAAGTGCTTATTATGTGCTTAATTGTGCAATTTACCAAATATTTTTTACTGTGGTACTTTTTTTTAAGTTAGAGCTTAATAAGAGAAGGCTGCAGAAATGATTTTAGCCCCTCAGGATTATTTTCAAGATAATCTTTGTTTGTGCTCGTTTTGGTACTCAATTGTGCTGTATACTATTTTTTAAGCTGTTTAGTTTGTTCTATAAATAAAAATAAACATTATTGGCACGATCGATTTTCTTAAAAAATTTCAAATTGTGAACGGTTAAAATAATTTCATCAAATTCATATTAGTCCAGGCGAACTAGCATCTATCGGCGACAAAATTCAAAGAGATTTTATTCACAAGAATGTTGTAATTGACTTTCTAGATGTGCATGACGATTAATAATGGCTACGATTAACGCTGAAATTGAATTAAATCTAATTCACTTTCAATTGGTAATTGATTCTCAATTGAATTCAATTGGTCCATTGAAATCAATTGAATCTAATTGAAAATTCAATTCATCAATTAATCGATTAACCAATTAACCATGATATAATTTTCGGTTAAATGAAACATCAATGAAGTATTTGTTATAAACGAATCAATTGTTTATAATAAATTAATTGTTCTTTTGTCAACAACAAGACATGTTTTTGAGAAAAAAACCTATTTTGCTCATAAAAACAAAAATAGGTTTTTCATCGAAATCGATTGAAAATACGCCGAGTTATGGCGGTTTTAAAATGGTCGAAATTTTTACGATTTTCAGGTGTTTCATTTTTTTCCGCCAGTGTATTTTAATATATATTTTAAAAGTAATATTTAAATAACCGTTTTTCCTGAACGGACAGAGGTATTCACATTCGGTTTTCAGCATCATATTTTTGTAACATTTCTTTATAAGATTTTGAAAGCCGGAAGTCAATATCTTAATCCGGACAAAAATTAAACACAAAATTTTAAAGAAAATATAAATTTTGTGATTTTGACTTTAAACTGGCGTCTTAAAATGTCTGTTATTAAATTTGTCATACCAAAATATGTTAAGGATCGAATACTGAAATCCCGAATTCGTAATTTTTATCCGTTAATATATTACATGATTAAGAGGAATCCCCACTAGTTTTGAAGATCCAGTTAACGAATGAAGCGATGCCGTCACAAACCATTGTTACCCATTGTAGCGACATCGGTTGATTCGATGAATGAGTATTTAGCCATTTTCTACTACAAAAGGGGTTTCGTTGGGCACATGATATTACCACTAATTTTAAATATTTTTAAACAATTTTTTTTTAAATGAAAGAATAAAGTCGCTATGTCCGCTTAGTGTCACTTTTTTAATTTTTATTTTAGTTTTTTAATAATTTATCTTCAAAGTTCTTAAAATTTTACTAACTTTGGAGCTTAAGAAATACATGTAAAAATTTAAATTTTAAAAAAATGGCACTAGACAGACCTAGAGACATCTTTTATCTTTAAATTTTAAAAAAGAGCAAACAAATCGGACCAAAATTAAAGTCAATTTCATGGGCCCAACGAGAACAGATTTTTGCTTAATTTGCCCGAACTATAGGTATATACTAAAATTTTGAAATTCATCATCGAAAATATTGAGAGGTGACATTTATTAAATTTGTAATTAATTTAACAGTGTGTGTATGTAAAGGATGATCCTGTACATAAAATTGATTTAACAATTTTCTTAGTACTACAAGATGGAATTGTATGCTGACCAATTTAGTATATTTCTTTAAATAAGGTTATATTATTAATATTTTAAATTCAATGCAACACATACTATGTCCTATTTTTAACTATCATACTTAAATAATTATAAACTAACACCATTTTTATTTTAACTCGCGTGATTCATATTTAAAATTTTAGTTCTAAAATGGATTGAAATATAGCGCCATGGTACAGGTCGTAGGTTTCATAATAATGTAACGAGCGGCGCCTGGGTGGCGGCGGCTAAGCGACATGCACGGACCAGTTTGCATTGTCTAGCCGGCGCGCTATTGTGTTGATGACGCAAGAGGGGGATGATTCATCGGGTCACGCGATACGGTAATAAAATTTAATGACTCTCTGGAAGGAATTTATGGAATCTACCAGAATTACCGGCTGTGGATATATAAACGCTACCCGAGCGGACGGTGAGTCAGTCTACGATAGCATGGTGACATAAATAGAAGTCTACGTTTGAATGGTGACATAAATAGAACTAAATATTGATGTATTGTGAAATAAATAGTGTTTAATGTTATTTACTGGTTAAATAAATAATTATAGTGTGTAAATAAATAATCGTAGTAGTGTTAAGTGTGTAAATAAATATTCTTAGTGTATAATTAGTGTTTTAAGTTTAATTAATAGTGCGTGTTTATTTAATTATCAGTAACTTTTGTTTTATTTTTCGTTATTAAACTTGTTATATAAATATTCGTGTTTTACTGATTTTACACTTCACCTAAATAAATAAAAACCGTTACAATTGGTGTCAGGTGTGGGGTTAATAAACTGTGAAGTGTAATTAAAAATAAATAAAATGGCGACAAAGAGAGTTAAATTAAGTGACTTAAAAGTGGCTGAGCTCAAGAAAGAACTAGAAGAACGGGATCTAGATACCGCAGGAGTCAAGAACGTACTGCAACAGCGTCTACGAAAAGCCCTAGAAGATTCTGGTGAAAATCCGGAGGAATTTGAAGTTCCGTGTAGCGTATCCGAACAACTGCAGGAAACTTCTAGAACTTTGAAGGAAGAATTAGCCGCAAAATTAGAAGAGAATTCTAGAACACTAGAACAGAAGCTGAAAGAAGAATTAACAGAAAATTCTAGAACTTCAGAAGAGAAATTGGATAAAAATTCTAGAACTTCAAAAGAGAAATTGGATAAAAATTCTAGAACTTTAGAAGAAAAATTAGAAGAAAATTCTAGAACTTTGGAACAGAAATTAGAGGAGAATTCTAGAAAATCAGAAGAAAGTTCTAGAATATTAGAAGAGAAAATTACCGAAACATCCAGAACTTTAGAAGAAAAATTTGTAGAAAATTCTAGAATTTTAGAAGAAAAATTAGACGAGAAATTAGAAGAGAATTTGAAAAACTTGAAGCAAGAATATGACAAGAAGATAGAACAATTAGAAGAAAATTTATCTAAAATTACGTCAACGCCGATGTCGACAACCGAAGCGACCAAAGGAGACGGAGTTAAAATGGAAAGAACCATTAAAGCAGAACACAATTCGACATCTCACGTGAAAGCTCCAAAATATGACGGAAAATCAGCGTGGCCAAATTATTTGAGGCAATTTGAAATAGCTGCTAAAATAAATTGTTGGTCGTCAGAGGAGAAGGCTAGTAATCTGGCCCTTGCCTTACAAGGAGAAGCCCTCAATATTATCCAAACGGTGAAACCAGAAGAGCAAGAAGACTACGACCTACTAGTCAAACAACTAGATATGCGGTATGGCAACGCACATTTGAAACAGGTGTACCAGACGCAACTGAATAACAAATATCAGGAATCAAAGGAGACACTTCAAGAATTCGAAGCGGACATATCTCGCTTGGTTCACCTCGCATTCCCCGATGCTCCGGAGAGCGTGATACAGACCCTGGCTATTCAACAATTTGTCAACGGAATCCGTGACAGCGAAATCCAGAAATCCTTAAGAATAGCGCACACAAAAACTATAAGTGATGCATTGTCAATTGCATTAGAGCATGAAGCTGCTAAACAAGCTTCGCGTAACCAATCCAGAGTGCGGAACATTGACGCCGAGAGAACCGAAAACATGGAAGATTTGGACGAGAGAGTGCGACGAATCTTCAAAGAAATGCTTCCAGAAAGAAGAAAACTACGTTGCTGGAATTGTGATGAGCTCGGTCATCCACAAAGGCTGTGCAAGAAGTTGAAGAAGACCGAAATGAAGAAAGAAGAAGATGAGTCGACCCGTAAACAAGTAGTTCCACATTCCATCGGCTATGTTGCATCCCTTCATCATCAAGCCAACAGCATCTATGTAGATGGCTGTATTGACGGAAGACCACTTAAAATGTTGCTAGATACGGGTGCGACGAAGACAATTATTCGTTCCGACATAGCAAAAAGAACTGGCAAGACACATCTCCATCCAACCAAGTGGCGATTACGCACAGCTACAGGGGAACAAGCTACCGCATCTGGAGAGCTGGATTTGAACATCACTATCGGGAATACCTCCTTTGAACATCGTGTGCTGGTAGCTGACGTAGAAGACGAACTCATTCTTGGTATGGACATCATGAAGAAGCACGGTTTCAAACTGGACCTCAAGAGTGGCGTGATGGTGGTCAATGAAGAAGAACTCGTATTGCAACCACGGGACGACGACGCCGTACGTGTGTTAATAGCCGAAGATGTCACCCTCCCAGAGCGAAGCGAGACTATCGTACAAGGAAGACTGGAAGGTAGTTTCTGCGAAGGGAACATTATCATGCTGGAGCCCAAGAATGATGATACCAAAACTGGACCTGGAGTTGTGATTGGAAAATCGCTAATAAAAGCAAAGAAGACAGTACCGGTTCGAATAATGAACATTAATTTTTATCCCGTTGTTATTAAAAGTGGGACAAACGTAGGGGAATGTTCATCAGTTTCCTCGATTATTCGAACTGTTACGACCAAGGAAACGACATGCAGTAAAATCCCGGACACAGTAGTCAATCAATTGTCATCATTCCAAGGATTGACCGCCACCCAGAAAACCAAAGCGAAAAATTTAATCGGAAAATACCAGGACGTATTCGAGTATGACAAGAAATCCAAGGGAAGAACCAACGTGGTCCGCCATAAAATAGACACCGGAGACGCAAGACCCATCCGCCAACCAGCAAGAAGATTACCACTGGCAAAGCGAGAAGAAGCAGAGCGAATAGTTGAGGACATGAAGTTGGAAGGTGTGATTGAGCCTTCAAGTAGTCCATGGGCTTCGCCAGTGGTGTTAGTGAAGAAGAAGGATGGATCTACACGATTCTGCGTTGATTATCGTCAACTTAACAACGTGACAAAGAAGGACAGCTACCCGCTACCCCGAATAGACGATACATTGGACACTTTGGCTGGATCGAAGATTTTCGCCACGTTGGATTTAAAAAGCGGTTACTGGCAAGTCGATTTGGAGCCAAAGGATAAAGAAAAGACAGCCTTCACCATCGGCACGGGACTTTGGCAATTTACGGTTATGCCATTCGGGCTCTGCAATGCCCCAGCAACATTCGAACGACTCATGGAAACCGTTTTAGCTGGGCTGTCATGGAAAACCTGTTTGGTTTACCTCGACGATATTATTGTGGTCGGGAAAACGGTTGAGGACCACATGAAGAATTTAGAAGAGGTTTTCCAAAGATTACGAAAGGCCAATCTGAAGCTCAGCCCGAATAAATGTCACCTGTTCCAGGAGGAAGTTCATTACCTGGGACACATAGTTTCTGGTAGAGGGATTGCAGTAGACTCCGAGAAAATAAAATCTGTTGAATGAACTTAGAAGCTTTCTAGGTTTATGCACCTATTATCGACGATACGTACCAGGATTTGCCAATATTGCGAAACCGTTGACAAAGCTTACTGAAGAAGGCCGAAGATTCATCTGGGAAACGGACTGTCAAGCCGCATTCACACAACTGAAACATTCCTTGACAAGTGCACCTGTTTTAAGTTACCCGTTACCACAAGGAGAGTTCATACTAGACACAGATGCCAGCAACGTTGGAATTGGCGGTGTGCTTTCCCAAATTCAAGACGGACATGAGAAGGTTATTGCCTACTTCAGCAAGACATTGTCAAAACCTGAAAGAAATTATTGTGTCACCAGAAAGGAATTATTAGCAGTCGTTAAGTCCATCGAACATTTCTACAAGTATTTGTACGGTAGAAAATTTCTTATTAGAACCGACCACGCTGCTCTAAAATGGCTACTACAATTTAAGAATCCGGAAGGTCAAGTAGCCAGATGGATTGAACGACTGCAGGAATATGACTTTGTGATTGAACATAGAGCAGGAACGAGCCATCGTAATGCAGACGCATTGTCGAGAAGACCATGTCAGGAGGAATGTAAACACTGTAGCCGAGTAGAAGAAAAACATTCCATCGTCGCGAGGACAACAGTAGTTGACGATAGATGGCATCCAGACGACCTGCGCCAAGACTAAGAAAATGACCCGGATTTGAAAATCATACTGGATTGGAAGAATAGTGAAGAAAAGCCAGCATGGGAAAATGTTGCACTACATTCCCGGAAAGTAAAATCGTACTGGGCACAATGGGACTCTATTGTGGTTGAAGAAGGTGTCCTGAAACGTGTGATGGAGAACACCGAAGGTACTGAGACGAAAACTCAGCTGATTGTTCCACGGAGCCGAGTACCAGAAGTGTGGAAGGAAATCCACGATGGAACTGGAGGAGGACATTTTGGAGTCAACAGAACCGTGGAAAGATTGCGTCAACGATTTTACTGGGTGAATTGTAAGGAAGATGTTAAAGAGTGGTGCAAGAAATGTGTGGCTTGCGCTGGAAGTAACGGGCCACATAAGCGACGAAGAGCTCCAATGCGTCAATACAATGTTGGTAGTCCGTTTGAACGCATTGCGATTGATGTGGCCGGACCGTTTCCAGAATCCGATGAGGGGAACAAATACATAGTAGTCGTTATGGATTACTTCACCAAGTGGGTTGAAGCTTACCCATTACCTAACCAGGAAGCCGTTACTGTCGCTGAAGTTCTGGTAAAAGAGTGTATTTGCCGATTTGGAGTACCTCGCGAACTACACTCCGACCAAGGAAGAAATTTTGAGTCTGCCCTTTTCCAAAACATCTGTAAAATAATGGGAATCAACAAAACCAGGACAACTGCACTACATCCGCAGTCCGACGGCATGGTTGAACGAATGAACAGAACTATCAACCTATATCTATCAAAGGTTGTCTCTAACCATCAAAGAGACTGGGACCGACATCTGCATCTGTTCCTGATGGCTTATCGTTCATCCGTACACGAGACGACAGGACAGACACCTGCTAACATCTTATTCGGACGTGAGTTACGGTTGCCATGTGACCTGGTATTCGGCAGCAAACCCGGAGAAGATCTGGCTGGGGAGGATTATGTAACCAACTTGCGAAGAAGAATGGATGACATTCATGAACAAGTCCGTACAAGTATTCAGGTTGCCAGCGACAGGATGAAGGATCATTATGACATCAGGGCTGACGAAGGTGGTTACCAACCTGGAGATCTGGTGTGGTTGTATAACCCGCAGAGGCGTCGCGGATTATCGCCGAAGCTGCAGAAGAATTGGGAAGGCCCTTATGAAATAATCAAGAGAATAAACGACATAATCTACCGGATAAGAAAAATGCCCAATGGGAAGCCGCGAGTAGTACATTTTAATCGTCTAGCTCCTTTCGCCGGCGATAACCATGAAGACCATCGTGGAGCTACGGTTCGAAGAATTGAAGCCCAAGAACCTACATTTGAAGATTTCATGGAAACTTATTCCACTAACCGTAAAGCTCGGTATGGCGTTACCCGAGAGGAACATCTAGACCTGTTCACGGTTTCACCAGACTATTCCCTTGGTCACTGCATAGCCGAAGACACGAAAATGTCCCGCGGAATCGCTACTGTCTTCAAGAAGAAGTTTGGACGACTACAAGAACTGGCCAACCAACGTCCATCCGTCGGGAGAACAGTACGACTTAGGGATAATGACGTGGAACACAAACGATACATTTACTACTTAGTTACGAAGGCAAAATCAAACCAGAAGCCACTGTATCGAAATTTGTGGAATTCATTGTGCGATCTGAGGGACCACCTATTGGACAACGACATCATGAAGCTGGCTTTACCGAAGAAAGGCTGTGGACTAGATGGCTTGGATTGGAGGATTGTGAGGAACATGTTAGAGATCCTCTTCCGGTATACTGGAATTGAAATCCTCGTCTGCAGCTTCAACCCAAAGAGACAAGTCAACACAGAACCGACCGTGGACTGTCACTTCTTCAAGACATCCGGATGCATCAAGGGTGATGCATGTAGATTTCGTCATCGAGGACTGTTCCGGGACAAAACAGTCTTAAGGAGGGAGCAATGTAACGAGCGGCGCCTGGGTGGCGGCGGCTAAGCGACATGCACGGACCAGTTTGCATTGTCTAGCTGGCGCGCTATTGTGTTGATGACGCAAGAGGGGGATGATTCATCGGGTCACGCGATACGGTAATAAAATTTAATGACTCTCTGGAAGGAATTTATGGAATCTACCAGAATTACCGGCTGTGGATATATAAACACTACCCGAGCGGACGGTGAGTCAGTCTACGATAGCATGGTGACATAAATAGAAGTCTACGTTTGAATGGTGACATAAATAGAACTAAATATTGATGTATTGTGAAATAAATAGTGTTTAATGTTATTTACTGGTTAAATAAATAATTATAGTGTGTAAATAAATAATCGTAGTAGTGTTAAGTGTGTAAATAAATATTCTTAGTGTATAATTAGTGTTTTAAGTTTAATTAATAGTGCGTGTTTATTTAATTATCAGTAACTTTTATGTTTTATTTTTCGTTATTAAACTTGTTATATAAATATTCGTGTTTTACTGATTTTACACTTCACCTAAATAAATAAAAACCGTTACAATAAGTTTTTCAAAGAATAGTATATTAAAGAACAAGTTTTATAAGACATAATTTTTTGCACGCGTCCAAATTTAATAAAAAAAATTCAAATTTTATTTGAAATTATAGAACAACAATAATTAAAGCACATATCTTTTAGTTAAAAGCACAATTGAGCACAAAACGAGCACAAACTATTACCATGAAAATAATTTTTAAATATTAAACTTACGGGACAGACCATTTTCTGCAGCCCCACAAATTCTCATTCAAAATTTTCTAGCTTGTAAATACAGCACAAAATTATTACAATATGGCACAAAACAGTATAAATTGCATATTATGTAAGATTGCTCAAAAATATCAATATTTAATATAGCGTGGCCAATGTACATATTTATTTATATTTTGATATTTATTGAGAATGGGCATGAAGCCCAATTACACACTTACAGTAAGTAAGTTACATAGTGATTTCAAAAAACATGTACATGCTTGTGATTACATAATTTGAGAGAACAAAAATGTATTTGTGTATGAGTATTAGTTCTAACATAATATAATGACAATATAAAGTAAAGAAAAAATAATGATTTAAGAATAGTAACATACGAGTACAAATTAAATATTACTTCTTAAGGTACACTTAAAAGAAAATAAACTTTGCGAGAATATATCTAGATATAAATTGCAGTGAAATTTGTTATACATTCGCATAATTCTGTTGCATATGGAAAAATAACCTATGTTATTATTATGAGAGACAATTGAAAAAAGTTGTGGATAGCGTGTTGGCCGACAAGGAATGAAAAAATTAATTTTATTTAATAAACTACTACAGTCGATTTTGTTATTAAGTAATTTGTATAAAAATAGGATGTCACACATTTCACGACGTTTATACAGAGGCTGAATATGAAGGATATTTAATCTTTCCTCGTAGCTAGAGTGTGGTAGACGAAGTTTAAGCATAGTCAACTTGGTAAATCGACGTTGAACTGATTCTATTCTATTAATATAAATTTGATAAAAAGGTGACCATATAACAGAAGCGTATTCAAGAATGGGTCTCACAAGTGAGAAGTACAGAGTTTTATAAGATTGCTCGTTTGCGAATTGAGCTGTTATGCGGAATAAAAATCCCATAGTTAAATATGCTTTTTTACAAATGTTGACAATATGTTGCTTGAAAGACAAATGACTGTCCAATAAAACACCCAGATCAGTAACACTCTGTGTTCTTCGCAAGATAGTATTGGCCAGGATGTAGTTATTAAGTGTGGGTGAAATTTTATTGTGAAATGAAATAACACAACATTTTTTTATGTTTAAGGTCATTAAGTTATCTTTACACCAACTGTGAATTAAGTGAACATCATCCTGGAGAATGCTAGCGTCATTCTGGTTATCAATTATTCTAAAAAGTTTCAAGTCGTCTGCATATAGAGATATATTAGATTTTAAGGAAATACTAATATCATTAATGAATATAATGAATAATAAGGGCCCAAGGATCGACCCTTGCGGGATTCCTGATGTGCACATAATCTCAGAAGACTTGAAACCATTTAACACCACAAATTGTGACCTATTTAAAACATACGAAGGGAACCAACGCAAAAGATTCCCTTTAATACCATATCCTTCCAGTTTGGTTAGTAAGATTTTATGGTTGACTTTATCAAATGCTTTTGAAAAATCCAAA
Organism: Agonum fuliginosum; assembly: GCA_947534325.1. Lineage (NCBI taxonomy): Eukaryota > Metazoa > Arthropoda > Insecta > Coleoptera > Carabidae > Agonum > Agonum fuliginosum. Next base: position 20,122,131 of record OX384041.1, read on the forward strand.
TAAATTGCATCCGTTAACTTCCTTTTAGATACCGCATTCTGAAGAAATTATACATAGTCAGTCAAGTTTGAGACTGTAGATCTATTGGGAAGAAAACCGTGCTATGTCATTCGTCCCTCATAATTTAACATTAAATATCTCGTACACGAGTTGAGCACAACATATTTTTATTGCTGCACAATTCGGCACAAAACAAGTACAGTTAAACAGAAAACAATGATTTAGAAACTATTTACTTGAGGTGGGCTTATCATGTTAATGACCGCTCATATTTATATGCTTTTTTAACCTTATATGAGGAGCACAAAATTTTTGTTATGCAGCACAATTTAGCACAAAACCAGCACAAAATAATAGCGATGAGAAAGTTTTGAAAATATAGGGTGGGGGCTGACCATGTCACTGGCACCTCCTATTAAGAGACACTTTCTATACTTACTAGAAGGAGCACAAAATTTCTATTATGCGGCACAATTCAGCACAAAACGAGCACAAAACAATTGTGAAATAAAATTTTTAAAATTATAACTTGGAGGGGCTCGCATGTCATTGGCCCCTCATAATTCAACTTTGAATATCTCGTAAACAGAATGAGCACAAAATATTTTTATTGCGGCACAATTTGGCACAAAACGAGCACATATTATGCATGTAATAAAATCATTAATTTATTTACTTGGGGGGGCTATTGAAATCGACCTCTTCCGACGACCGGAAATACACTTCCGTTGTCAGGGTTGCGGACTACGCGGATAACTAAATCTCCAAAAATAGAAGGAAGGAAAATGATACGTAACAAGAGCTTATAGTAACTTTGATAAAGAATTTTTTATGGTTTTCTCGTACATATAATGTTACAAAACATAGATCAATTGCAAAATGTTTGTTTCTGCACATTACACTGTCATTACACATTAAACTGTTTTTGTGTATCAAATATTAACAAAAAATATAGAGCATTCCCCATGCATCTAAGATTCTAGATTCGTTTGCAAAAATGATGAAAGAAATACTTTAAACTATGCCAGTGAAAAATGATATCCACTAAACTGCTGTTTTGTGCACCACCGGCAATGCTCTTAATAAGTTTAACTAGTTCGGGCAATAAATTGAAAGCATTATTATCTTGTTCAAGAAAACCACTACGTCCGTTGAACTATTTATTTCCATATTTTTGTTTCGGGCGATATCAAGAAACATATCTCGGTGCAAAACAAGCCGTTCTTTGTCGATATCAGTTGTATAAAATTCAGCTAGGTATTTGACACTATTTATAACTTTCCCAGTTAAAAAATTTTCAATCTGACTTCAGTGATTTCTTGTTTCACTATCAAATCGATCCAGCTACTGCATGGTCGACAACCTCGTAATATATTTGCCTATACATTGCTTCAGGAGAAGAAAATTTATGCTGGTCACTACCAGTAGCGAACCGTTTAGAACATTTACGAAACCGTGGTAATTCCGGTTCCTCAATACCATATTTATTTGCAAAATTTAAACTTTCTCTCCAAATTATATTAAAATCTTTTCTAAATGATTCTAAAGTGATTTTCACAGTATTTATGGCCGAAAGTGTCTCTTGAAAATGAAGTTTAGAATGCTGAAGTGAAGCATTTAGAACTTCTAACTTTTTATATAGGTACTTATGTTAATTAATAATTTTAACATGAACACTGTTTTAAAAGCTAACATACTTTTTTTAAATCCACTTGCCTTTGTACCTGCATTTAGATTTATCATGTTCGCTAATATTGACAAAAAATCTAACAATCGTTTCCAACTATATTTTCATTTTGTAATGATTTAAAAATTGAAAGTCTTTTAGGGGACATTTCAACAAAAGTTATGATAGCATTAAATAAATTTAAACTATCTCTTACATCACTAACGACTTTCATTGCATCTTGAACGGCCAAATTCAATGAATTCGCAAAATAGTGTACGTGAACAGCTCTTCGTTCAACTTCTCTTATGCGCGCTTGGATTCCACGAAATGCACCACTAACATTAGCTGCTTCATCGGTACACAATCCACGGCAATTATTAATATTTAATTGAAACCTTAGTAAAATATCTTTTACTATGTGAAATAATGATTCCGATGTTGTGGAACTAGTAACATAAAATCCATAAAACTCTTTACGAATTTCTAATTTATCGTCAAGGAATCTAAAACAAATTGAACGCTTATATCACTAGTTTCATCTAGTAAAACCCAGTACTAGAATGGAGTCGTTTACCATTTTTTTTTTTTAAATTAATTTTCAGGTATTAATATTTCCAAAAATATATTGTTCACCTTTTAAAAGTGCTAAATATAAGTGAAAACATATTTTTTTATGTCGCTCAGTTTAAAACACCTTAAACTCGTGACGATAAACATTTCGATGAAGTCTCCGTCTAACGCTGCGAGCCGCTATCTTTCTGTTTTTAATGCGTTCGAAAAAACGCCTATTTCAAAGCTTAAATACTTGTGTATCATTGAATTTTCAAGAACTTTAATTTTACTAATAGTGAAATTATGTTCTTATTTTCAATATTTGGTAAGTTATAAAAAAAATTACCGGACTAAACGACCCCATTCCGCATACTCGTGGACATCTGCATCTCACATCTCTGTCTTTGTATCTGTATCCACCTTTATGCAACCAAGAGTTTAGTTCAGGTTTATCATTAGCGCGCAATTGTAATAAACGCATAAAATTCGAATCGTCATCTTTATGACCACGGATACCCATTCCACATATTGCTAAATATCTTAATGAAGAAAATATTGATAAAAGAGCTATTCTGGCATTTTGCATGTCTTTCTTTTTAGTAGAAGATAATGCTGAGTGAACATTTTTTTGTTCCATTGTCCAAATTGAAGGTAGCTTGACAGAAAACTCGATGGACATTCGACTTTGCATGCGAATTAAATCTTTTAATGGCTCTTTTCCAGTTATTAAAACCATTAGCAACAAACGCTTTAAGTGAATCTTCATCTCTAGATGATTTGTGGGGACGCTGTATACCTTTGTTGTAAGCGTTTTTACAAACTGAACAATACACCTAATTTTCAGTCGTAATAAATTCCAACCGTTTATAGGTCTCAGCCCACTTCAGTTGAAAATTGCGTCGCTGACCGCCTTTGGAAGTTTTTACTTCCTTGTACGAAGTAAGGAAGTATTGTAATCGCGAAAAATTTCGGTTCTCAGATTTTGACGGAAATATCCGTTTTGACCTTTTCTGAATCCATTATGACTAGTTTCGACGTGACGTCTGTACGTACGTACGGACGGACGGACGTATGTGTGTCGCATAACTCAAATACGGTTAGACGTAGAAAGTTGAAATTTTGTATTTAGGACTGTTATAGCATCTAGTTGTGCACCTCCTATTTTTGGTTTCAGTCTACAAACCGGAAGTAGTACTTTTTAAAAATATTTCGATAAATATTTAATTTTAGACAATTTTTTTTATTTTAAATGAAAGATTATGTGATTATTACCTACAATCGGTATTTTATAAATATTTTTGTATCTGCTATCATTTAAAAATAATTAAAGTATAAATTTATAATTTATAGTATTTCGGTATCTTGTAGTCCATGATCGATTAACATTTGTTACTACGTAAAATTTAAATGATTATGACATGACAGTGACAATAGTAAAATATGCTTTATATCTTCTTCTGCAGTTTAAATCAAATGACTAAAATATATTTGTGAGTATACTAGTATAATAAGTTAAAAGAATTTTTAATATTATTTTACATTTTAGTTATTAAGAAAAGTATGAACACACAAGGCGTACAAGGAAGTCATGTGGTGTCCACGTCAGATTTTTTTTACAAGTAAAGGTAGCGTCAACAGGATTCCCGGAAATTTCATCGCGGAAAGTTAATCGCAGAAAAATTCATCGCGGGGAAATTTCATCGCGAGGTAAATTAATCGAAGGAAAGTTAATCGCGGGATAAATTCATCGCGAGGTAAATTAATCGCGGGCAAGTTCATCGCGAGGTAATTTAATAACGTAAAAGAGACGGAATGTAATGGCTTAAAATGCGGTTTTTTTAGAAGATGGTTTATTATGCTAAAATATGATCTAAAAAAGCAACATTAGAGCGCGGAAGAGTGTTTTAACAAGAAATGCCTTTAAATAAATATTTACTTGAATTTTTAATGATATTTCATTATTTAATGTCAGAACGGATTACGTGAAATTATTATTTAAATTTATATGCAATTAATTTTGCAATATAAATATACTGAGATAATGGTGCAAACAACGACAACAATGTAAAACGTAGAACAAGTTTTCGCTCCACACAGTTGGTTGCCTGGGTGGCACCTAACCTCTCAACTTATATATATTTTAACATTTTTCTCATTTATAAATTCGAAATTGAAATACATTAATTATTTATTTAATTCATTTATAAAAATAATAATAGTAAATAACTTAATAATTAATTAGAAACGTTGACTTTTTTCAATATAATATTTGCCAATATGAAATCTGTCAACCAATGTTGCTACGTTTATACATCATGACGTCTTTACTGTCACCGAATTCAGTTTAGAGTTTAATTAATAGCTAAATACTCTTCATCGACACGGTAAAGCTCGATTTAAAAAATCTTATGACATAGATAAGGTTTTGTAGTTACTATGTGCAAATTTTCAGATTTTTCTTTGTATTTTTTGATCAACTTTATGCGTCATTTATGCGATGTTCCATTTAATCCTATGCTATAAACTCGATTTAAAAAAATTATTTTCTTTATATCTAAACGGTAAAAAAATCAGAAAAAATTAGTAGTTCATTTTTTCATCATAAAGAACGATATTCTCAATTTTCATTCAATTCTCTGTATTTTTGATATGACGAGTGAATATCCTTAACCATGTTAGATGTCAAATAATTTCAAAAACTAACAAAAACAGGTAATAAAAAGCCTTATATCTGTGAAAAATTTATTTATTTATTGATATCTCCGTTACATAAATGTATAAAACGTTAAATCAAATGTTTAATCTGTTAATTTTCAGCATAATATTGATTGGATAAAAGATTCACTTGCTAAAAACTATTTATGTTCCATTTTCGAAACCTTTAATATACAACAAATCATAACTGATCCTACACGGGTAACTTTATTGTCTGAATCTATGATTGATCTTATCTTTGTAAGCAACAATGTTAAAGTTTTGTATCAAGAAACTCTAGACATGTCTTACTTCAGTGATCACTGTTTAATTCATTGTTGTATAGAATTTTCTCTTGATAAGAAGTCATGTGACAAAAAAACCTTTCGATCTTACGCTAATTTCGATATCAATGAATTCAACAGTGATGCTAATAAAATAAATTGGAATTTTATATATAATATTCCTGACATTGATTTCAAACTATCATATTTCAATGAATGCATACTTGAGTTGTTTAATAAACATGCGCCCATAATTGTGAAAAATATCAATAAAAAATGTACGCCTTGGATAACATACAATATTCGTTGTATGATTAAGATAAAAAACAAAGCTTTCCTTACATATAAGAAAACTAAAAATGTAAGTCATAAAGAATACTACTGTGAGTTACGAAATATAGTAAATAAAGCAATTCGTGTTGAAAAAAAATGTACTTAGAAACTATTTTAAAAAGTTGTAACAATCAGTCTGAACTCTGGAAAAAATCTCTTATTAAACCTAACGAGATAAATGATTATTTTATTAACTCAGCAAATTTTTCGCATACTGCTAATTATTATAATCATAATATAAATAACTCAATCGAACCAAAAGCATGTAATTTTTCATTAACTACAGTTAGTATAGAACAAATTCGAAATATATTGTTTAATATAAAAACAAATTCAACTGGAATAGATGGCATAACACCATACATGATGAAATTATGTTGGAAATATGTGTCTAGCTCATTATTGCATGTAATTAATTTTTCAATAGAAAATGGTGTTATTTCATCTGTATTGAAGACTGCTGTTGTTCTACCCATACCAAAAAAATCTGTTGTGGCCAGCACATGACCTCCCGCCTTGACACTGTAATATGTGAATTTGGTTTTTGTTAGGCTACTTTTTGTAATTTATTTTATAGTTCTTCAAGCAACGTACCGATTTCGATTGACATTGAAATTAAATTAGCTCTTTGTGGATACAATTTTTATTTTATTATTACCATATTACATTTATATCCAGTTAATAATGAATCGATGATGCTTCTTGACTGGATACGTTTAATGTAAGTATAAAAACTTACTGGAATTGAGTCAGTTTTCTATTTATTAAATTTCGGCTACTATAGTTACTAAATTTCAAACCCAGTTATTAATATTTATACATTTCTTTACAAATGGTGCCACTAAAATTTCAGAAACTGTGTATACGTCTGTTCATCTGTCACATTGACATTTTCATTTTTGTTTTAATTGTTTTTCCTATATTATAATTTACAAATCGTGGTAGGTAAAATTACACATTTTTGAAAAATAATTTTCATTTATTGGTAAGAGATATAGAAAAGATGTTAAATAAATATTGTAAGAGGTAATTTGTTCTTTCAAATGTCGCATGACAAATTGTAACTATCGCAGTATTTCCTATATTTTTTGCAAAAAATGTTAAAATGCTTCAATAAAATACCATTTCCGGTTGGCAGATTTTTCCCAAAATCTAATCAGCTCTTCATTAACATGTATAAATGTATACTGCAAAATGTTAGAATTTTATGTTCAATAGAATTTGAGATAATGAATCAGAACGAAAGACTATAGTAGGCGCACATACAGACAAACGGACACACACACACAGACATCATCGTGAAAATAGTCAAAATAGGTTCTAAAGGTACTAAAACGTGCTTATTGACAAAAATCTCGACATCGAATTTTTTCACGATCCCTATACCTCTCTAGGCGAGAGGTAAAAAGCAAATCCTACTGAATTTAATGACTTACATCCTATAAGTTTATTAACTATTAGCTCAAAAATTATGGAAAAATTAGTGTATGAACAATTGTATGATTATGTTATTCAACAAAAAATCATCCCTGACTGTCAATCAGGTTTCCGGCCAGGACATAGCACTACAACTGCTTTATTAAAAATTACTGATGACATTGTAACTGCAACTGATCAGTCATTGCTAACTATTTTAGTTTTGTTAGACATGTCAAAGGCCTTTGATTCTATACGACCAGATTTATTACTCAATAAACCGGCTTACTTTGCACCAGTGCGGGTAACTTTGCACCACTGCTGTAAAAGTATATTTTTGATCAGTGTAGACTTAATTTTTTTTTGTTCAGCTCATAACGTCTTGTAATGACAGAGGACTCTTTAATATGTCATAGCAACATGTTGTACCAAGTATTTAAGCATTAGTCGTCAAACAGTAGGTGGTTAAAATCTAACTTAAAAAATTCGACGTTTCGACGTCCCGTAAAATTATATTGCCAAGAAAGCTCTAGCTAATATAAACTGGTGAGAACACGTTCAATGACAAGTACCATTATTATTCTATGTATGTATACTTTGAAATGGTGATGAGATAATAAGAAAAGCCTGAAAATATTTTTATGTTTACAGTTGCACATTTTTTTCAAAATTGGGGAAACTTTGCACCAGTCATTTATAATGTAAATTATCGTCATTTTCTCGTTTTTTTAAACTTTTTTGATCATTTACTTTTAGTTCATTAAGAAACATAAATAATCCCTTAATAGAGTATGTTATTTGTTTTTAAAATGTTTAAAGTTCAGATTGGAGCTATTTAGCTGTGATTTACGAGCAAAAAGAGTAACAACATAACAACGTGTATTTTGAATCACCTGTTCAACGAAAACTAAAAAAAAAAATTACTAAAGTATTCGTAGTGATGTAAAGATTATAATTATTCTTGTAGTGTTTTATGACACCAGCAGCAGGTTACTAGGTAAAAAAAAATTATCAAACGGTGCAAAGTATACCACTTCTAAGGTATACTTTGCAGTTTGCACCATAATTTAGACTAGTTTTTAAAAAAATGGCCCAACATATAACTTTCAAAATACATTTAAAACTTTTCACTCACCCATAAAATGGCAACCAATACTCAAAAAACACTCTAATTGCTTTTAATTTTTTTTTACATTTCATAACAAAATTTAAGTCAAAGAACTGGTGCAAAGAAAGCCGGTTTTACGGTATGGAATTCGAGGTAGCTCACATTTATGGTTTTCTGATTATATATCAAATAGACACCAATATACTAAAGTCTTAAGTAATAATGAATGGATAATATTTTCTAATAAACTTATGGTAGAACTAGGAGTACCACAAGGGTCTGTCTTGGGTCCTCTATTGTTTAATATTTTCATCTCTGATATGATACAATGTATCTCTTTCTGTCAGCCACACTTCTATGCTGACGACCTGCAGTTATACTTGTCTTTTGACGTAAATAGTCATTCAGAAGCATTTAATAAAATTAATAACGACCTACAATCAATTTCTCCGTGGACTATGGAGAATTCTTTACAAATAAATCCCCAGAAATCAAAGGCCCTTTTGTATGGTAGCAAATCTAACAAATTTAAGTTTAATAATTTGAATCTAAAACTTTACCTATAGTCCAGGAATTATAAAAAAAATAGGGGAAAAAAATGATAGACAGCTGAATTTTGGTACATACGCTCATAATGGCTTCTAGTTTAACATACTAAAAGTCCTAAACGATATCGCGTGTGCTTCCATTGCTACGACCTTGTAAAGACCTTGAAAATGAGATTTTTGCGTATAACTCACGAACGGTGACACCAATTAAAAACTTTTTTTACGAAAATGTTGGTAATTTAATGTACTACAAAAAGGCCCTTACCAATTTTATCGTCAGTTTATTTATTTCCCTCAAAATCGGGAAAAGGCTAATCACCGTTTTGGAATCGTTGAAGAGCCCGTGAATTAGACTTCCGGTTTCAGAAAAATAGCTGCCATTTATGAATGGAATATACTATCGACTTCCGGTTTGCGGCATTCAATTCCTTTTATATTTTTCTATTAGACGTATATATTTTTTAACTTCATCAGGCTTTGGTTTAGCCGGAATTTTAAGTTATTTTAATTTTAGTATATTACTAATTTTTTCATTTATTATGTTTAATCGAGTGTTATTTCTGAACAAATAAAAATACTGACTTCCGGTTTTCGGCATTAGATTCCTTGAACATTTCTCTATCGAATACATTATACTAAAAATGTTGAAACATCTTCGTTTAGCCGAAATATAATAATATTCTTTAAGAGAACACAGCGATATTATGGATTTTTTTTAAATTTGTTGTGTTTAAACAAGTCTAATTTCTGAACGAATAAAAATACCGACTTCCGGTTTTCAGCATTCGATTCCTTGAACATTTCTCTATTAAATACATTATACCAAAAATGTTGAAACATCTTCGTTTAGCCGAAATCTAATGATTTTCTTTAAGAGAGCACAGGGAAATTATAGAAATATTTTTTATTTGTCATGTTTGAACAAGTGTAATTCGGCTAAACGAAGATGTTTTAACATTTTTAGTATAATGTATTTAATAGAGAAATTTTCAAAGAATCTAATGCTGAAAACCGGAAGTCTGTATTTTTATTCGTTCAAGAATTACACTTGTTCAAACATGACAAATAAAAAATATTTCTATAATTTTCCTGTGCTCTCTTAAAGAAAATCATTAGATTTCGGCTAAACGAAGATGTTTCAACATTTTTGGTATAATGTATTTAATAGAGAAATGTTCAAGGAATCGAATGCTGAAAACCGAAAGTCGATATTTTTATTCTTTCAGAAATAAGACTTGTTTAAACACAACAAATTTTAAAAAAATCCATAATATCGCTGTGTTCTCTTAAAGAATATCATTATATTTCGGCTAAACGAAGATGTTTCAACATTTTTAGTATAATGTATTCGATAGAGAAATGTTCAAGGAATCTAATGCCGAAAACCGGAAGTCAGTATTTTTATTTGTTCAGAAATAACACTCGATTAAACATAATAAATGAAAAAATTAGTAATATACTAAAATTAAAATAACTTAAAATTCCGGCTAAACCAAAGCCTGATGAAGTTAAAAATATATACGTCTAATAGAAAAATATAAAAGGAATTGAATGCCGCAAACCGGAAGTCGATAGTATATTCCATTCATAAATGGCAGCTATTTTTCTGAAACCGGAAGTCTAATTCACGGGCTCTCAACGATTCCAAAACGGTGATTAGCCTTTTCCCGATTTTGAGGGAAATAAATAAACTGACGATAAAATTGGTAAGGGCCTTTTTGTAGTACATTAAATTACCAACATTTTCGTAAAAAAAGTTTTTAATTGGTGTCACCGTTCGTGAGTTATACGCAAAAATCTCATTTTCAAGGTCTTTACAAGGTCGTAGCAATGGAAGCACACGCGATATCGTTTAGGACTTTTAGTATGTTAAACTAGAAGCCATTATGAGCGTATATACCAAAATTCAGCTGTCTATAATTTTTTTCCCCTATTTGCCAAAACATTATCTAAAATGCCTGGACTACTAAATAACAATGAAATCAGTTTTACAAGATCTGAAAGAAACTTGGGTCTAATCATTGCCTCCTAAATACTACAGGCCTGGCCTGGCCCAGCGCGCTTGTGTGTCGCTGTGACGTCACGCGTCGAGGCGATCCGATATAGACGCACGCATAGTAATTCACTGCGTACATCAGTTAATGTAGTGAGAATGCACTAGTAATTGTTGTATTTTTGTCGTTATTAAGATTTTAAGTTGTAGAAGAAACATAATCTAATAACTAATAAGTATGTTTATATCTGGCACTTTATTTATGAATAATAACATAAAAGAGTCCCGTTCTAGGTACTATATTTACCAAGAAAATTAAAAATTAACTGCGTTCTCGTGATTTCACTGGAGTAAAATTTTTTCGAATTTGACATTTAACAGCTTTATTAAATTCGATAATATAATGTCAAATATTTTAATATTGGAAAAATCGTGCCGATACGAAACTAAAGATAGTATGACTTGCGTGTACAGTAAAACTGAACAAGAATATGTATGCAAAGCAGTACATATTATGTGTAGTATTTTAATAAATAATTATATCAAAGTTAAGTGTGATAAGTACATATACAAAAATCTGACGTGTCCATCACAATACCTCCCGCCTTGACATTGAAGTATTATTTGACCTCGTATTTAACCAAATATTAAGCTTTAATTGAAATAAAATACAACAACTACACCGTATAACATTTGATATAATAATAGGAAATAATCATACATTATATTATTTTAAAATGCATTATTCTATACATAATATCAGTAATATCTTTGTTCTAGTGAATCAGCGTAAGTTCCTAATATTGTGGCAATTATTTAGGTTAGGCCAACTTATAACCTCGTCGAATTTATTTTTATTCTTCTTTGTTCTCTAAGTATCAATTAAATCAAATAAAATTTACTTCGTTGTACCAACACCATAATATACATAATATATGCATATGCAGAATATAAGTGTTTATTGTTCTGCTTCCTCAAACGATTCATTTAATAAATATTATGACAAGAGCAAAAGCTTGGAAACAGCAACGAAATAGTAAGTAATTGTGTTTTCTTATCGGGATAAATTTAATTTTTATACTGACGTTATATAATTGGCATTTGAATATATTAACAGAATATTTTAACAATATTACGGTTTTAGTATTCAAATGTAAAATAAAAACAGTAACATATTTTCTGTAATATGTATTATTCTGTAATATTTTTATTTTATTTTGATGGTAGCCATTCTACAGGATTTTCATCGTATTACAGAATGGTAGTTGTAAATTATATTATTGGTATGTTAAGTTGGAATAACCCCATTAGCAGAACCGGCCAAAACCAATAGGAATAATTAGTACTCGATTATTACTAATTAATTACCCTCATCCCTAATTTAGTACTGTGGTTTTTTTAAAAATTAACGAGGGTTTTACGAACCCGAGTTTGTGGGTTCTAGTACGGTTTTGTTAGCTTTGTTAGTGTAGTAAAAACAAAAACCGAGTTTGTGGGGCTCTAGTACGGTTTTGTTAGCTTTGTTAATTAACATTAATAAATAAGTGTGTATGTAATAAATAATAAAGTGACTAATATTGGTTCAAATACCTTACTGCATTTGTGTTTCATTAGTTAGTTTCATTAATCAGTGCTTAGTGCAGAATAATTTTTGTCGATTAATACCTAATTTAAATGATTTTTAATACATCCGAAATACAGAATCTTTGAGGAAGAAAAACGGATACTGTATCGGATACGTTATGGACGTGGATGATCATATTATGATATATGTAGTATACTGTCATTGCACGGCAAATTTCCAACTAACTTTGCTCTTTCTTATTGTTGTTTGAATAATATTCATCTGAGATATTTCAGATTCGGCTCAATTAGAGCGAAAAACTTTTCGTTGTCGAAAATAGTGTGGTCATTGGCCAGTGTTTATTACGACTGCCTATGAAATGTCGTGAAGCCGCTTGAAAAAGTATGCGCGTGGGAAAGAGCACACAAATCGTAATGTAAAATCTGTATGCCAGATACGAAATTTGTCACCGGCGGCGGCTAGGTAGTGAGAGTGACTCAAGATACCGAAATTTTGAATAGGGATACTGTATCCGTCGCTCACCTACGTGTGAAAAGCTCCCTTGAATCTCAAAAACAATATCTACGTGTGAGAGCTCTTAATTTTAAGTTATAATTTCTATATAAAAATGTAGCTTCTTTGACAGACATCGAAGAGGTAGAACGATTGTATATAGAAGTCAAAATACACTTAGCATTCAGTTGCTGTATTAATGTAAGCTGCTCATTGTCATAATAAATATTAACTTTCTAACATTTTTGGTAATATGGGTTATTTTTCATATTTTATGCTAGGAAACCTAAAACAACAGTAATTATTAATATGTAGTAAGTGTTTAATTATTAATATTACATACCTACTTAGTTCTCATATTATTTACTGAAATTAATATTTAAATTTTATAGACCATTTATTTTCGAATTTGGCATCTTTCTTCAGATAGATCTAAAATATAATCATAATTTTCAAAGGATAATTATAAAGAAATACCTTTAAAATAAAAATAAATATTTACACAGTTAAACTAGAAAATGCGGAGATATCATCATTATTTGTTGTACAAATAAATAGCTTAATTTATACGTATTTTCTGTAGAAATATCGTGTCCGGTTTGTAAACAAAATCTAGTAGTGATATTGATGAAGCAAGACAAATTATTTTTCTGTTCTGTACACACTTTTTGGAATAGTTTCTAACATTTTTATTGATATTGGTTATTTTTCAAATTTTATGCTAGAAAACCTAAAACAACAGTAATTTTTAATAATATGTAGTACCTACGTGTTTATAATTAATAATACTTCATTACTTACTTAGTTCTCATTATTAAATACTGAAATTAATATTTAAATTTTATAGGCCATTAATTTGTCCGGTTAATACCAACCAATATATTATTTTAGATATTATTTATAATCCAAATTTGATAGATGTCACTTTTATTTGTAATGCATATACAAAATTGTTTTTTCAAAGACAGGCCGATTTACTTGAAATAATCCAGTTTTTCATCTTGAAATAAATTAATCCTCAATTATTGTCATCATCCTTTTATTTTGAATCTGAAGACTTGAAATAGGTAGTTCCAAAATTATAAACTTGATACATTGCTTTATGCAAAACGGGCAGAAGATTTATGTTATTTGCGTTACAAACATTTTTTATTTGAATAATTTTTTGCGTCAAAACGAATAACTATCATTTTCCTTCCTGACAGACTTCTAAGTCGCGAAAGGCTCTGTATCGCGGATTTTATTGTTAATTTGAAATAATACATTTAACTCATAATGTAAGCACAATATTTTGTTTGTGTCTTAAATCAAGCAGAATTGTATATGTTTCACTTACAAACGGATAACGATCTTTTGAATTTGATTTCATTCATGGTTCGGTTGAAAACTATTGTTACCTTCCTTTTACTTTGTATATTAATTGAAATTAAATGTTATGTAGAATATTTAATTTAACTTGTAAACCAGTTGAATATGGGAACCAAATTTGATAACTTCGGGTAAGCTTGAATACGGGCATTATTTAGAATTGGAGATATTATTTATTTATCTATTTATTTTTTATAAATAAACCGTCTGTAAACCGTCCCAAATTACTTGATTTACCGACTGATTTTACATTTATTATTATTATTACTCCGTGATATGTTTGTTGTTTAAAAAAAATTGTTGTCTTACTTCGTAGTTCTTTTGAAAAAGACATATTATTCTCTTAGTAATGCTGGTGTTAAAGATGGCTGATATTATTACCTTTCTTCGTGGTTTGTTTAAAAACGGCAAGACATCGTTCTCTTATTACTTCCTAATTTTGTATAATAATAAATAAGATTTTTCTCTTACTTCGTAGTTGGTCGATGACGACCGATATCGTTCTCCTACTTATTAATTTGTTTCATTACGACTTACATCGTTCTCTTATTTCGTGATTTGTTTGAATAAAGCGACTGAGTTGTTATATTATTCGTGGTTCGTTTAAAGACGACTAATATCGTCCTATTACTTCGTGGTTAATTTTCAGACGACTGAAAATGTTCACTTACTTCGTGATTCGTTTTAAGATTACTGACATCATCTTCTTAATTTGTGGTTTGTTTGAAAACAACTGACATAGTGATGTGTTTCAAATGGACTGAGATTGTTTCCTTACTTTGTTGTGCGTTTGACGACGATAGATATCATCCCTTTACTTTCTACGTGGTTCGTTTATAAATATCGTTCGTTTGAAGACAACAGACAGCGGACTGAGATTGTTTTCTCACTTTGTAGTTTGAAGAATAATGACATCGTTCTAATATTTCGTGGTTCGTATAATGACGACTATCACATCGTCTTCATTGTCCTTTTACTTCGTGATTTGTTTGAAAACGAATTAAATTGTTCTGTTATTGATTCTTTTAGTGATTTGTTTGAAAATAATTTAAAATATTTTTTATTTCGTGCTTTTAACATGACTAAAATTATTGTTTTACTTCGTGATTCGTTTGCAGACGGCTGACTTCGTCCTCTTCATGATTTCATGATACTGAAAACGTCGGCTTACTTCGTGATTCCAAAAACGGCAGAAATTGTTTTCTTATTTTGTAATTCGTTTGGAGACGAATGACATCATCATGTACCTTCGTTCCCTGTTTGAAAACGAGTGAAATTATTTTATTACTTCGTGGTTTGTTTAAAGACGAGTGACATGTCCTTGTACCTTGTGATTTGTTTACGTCCGTATAGTTAGCACCCCCACTTCAAAAAAATAAAAAAATTTAAATGCCATAATTTTGTGCTAATTATGTGCTAATTTTGTACTAACATTAAAAATTTTGTGCTAAATCCGAAACCGCGAAAACGGACGTCACTCTATAGTTGGCACCGCCCTACACTAAATTATCACAAAATGAAAAAATTGTTAGCCTATAATTATGTGCTAATTATGTGCTAATTTTGTACTAAGATTAAAATTTTTGTGCTAAATCCGAAACCGCAAAAACAGAAGTCGCTCTATTTTAGGTGCTAACTATACGTATAGTTGGCACCGCCCTACACTAAATTATCACAAAATGAAAAAAATTGTTAGGCTATAATTATGTGCTAATTATGTGCTGATTTTGTACTAATATAAAAATTTTGTGCTAAATCCGAAACCCCGAAAACGGTAGTCGCTCTAATATGGAGGTGCTAACTAAGTATACGTAAGTAGTTAGCACCGTCTTACACTAAATAATCACAACATGAATAAATTATTAGCCTATAATTTTGTGAAAATTTTGTACTAACATTAAAAATTTTGTGCTAAATCCGAAACAGCTAAAAGGGTATAGTCGCACTATGAAGGTGCTAACTATACGTATAGTTGGCACCGTGCTACACTAAATTATCACAACATGAAAAAATTATTTGTCTATAATTTCGTGTAATTATATGCAAATTTTGTACTAACATGTAAAATTTTGTGCTATTCGCGTTTTAGGAACAATAACATACATTTTTGTTTCTAGGATACTACATTTAGGTGCGTATTACCAGTTTACTAAACGAAATTCCTACCTTTTCACATTTCTACTATTTTAAATTAGATTTGATTAAAGGTTATAAAAGAGAGCACAATTTTTATTTTTACTTCTTCCCTCATATTTTATAAGAGAGGTATTGTGACGCGTTTTTGGTGGATTAGCACGTTTTAGGGTCCCTAGAGTAAGAATTTATCATTTTCGAAATGTGTGTGTGTGTGTGTGTTACAATTTTTTCGGGAACGATAACTCAGAAAATATCAAACATTAAAATTGAAAATTTAATATTTAGGTTTTAATACGGATCTTAATAACCCAATATAATTTTAGTTTCAATCAGTAAACCGGAAGTAATACTTTTTTAAAATATTTCGATAGATAATTAATTAAATATAATTTTTTTATTTTAAATGAAAGATTATGTTTTAGTGGATAAGCACGTTTTAGGATCCATAGAATACGAATAAAGTATTTTCGAGATTTTCTGTGTCTGTGTGTATGTGCGTTAGGTCGTATGTGATATATTTTTTAAATATTTCGATAGATAATTAATTAAATATAATTTTTTTATTTTAAATGAAAGATTATGTTTTATAGATTTTTATGTATCTAATAGGTACTTATCTTTTAATGTATATACTTATAATTTAGTATTTGGGTATCTTGTAGTCCATGATCGTTTAATAATTTTTGTTACTACGTAAAATTTGGATGATTATGACATGACAGTTACAATAATAAAATATCGTTTATATCTTCTTCTGCAGTTTAAATAAAATGAGTTGTAGTATTACCTACCTATAATATTACAATTTTTAATTAACAATTTTTTAACATGTTATTTTATTGTAATTTTGACACCTCCTCATAAACATGGAATGTTTCTATAGGAAATAAAGTATATTATTATTAGTATATTATAATATATTTGTAAAAGTAAAAAGAATAGAGCTCTGGTGAGAGGTCTTGTACTGGCCACATCAGATTTTTTATTATTATTTTGTAATTGTGGACGCTTGTTTTTACTTTTCAAAAGAACTTGAACCCAGGAATACTTTTTTGCAAATTATTATATTAACGGCTTATGTTTTGGTTTGGGTTACATATAATACAAAATATACAGTATTTGCAGTTTTTTCTATAACTTTGGCAAGAAAATAATTACAAAAACTTAACAGCAGTAAAAATGAATGAATTTGAAATTTATTTAAGTTATGTTGTTTGTACAGTGTGTGTACAGTCCGTTATGTTAATCTTACTTTCAACGATAATTTTAATACACTGTTCCTATTACCTACTTACCTTGACGTTATTGTACCTGCTCTTCCAAAAGAATACAAAATCTGGGAATTTAAGTAATTTAAGAACAGTGACTAATTCTTATGACTAGCACTCTCCTCAAATATTCCCAAGATTTAATTCACTCCAAAACATTTCTGTGTTTTATTTTTAGCACATAGGTACATGCTCCACTAATCATTGTATTTTGCATCTTTTGCTTTGGATTTTATAAGAGACAAAGTTTTCTGTAGATTTTCTTCAATAAAAGGGTAAGTCGATTACAATTACCAAAATTATACACTACATCATGAGAGACAGGCACATTGGTACAGTTCGGAAACTTATTATGTATTATTTTGATTTGAGGATTATTTCAGATACGTTTAAAACCCTTCTTTATCCACATTGTAAAAATAATTGAATTATGTATAGGTACTGATATTAAATTTTTTATAGTGTTCAGACAGAGTCACAATCGTTGTCATTTATGACCTATAAACAAATTTAAGATCTATTTATAAGCAATTAAAATGTAAACGAGTAAGTGCGGGCTCGGTATGAAGCTGATGCCGGCGAGCGTGGCACCTTCTCCCGACAAACGTAACACTGTAAGACGGACTATCGACTAATGTACATAACAATCTGAATTTGGTCACTATTATTAACAAAATTTTATGCAAACTAGTTGACTTTCTATATAATATGTTTACGTAGTAAAAATTTATTTTAAATGTTTATTTAAATGAATCTGAAGTAATTACAGGTTTTTGATTAAAGTAGGTATTACGGTTGCGTACGAATGAATATATTGAAGATATCTCCAAAAATAAACAATTTTAACAGCAGTGTTCTATAAAACGGCTTTACCAAATAATGTAATATTTTTTTGTCGAAAATTTAATTTTATTTATATTAGGGCATGAATATAAGATTAAGTCGCAAATTAATAATAAAAGAAAAGTTAGTTTAAATAAAACCACTTTTTTTTTCTTATAATACAAAAGTGTTTTTCTGAGTAATTATGAACATTTTAGTACTAAGAAATATGTCATGCCCTAGTTTACCTATATTGTAACTTGGCAGAATAAATTTTAACCTCCCGCCTTATATTCTATAAGGGGAGGTATTGTGACGGGTCGAGTGTGAGTTTTTAGTGGATAAGCACGTTTTAGGATCCATAGAATACGAATAAAGTATTTTCGAGATTTTCTGTGTCTGTGTGTATGTGCGTTAGGTCGTATGTGATATATTTTTTCGGGCTCTATAACTCAAAATGTTACAAACATTTAACAACCAACGTTATAATACAAATCTTAGGAACCCAGTTATTTGTAAATTTTTCTGTGTATGGTACTATTTAGGAATTAAATTATTGTTTATAATTTAGACATTTAGAGTGTCAAACAGTGACAGTGACAATCGTTAATATCTTCTTCTGCAGTTTACATAAAAAAGACTAAAATATATTTGTGAATACCTATAGGCGATCTCGATTAAGATCGCAGCCCTATAGTGGTGACTTCAGATAGACATACGTACGAAACTTTGTAATACGAACACTGTGACAGACTGTGGTATTTGACTAATTTTCTGTATTTTTTAAATATTTCGATAATATTGATAACTATAACTAATTTAAAAATTGTCTCATTATAATTCATAGAATAAATTAATAGGATTTGGTGTAGGACGGTGCCAACTATACGTATAGTTAGCGATTTCGGATTTAGCACAAAAAATTTTATGGTAGTACAAAATTAGCACATAATTATAGGCTAACAATTTTTTTCATTTTGTGATAATTTAGTGTAGGGCGGTGCCAACTATACGTATAGTTAGCACCTCCAATAGAGCGACTTCTGTTTTCGCGGTTACGGATTTAGCACAAAAATTTTAATGTTAGTACAAAATTAGCACATAATTAGCACATAATTATAGGCTAACAATTTTTTCATTTTGTGATAATTTAGTGTAGGGCGGTGCCAACTATACGTATAGTTAGCACCTCCAATAAAGTGACGTCCGTTTTCGCGGTTTCGGATTTAGCACAAAATTTTTAATGATAGTACAAAATTAGCACATAATTAGCACAAAATTATGGCATTTTTTATTTTTTATTTTTCTGAAGTGGGGGTGCTAACTATACGGACGTGATTTTTTTGAAAATTACTGAAATCGTCGGCTTACTTCGTAATTTGTTTAAAAACGACAGAAATTGTTTTCTTATTTTGTAATTTGTTTGGAGACGAATGACATCATCATCATGTATCTTCGTTCCCTGTTTGAAAACGAATGAAATTATTTTCTTACTTCGTGGTTCATTTGAAGACGAGTGACATATGTCCAGGTACCTCGTGATTTGTTTGAAAATTATTGAAATCGTCGGCTTACTTAGTGATTTGTTTAAAAACGGCATAAATTGTTTTCTTATTTTGTAATTCGTTTGGAGAAGAATGACATCATCATGTACCTTCGTTCCCTGTTTGAAAACGAATGAAATTATTTTCTTACTTCATGATTTGTTTTAAAACGGCAGAAACTGTCTTCTTATTATTTTGTAATTCGTTTGGAGACGAATTACATCATCATGTATCTATTAGCAGAGTAGGTATTGCTGAAATGAATATTTATATAGATTTGAATGAAGAATAAATTATTTTTTATTGACACTTTCAAAATAATACAATTCATAATAATTATATCAACTGTTTCATAGTTAACTGAATTCGTAGTGATTATTTTAAAAACTAAATTCTAACACTCCTCCTTAATCAATACGAATTAAATTACACATATCTCTTAATTTGTTGAATCTTGTTTTAGCTAATTCTTTAGTTAGTAAATCAGCTAACATTATTTCTGTTGGACAATATTCACATACAACGTTATTGTTCTTGACATGATCTTTTACAAAGTGTATTTTTGTATCAATATGTTTCGTACGTTTACTTAATTTTTCGTTGATAATTAATTTCAAAACACTTTGATTATCTTCATAAATTTTCGTAAAAAATTGTCCTTTCCATTGAAGATCAGCAAGTAATTTTTGAATCCATATTGATTCCTTACATGCTTCAGAAAGAGAGATAAACTCGGCTTCTGTCGAAGATAAGGCAACACAATCTTGTCTCTTGCATGTCCAGCTGATTGGCCCACCCAGCATAAAAATGAAACCGGAATTAGATTTTCTGGATTGACAATCTTCTGCCCAATTAGCATCAGCAAATCCAATTAAGTTTTCATTATCTTCAATACCACCTAATTTCAACCGCAATGATGAACTACCTTTGAGATATGAGATCAATTTCTTAACCTGGTTCCAATCAGATATAGTTGGGTTCGATACCTTTTGTGACAAAATACAGACAGACGCTGATATATCTGGACGAGTATTTATTGAAACGTATAGTAAATGACCAATTGCAGCACGATATTTATTGTTGTTGATCATTACATTTGTTTTTGGTTCTTTCTGATACGATGGTGTAATTGGAATATCAGAATCTTTAGCATTAGTTAGTTCAAATTTTGCAACTATGTTCAAAATATATTTTTGTTAATCAAGTAAAAAATAAACATTTAGCCTTATAATTCTTATTCCCAAGTAACTTGCTATTTCACCAAGTTTTTTTATTTCGAAATTTTTTATCAACATTTTTTCAATTTTACTGATTGCTTCAGCAGATCTACCCGCCACTAAAATGTCATCCACGTATACTAATATATACAAACTGTCATCTTTTTCATGATTCGTATACAAGCAACTGTCCGCTTTACTTTGCATTAACTTTGCACTGATTAATACTTTGTGAAGTGTTTCATTCCAAACACGTGCTGATTGCTTCAAGCCGTAAATACTCTTTCTTAATAGACATACCTTGTCTTCAGCATCCTCTTTCACAAAACCAGGTGGTTGGCGCATATACATTTCTTCTTCTAAGTCACCATTTAAGAATGCAGTTTTTACATCGAAATGATGGACCATCATATTTCGACTTACAGCTACTAAAAGAAAAATTCGAAATGTTACTTGCCTAGCCACAGGTGCAAATACTTGGTCATAGTCAATGCCAAATTTTTGACTGAAGCCCTGAGCTACAAGTCTAGCTTTGAATCTCTTTATATTTCCACTTGTATCCGATTTTAATTTATAAACCCATTTGCAACCAACCAAATTTTTATTTACAGGTAAGTCAACCAATTTCCATGTTTTATTATTTTCTAATGATTCTATCTCCTCCTCCATTGCGAGAATCCAATTATTTTCTCATGACAAGATACAGCTTCATTAAAAGTTGATGGTTCGCCATTTATTACGATGCTAATAATTTCATTTATCAAACGAGGAGGTCCAATACCTTTTGTAAGTCTCTCAGATCGTCTAATTGGAACATCTTGTTCATCAATACTTTATACATCAAAAGAATTTTCATCATTTGATTTTACTTCAATTTCAACATTTTCATCGATAACTCTTTTGGAATCAATTGGTGACGTACTTATAGAAATACAATCGTTTAGAAATTTAACATCTCTTGAAATCACAACCTTTTTACCTCTCGCCTAGAGAGGTATAGGGATCGTGAAAAAATTCGATGTCGAGATTTTTGTCAATAAGCACGTTTTAGCACCTTTAGAACCTATTTTGACTATTTTCACGATGATGTCTGTGTGTGTGAGTGTGTATGAATGTCTGTATGTGTGCCTACTATGCTCTTTCGTTCTTATTCATTATCTCAAATTCTATTGAACATAAAATTCTAATATTTTGCATTATATATTTCTACATGTTAATGAAGAGCTGATTAGATTTTGGTAAAAATCTGCCAACCGGAAATGGTATTTTCTTGAAGCATTTTAACATTTTTTGCAAAAAATATAAAAAATTCTGCGATAGTTACAATTTGTCATACGACATTTCAAAGAACAAATTATATCTTACAATATTTATTTACCATCTTGTCTATATCTCTTACCAATAAAGGAAAATTATTTTTCAAAGATATATAATTTTACCTACCACGATTTGTAAATCACAATATAGGAAAAAAATTAAAAACAAAAATGAATATGTCAATGTGACAGATGAACAGATGTATACACAGTTTCTGAAATTTTGGTTGCACCATTTATAAAGAAATGTATAAATCTATTAATAACTGGATTTGAAACTTAGTAAGGTACCTAGAAGCTGAAATTTAGTTAATAAAAAACTGACTGAATTCCAGTAAGTTTTTATCCTTCCATTAAAGGTATCCAGTCAAGAAGCATCATCTTATTAACTGGATATAATGTAATATGGTAATAATAAAATAAAAATTGTATCCACAAAGAGCTAATTTGATTTCAATGTCAATCGGAATCGGTACGTTGCTTGAAGAACTATAAAAAAAATTACAAAAAGTAGCCTAACAAAAACTAAATTCACATATTACAGTGTCAAGGCGAGAGGTTATGTGCTGGCCACAACAGATTTTTTAATTCAGGTATATACAAACGATAAGCTTTTGATTCTGTATCAAATCCGAGTAAAATTCCTTTCAATGCCTTCACGTCCAATTTTCTTCGTTTTTCATCAGGAATTTGTACATAACAGTTAGCACCAAATTGTTTTAAATTTGTATAAATTGGCTTTCGACCATTCCAATGTTCAATTGGCGTTTTGTCTATGCTTTTCCAAGGAAGTCTATTTTGTAAAAAGTTAGCTGTTGAAACCGCTTCACCCCAAAAGCTAAACTCCAATTCCGCATCAATTATCATACATCGGACCATTTCTACCAATGTTCTATTTTTGCGTTCTGCTACGCCGTTCTGTTGAGGTGAGTAAGGTGCTGTTCGTTGTAACTCGATGCCATTTTCGTTCAGATAGTTGATAAAAACATTGTTGATAAATTCTCCTCCTCTATCTGAACGGAAAACTTTTATTTTCTTGCCAAATTTATTTTGTACGAGTTGATGAAATTCTTTAAACTTTTGAAAAGTTTCCGATTTTTCTTTTAATAAGTAAATTGTTGTAAATCTGGAGAAATCATCGATAAATGTTAAAATATAACGATTACCTGCTGGGGTTTTCGTCTGCATAGGTCCGCATAAGTCGCTATGTATCAAATCCAATACACTGGTTGATCGATTTGTCGATTTCTTGGGGAACGGCATACGTGTGACTTTACCTTGTATGCAAGTTTCACAATTACCTGCATAGCGACACTCTGCGTCGCAACTTGCCAGTTTCATTCCGATCACCAGATCACTTGAATATATTTTCTTCACGACGTCTATATCACGATGACCCAAAACACGATGCCACTGATGTATGCATAATTTTTGACCACTATTTATTACAGAATTTACTTCATTTGCTATTCGCATTTTGTATAAATTTCCTACGGTATCACCAACAGCAATTTGACGTTTACAGTCACAAGTACGAATTTCGCAAGTGTTTCTACTGAATTTAATAACGAATCCTTTTTCTGTCAACTTCTTTACTGAGATTAGATTTCCTTCAATTGATGGTACACATAGCACATTTTCAATTGTAACTTTTGTCTTGTTACCGGTATTATTTGTAAAATTCACGATAACTTTACCTTTTCCAACTGCTTTTACTTCTTGACCATTGGCTACAGCAATATTTTCAACATGCGTATCGTCAAACTCAACGAAACTCTCGCGTGTACAACAAGTATGGCACGTAGCGCCTGAATCTAAAATCCAACCGTTTGTCTTTCCAACGAGAAACAAAAAAGCATTATCCTCATACTTTTCATTTGTGCTTTCAACAACATTTACTTTTGTTTCACTTGTTACGGTTCACCAAGACTTCATTCTTTTGTATCCTAAAATTTATATTAAATATAGTAGCTGCTTAACATATTTCATAATTCATACCTTAATATTACATAATTGTTCTATTGTTGCTTTATTTCACCGTAGGATCACTGTAAAATATTGTGTTGTTGTTTCTAGCGCTTGACAGTTCGTAATTGACACATTCTTGTTGTAGTTCCAAGAGTTCCCGCTTAGTTTAAATTCAATTTGTAACTTTATTTAAAAATACTACAGCAATTAGCTTCACTTCTAAATATCACTTATATTCATATTCCCTTATTGTATAATTAATTTATATTTATTCTGAAGGCTGGTAACCGCGCAATCAAACGTAGGTGACGTATTGTTGAATTACTGTTGGTTAGGCAACCAAAAGAACTCGGACGCAGCCCCGGTCGACGGCGAAGCACCCCGATGCAATATTAATTAGTTTATAATATTAATTGTTCTTAACCTTGGCGGGTTAAAACGACTTAAGTCAGTTAGTAAGTGACCGTTGGTGTGAAAGAATTGTTCAGCGATAGTTAGTATTTTGCCATTGGATTTGTATTGGAATTATTGGAGTTTTGGGAAAGATTTAACTACTCACATTTGAGGATTTACGCTGGCATTTCATTGGGAATTTATTCCACGGGACATTACCCGGATTTTTGACGCACCAGTCACGCATTTTTACTATTACTTCGAAGCCGCTCATCAACCTAGGTAATTGATTAATTAACTAATTTTGGCTCATACAGTATTTAGCCTCGCCAATGGTTACGTTCTGAATAGTGAACTAATTAATGCATTACTAATTGGAAGTGCAGTTGCTGGTAGACTTGCGGTTTGCTAACGATGTTTCTTTTTCAGGCTTCCAATTCTTATTCTTATTTTATTCGTATATTTTCTATTATTTGGATTTCCGTATATTTTATTATCGGAATATTTGTCGTTGGAAAATCCGTTGTGGAATTTTCGTGGTTGCTGGAAGTTTTCTTGAGTTGTACGAGAGTTGGATGTCGGAGAGGGTTGAGTTCGAGACGCGTGCAGTGGTAGTCCAGTGCCGCCATTTTCCTTCCGCCATCTGGAACCAGGCTCGAGCGTACCGCCATTTTCCCCACTCCCACGCCACTGTCCGTCATCAGGAAACACAGATAAGCCACCTATTGTTTTATAGTTTGATTATATTGTCGCTAAATAACTTATCACTAATTATTTTGTTAAATCGTACTTACCTCAGAATATTGAGTATTCGCTTTATGATAGTAACAGCCGATCTTATGTAAAGTCTGATCAATCGAATTTCACTGTAGTTTATTTTATGCGTACAGTTGACGCAAGCTTTCCGTAGTTTGTAGTACGACGGCCATAGCTGTTAGGGCACTCGTAGTCATCTAAGTTAGCGCAGTACGTCATAGGAACGCCTTAGTCGACTAACGGTATCCCCCCGTGACTTCGTTGTGCGCACGTAATTATTGCACAAGTTAGCGACGCCCTGGTTAGCTTACCTGTACACTCACTACGCGATTTAGTTACTTTTATTGATTGCTAGTCATCGTTTGATCTGATCCCGATCGTAGCTATTTGTCATTATTTTGTGGTATATATTTGAACTTTACATGTCTGGTTATATCTCTTTATTTTGTAATTATATTTATGCAATTCTGAATTCACTTAATCCATACATTACTGTACATAATATTATACTCACCGTCACTCTGTTTAAATTTTCAATATATGTTTCACGTTAATTGTCAACTCACTGGTACATCATTCTTACGTTACCTGATTCCCCTCCGGTTTGTTGATCAACCCTTAAGGTTGAACCATTTCCAGGCAGATCAACTGGCGTCCAAAATTTACCAGCAAGACTCACCCCTTTCTTCACTGAGTTTAGTCCGTGGTTCGGCCGGCTTTTGGAATTTGACACCGGTACCGTAGCATAGTTATTCGGCGCTCTTAAGGCAGAGTTAGCAAGTTTGACGCCCTTAGAGTTGCACGTAGCAAGTTTGGCGCCCAAAACGTGGGGCCCTTTATTGTCAGGCACTTGTATAATAAGATTGGCACCCAACACTAGTTGACACCACCCTGTACGTGGGCTCATTTTTGTAGGGTTGACCTTTTCGTGAATCTGCATTGATTTAGCTGTTATAGTTGTGGTTGAGCGGTAGTTTAGCTGCTTTATCTTGGTAGATAAGATAGTTTAGCACTAGTTATAATAGTAGTTCAGCTTAGTTTAGATTAGCATTCTCCCAAGTAGATAGGTACTATTCCGTATTCAATATATTTCGTAGTTTAGTTAGTTACACGTAACATAAAAACATGGAGCCTAGAATGGATCCACATGCGAGGTTGTGCACTCGATTGATCCGCGTTCACAAGCGATTGAACCGCATCACAGACTCGGATCACCTAGAAAAAAAGAACGAAGTTAAAAGTTGACAGTTGTTGTAGGAAGTTGATTAACGTTTTTATGCTTTGACTAAGTAATTGTCTATTAAAATAACGTCAAGATTAACGACTAGTTTGATTTCCGCTGTAGTTTACCATCATAGTTTATTTCTTCTTAGTATTCTCGTGTAGTTTAATTTTAGGTTAGTTTGATTACGTCATTATTTTCTTCGGAAATTTTCCGGGAAAAATTTCCTTGACAGGTGAGGGGGGGATTGTTACGGTTCACCAAGACTTCATTCTTTTGTATCCTAAAATTTATATTAAATATAGTAGCTGCTTAACATATTTCATAATTCATACCTTAATATTACATAATTGTTCTATTGTTGCTTTATTTCACCGTAGGATCACTGTAAAATATTGTGTTGTTGTTTCTAGCGCTTGACAGTTCGTAATTGACACATTCTTGTTGTAGTTCCAAGAGTTCCCGCTTAGTTTAAATTCAATTTGTAACTTTATTTAAAAATACTACAGCAATTAGCTTCACTTCTAAATATCACTTATATTCATATTCCCTTATTGTATAATTAATTTATATTTATTCTGAAGGCTGGTAACCGCGCAATCAAACGTAGGTGACGTATTGTTGAATTACTGTTGGTTAGGCAACCAAAAGAACTCGGACGCAGCCCCGGTCGACGGCGAAGCACCCCGATGCAATATTAATTAGTTTATAATATTAATTGTTCTTAACCTTGGCGGGTTAAAACGACTTAAGTCAGTTAGTAAGTGACCGTTGGTGTGAAAGAATTGTTCAGCGATAGTTAGTATTTTGCCATTGGATTTGTATTGGAATTATTGGAGTTTTGGGAAAGATTTAACTACTCACATTTGAGGATTTACGCTGGCATTTCATTGGGAATTTATTCCACGGGACATTACCCGGATTTTTGACGCACCAGTCACGCATTTTTACTATTACTTCGAAGCCGCTCATCAACCTAGGTAATTGATTAATTAACTAATTTTGGCTCATACAGTATTTAGCCTCGCCAATGGTTACGTTCTGAATAGTGAACTAATTAATGCATTACTAATTGGAAGTGCAGTTGCTGGTAGACTTGCGGTTTGCTAACGATGTTTCTTTTTCAGGCTTCCAATTCTTATTCTTATTTTATTCGTATATTTTCTATTATTTGGATTTCCGTATATTTTATTATCGGAATATTTGTCGTTGGAAAATCCGTTGTGGAATTTTCGTGGTTGCTGGAAGTTTTCTTGAGTTGTACGAGAGTTGGATGTCGGAGAGGGTTGAGTTCGAGACGCGTGCAGTGGTAGTCCAGTGCCGCCATTTTCCTTCCGCCATCTGGAACCAGGCTCGAGCGTACCGCCATTTTCCCCACTCCCACGCCACTGTCCGTCATCAGGAAACACAGATAAGCCACCTATTGTTTTATAGTTTGATTATATTGTCGCTAAATAACTTATCACTAATTATTTTGTTAAATCGTACTTACCTCAGAATATTGAGTATTCGCTTTATGATAGTAACAGCCGATCTTATGTAAAGTCTGATCAATCGAATTTCACTGTAGTTTATTTTATGCGTACAGTTGACGCAAGCTTTCCGTAGTTTGTAGTACGACGGCCATAGCTGTTAGGGCACTCGTAGTCATCTAAGTTAGCGCAGTACGTCATAGGAACGCCTTAGTCGACTAACGGTATCCCCCCGTGACTTCGTTGTGCGCACGTAATTATTGCACAAGTTAGCGACGCCCTGGTTAGCTTACCTGTACACTCACTACGCGATTTAGTTACTTTTATTGATTGCTAGTCATCGTTTGATCTGATCCCGATCGTAGCTATTTGTCATTATTTTGTGGTACATATTTGAACTTTACATGTCTGGTTATATCTCTTTATTTTGTAATTATATTTATGCAATTCTGAATTCACTTAATCCATACATTACTGTACATAATATTATACTCACCGTCACTCTGTTTAAATTTTCAATATATGTTTCACGTTAATTGTCAACTCACTGGTACATCATTCTTACGTTACCTGATTCCCCTCCGGTTTGTTGATCAACCCTTAAGGTTGAACCATTTCCAGGCAGATCAACTGGCGTCCAAAATTTACCAGCAAGACTCACCCCTTTCTTCACTGAGTTTAGTCCGTGGTTCGGCCGGCTTTTGGAATTTGACACCGGTACCGTAGCATAGTTATTCGGCGCTCTTAAGGCAGAGTTAGCAAGTTTGACGCCCTTAGAGTTGCACGTAGCACACTACTGGTTAGTCCCTTTTTAGCTTTCCATTTTGCATACTCATCGCACTTATTTCGGTGATAACCCTTCCGTTTTCAAAAATAACATGTTGATAAATTTTGATTAATCAAATTTGATATTTTCAATGCACTTGATTCGTTTTGTCTTCCATTATCTCTGTCTTTACGCCACCGGTATTCTTCAATAATTTTTGAACGAACATATGATGAAGTAAGCTCAGTTTCTGATCGTGCCTCCATTGCAGTGATCAGCGAATCATAACTGCTCGGCAAAGATCCAAAAAGTGTTGCGCTCATAATAAATTATGGTTTCAGTTTACCAAGGGCCAACAACTGCTGAAACAATTCGTTCATTCTACTTACATGTGCTTCCATGTCAGTATCTTCTTCTGCTCGTTGCCGCATTATGGTGCGAAGAACTCGAACTTTATTTCCAGGCGTATTTATTTCATGGAATCCTTGCAACGCAATCCATGCATCCTTTGCATGTTTACTACTACGAATGTGTTGAATTTGATCATCGTCAACTAATAACGAAATTGTAGCCAATGCCCTTTCATCCGCTTTTGACCAATCTGTTGTGACAGTAGTTGGTCTGGCTCCGGTACACTTTCCTGTCACACGAATTTAAATACATTTTTGGTATTATAAGGTGTAGTTACTCATTTGGAAATATAATATGAAGTAAAATTTGCGGTATTTTCATAAACAAATTTAAAATTAAATAAAATCATTTGGGATTATTTGTTCATTTTCTGGCGTATGTATACATGAAGATTATGCATGATTTTTAATTTAATTGCTAAATTACATTAAATGTGCACAGTAACACAGTTAATTACAGATATATTTAACTTACAAGTACAATAATTATTAATATATATTTCTAAATAACCTAAATTTATAATATGAAAATTAAAATTACTATTTTCGTACTTTGACATATGTGTGCGCGTGCGCACATACTACAATGTGATCAATGTGATTGACTTTGTTGACGATGGCGGTTGACAGTAATATGGGATCGAGTGTCGTAATGTTGACTTATTTTATTATTGTGTTATTTTGTTAATATTTGTGTTTCGTGTGTGGGTCAGTATTTTGTTTGCTGGTTCTGGTTTTGGACTCTAAGGGCCAACTATGCCCAGTTGCCCAGTTCAAAAACGTACTATGTGTCGGGTGTCAGACCACCTATATGAGTATCTGTAAAACAACGTTAGAAGATAAACTCAGACAGATTGAAGACAGTATAGGTAGATAATTTTAATAAAGATAATATTACTATTTTTACTATAGTAACATACAATGTAATTTTATGTAGGTTCGCTTATTTCGTTGAAGTTATGGCCACGTGACTGCAGCCATGGTTGTCAGTGGAGCAGATTTATTGTAGGTATTTACGTATCGACCTATATTTATAGCAGTTTATACGAACTTGTGGTAAAATTATCATCATTATTATTTACTTTTATCCGCCTGTTAATTAGTAAATTTTTTAGAATTTGATACTATGTGTCAATTTTCAGAAAAATCTTATCAATGGATCTTCGTTATTGATAGGATTTTTCATCCGAGTTCCTAATAAAATCGAATTATTAAAACTTGTTTAGCCGAAAACGATAGTGAGGCGGAATAAAGTATAAATATAGGTACGTAGTTGTATTTTTTGGAGGTGAAACCGTGAAGTCTAACTGAAGGGAGCCTTTATCAGAGTGCTGTAAATATAATTCGTAAAGTATGATAGCGCGGGCGTGCTTGACGGCCCTTCATTATTAAATGTAATTCAAAACAACTCGCAAGAGAAAATAAGCTTGAGTTCGAAGGCGCGCGCGCAGAAGAACCCAAGCTTGGCCCGCGGGTAAAGTCTACTTGGCTGCCAAACCTGAAGTTGACTGCAAGCTGTCAACTGAACAACGCGTTGTGGCCGTTTAAAAAACGAGTTCTGTTGGACTCAAGAAGGGTTTTGTTAGCATAGATTAGTTTATGTCAAAAAAACTGAGTCCTGTTGGACTCAAGAAGGGTTTTGTTAGTATAGATTAGTTTATATATTAGCCAGAATCCGATTTTTTCCGCAGCCAACTTCAGGTTTGGCCGCCAAGTAGACTTTTACCTGGCCCGCTAAAAACGAAGTGTTCTACACCACCGAAAACCATACCTCCTAATAACCACACGTCCGAAAAACCACAGCGTATAAAAGTTCCCCCACCACAATGTCCACAGAGTATAATTTACTACTACTTAACTTAAATTCTGTTGGACTCAATAAGGGTTTTGTTAGTATTGATTAGTTTATTTTAAAAAAAACGGAGTTCTGTTGGACTCAATTAGGGTTTTGTTAGTATTGATTAGTTTATTTAAAAAAACGGAGTTCTGTTGGACTCAATTAGGGTTTTGTTAGTATTGATTAGTTTATTTTTTTTTTAAACAGATCTGTTGGACTCAATTAGGGTTTTGTTAGTATTGATTAGTTTGGGTACAAATGTGCAAATCGAAGTGTGAAAATTGGTATATGGGTAGCTGGACATTGTGGTGGGGGAACTTTTATACGCTGTGGTTTTTCGGACGTGTGGTTATTAGGCGGTATGGTTTTTATACGCTGTGGTTTTCGGTGGTGTGGCATTTACTCGCCAAAAATCAAAATATAATTCGCAAGAGTAGGTAAGCTCGGCCCGCTAAAAGTCAAATTTTAATTCTAGGCGCGCGCGTGCCGAAGAACTTCTCAGCCCTTTAAAAGTCATAAAATATAATTCGCAAGAGTTAGGATATCAAATGCAAGGGATCGAGGTGCGCGGATTCTCTTTAAAAATAATAGTGGGAATCTTTATCAGAGTTCTGGAAATTTTGTAGGTACAACAATATTCTTAAAATTTACCAAAAATGTTTTTATCCAAATAAAAAATGAGAAATGTTCGTACATGCATTCATAAATACACAAAATAACACTATTAATTATTTATATTTTACTATATTGTATATTAATAGAATGTTAATTCTTTTTCAGAAAGAATTGGTGGCCCTGAAAAGGGCCTATTGAACCAAACCAAAGTGAATAAACTATTGGGATCACTAGACAACATATCTATCACGAATATGCTGTAGGATATGAGAAAAAGGTGTGTATTTGCCCCACATTTGCCACCACATAAATTCGTCTATATGTTCTTGTAACAAATTTGATTGTAGACCATTTTTTTGGCGACAATACCGCTTTAAAAGGGACCAATAGCCTTCCACCATATTTGTAGTACCAGTCAAAGGATCTACAAAATTTGCAGAGTGGTTTACAGTTTTATGAATAAAAGGAGAAACGCCACCAATACTGGACAATGAACTATAACCCCTCAACAAATCCGTCCAAATTTCAGTTCCCGGAAGTACATGTTTTACAATAATGTTCACAAGAGTGTCACTGCTTCTGTCCGGTACATAAACAATAAGTCCTCTTTTCAAAGTAACATCATATATTCCCATAACCCATCTTGCAGGGACAGCCCTTCCTGCGTTGTATTTGCGTTTAGTCACAACACTTTCATCAATTTGTACGATAACTCCCGGTCCTCCAAATTTAAATAAATCATTTTCTTCCAACAACTTCCAAGAGCAAATATCTCTTATAAAGCGAAATACTTGAACGACTGTTTTCTAACGTTTGTGGCGCCTACTATGTGCTGTACCGAGCATTTAATACTCCAAAAGAATAAAATCAAAAATACTGACTCAAAAGGCACGTGCAGGTTTTCAAAAAAGGTATTTCTGCATAAGGAGGATCCGAACTTCTTGCATCTGGTACAATACGCACCATATCCACCCTTGAATTCCTTTTTTACCCGCAACACCATCGGACGTCTACAGCCGCGCGTCAAGCAACGTCCACATTTGCGAATAAAACCATCTTCTTGTAAGTTCATAAAAAGTTCTTCTGTAGATTTGTTATGAAAAAATAAAACTAAATCTTTCACAGTACCGCAATCTTTTATTGATTCCATATTGAATACAAAAGCAATAATAAACAATAAATAAATGCAAACAAGTGTTGCCATGGTAACAGTATTCCTACTCCATAAAATAATACAAAAGTAGTGCCAAATATTCACAAATAACAAAAAATAGATCCAATTAAAAATTAACTTTAAAAAAATGTATGTGAATATACCGCAATTTTTTTTTAGAATACCTCAAAATAGACGTAAATACACCTATTGCAGTAAAAATCGCATCAAAATTCGTGTGACAGGAAAGTGTTCTTTAAACTCCAAACTTAAAAGATTTCAATCTGTTAGCAATTATGGTTTTAACTTCAATAAAGCAAATTTTCCTGTACTTTACAATGATCTTTCCGCATTGAATTGGAACTTTTTAGTTAACGCTGAAGATGTAAATAGTGCCATAGATAATTTCTACATTGTTATCAATGATGTCTTTCATAAAAATGTTCCTTTGAAACGCAAAAGTTCTGGATCCTACCCTCAATGGTTTACCGGTTCAATAATTCACAGAATGAAGCTTAAATACAAAGCTTGGAAGAGATATAAGAAATTTAATAATCAAGCTGATAAACAAGTATTCGACAAATTGAGATCAGAGATTAAAGCTGAAGTCGATGAGGCGTATAAAAATTACTGTGCTACAACTCAAAATGAAATATCGAAGGAACCTAAAAAATTCTGGTCGTTTGTGAATAATAAACGAAACTCTTCTAGTATTCCCTCCGTAATGACGTACAATAACAGTCCTGTCGATAAGCCACAATCTTTAGTCGATTGTTTTGCAAATCACTTTTCAAGCTCGTTTAACGATGACTGTAATAATGACTGTCCTAATTTCTCTATACCTGACTACTTTGATACCTTGTCTATTAATTCGGTTAGTGAAGATGAAGTTTCGGCAGCTATCCTAAAACAAAAATCCAATATGACCACTGGACCGGACCTCATTCCCTCATTTATCATAAAAGATTGTGCATCTGTTTTTGTAGAACCTCTGACCATAATCTTTAATCTTATATTGAAGAAATCGACCTATTCCAATAAGTGGAAAATATCTCGGGTGAAGCCAATTTATAAGAAAGGTGATAAAAGTGATATTACCAATTACAGGCCTATCGCACTATTGTCCAACTTTAGTAAGATTTTTGAACATGTTCTTCACACGCGAATCTATAAATATGTGTCTGGCATGATATCTATAAATCAGCACGGTTTTATGAAGGGTAGGTCTACAGTCACAAATCTTGCGTGCAAAACTCAGTTAGTTTCTGAATCTATCGATCAACAAGAGCAAATGGACGTCGTGTACACTGATTTCTCCAAGGCCTTTGATAAGTTGGATCATTCTCTTCTGTTACAGAAACTTAAACTTTTTGGATTCTCCGACTCACTCCTAAATCTTGTTACGTCATATCTCAATAATAGATACCAATTTGTCAATATACAGGGATATCAGTGCAATTACTTCATACAAAAATCCGGTGTGCCGCAGGGATCGGTCCTCGGGCCCCTATTTTTCAACATTTTCATCAATGATATTACTGCCAAGATTGACATTGATTTCCTCCTGTATGCTGACGACTTAAAACTGTTATGTGTCATCTCTTCAGTTATTGATTGTATTAAGCTCCAGAAAAATTTGGATATTATCTTTGCATGGTGCAGCGACAATAAACTATACTTAAATGTTTCCAAATGTTACTGTATGACATATACAAAAAAAGTAAATCCAATTATTTACGAGTATTCCATAAATAATTGTGTTTTAGACAGACCGGATACTTCACTTGACCTAGGTGTAATTTTCGATCCTAAATTATCCTTCACTAAACACGTTGAAACTAAAGTAACAACTGCTTTTAAATGCTTGGGTTTCTTAATTCGAAATTCAAATATGTTTGTTGGATCAGATATTTTATGTTGTTTGTGACATTAGTTCGTCCACACTTAGAGTACTGCTCTGTAATTTGGAATCCGCAATACAATAACCAAATTGAATCCATAGAAGTTCTTCAAAGAAAGTTCATGAAATTTTTAAGTGATTTTAATTTAATCTCCCTTGAACAGCGTCGACGTATTTGTGCTGCTACTTTTTTGCACAAAATCATTCATAATTCAATTGACTGTACGTTCATTATGAATAGAATATTATTCCAGGTTTCCCGGTTGTCATCAAGGTATAAAACCGTATTCCATTTAAATACTGCAAAAACTAATATGTTGTCTAAGTCTCCAATACACCATATGGTTAGTTCCTACAACACTATTGAGAGTGAAATTGATATTTTTTATTGCACCACAAATGATATTAAGAAATGTTTTGTCGCCGACTAATTTTTCGATTTATCCTTTCCCTAGAATTGGGCTTTAGCCTGTTGGGAATTGTACTTAATAATAATAATAATAATAATAATAATAATAATGTCCTTGTGCCTCGTAATTTGTTTGACAATTACCGAAATCGTCGACTTCCTTCGTGATTTGTTTAAAAACGGCAGAATTTTTTTTCTTATTTTGTAATTCGTTTGGAGACGGATGACATCATCATGTATCTTCGTTCCCCGTTTGAAAACGAGTGAAATTATTTTCTTACTTCGTGGTTCGTTTGAAGACGAGTGACATGTCCTTGTACCTCGTGATTTGTTTGAAGATTACTGAAATCGTCGGCTTACTTCGTGATTTGTTTAAAAACGACAGAAACTGTTTTCTTATTTCGTAGTTCGTCTGGAGACGAATGACATTGTCTTCTTACTTCATTATTTGTATAAATAATACTGACAGTTATTGATGACATCCACTTTCTTCGTGATTTAATTGAAGATTACTGAAATCGTCATCTCACTTCGTGAATTGTTAAAAAATTACTGAAATTGTTCTCTTACTTCCTGAATATTAACTTGGTGATTTTTTTAAAACAACTGAGATTCTTCCGTTACTTGATGATTCGTTTATAGATGGTATTGATAACATTCCCTTTCTTCGTGATTTAACTGAAGAGGCTGAAATCGTCATCTTAGTTCGTGAATTGTTTGAAAACGACTGAGATTGTTGTCTTATTTTGTAGATCTTGTCAAGACAAAACACATCGTCCTCTTACTTCGGGTTGAATGTATAATTGTTATTAAATTTGTAAAAAAAAAACACGTGTAACTCCATGCTCCTAGTGTATTCAAAATGTATCAAATACCTATACAATTTACTTCACTTTCCAGTTTATTCACTTAATTCTATGTATTCAGTAATTTCAGTTTGATTTCGAATTGCTTGTTGATCACCACGGAATTTAGGTTTAAGTAATAAAGACTGTTGATTTCTTGGTTAAATTGCCGAATAATGTGCTGAAAGAGTTCCTGGATTCGTGAAAAGTACAGTTATGGGAGTTTTACTACTATTTGAAATTTCTAATTCGTATGGATCATTTGTTTTGTAAGAATATGATAAGTGTAAGGTTCGAATTTGGCCAGAATCACAATAATTTTGAAGTTCTTGAAAGTTTACAAATTTATAAGGATCATCATTACTAATTGTTCGATATGAATAAATGTGACGATGTGACGCAATCGACATGGCTTTGATGTGTGCTCCTTCGCCCTATGAATTTTTATTTGCCGTTGTATGGATTAAATTTTGTACAGTGTCATATTCATAAATTAAAATCATTCTGTCCGGATGTTCAAAATATTCAAAATGTGTCAGAAATATAAAACAACAAGCAATCCTAATACAAGAGTGTAATTTTTCGGGCCCAAATAAACAAAACGAAATTGATCTAAACAGACACGAACCATCGCCTTGAGTTTTTAACACCATAGCCCTCTCTTTCAATGCTTCATAAATTTGATCATTACGTCCAACATCTATAATTTGGTTTCTAAAAGTGGAGTTCTCAATTTCCAAAATATCTGCCATAATCATATTGGTAATATCTTCAAATCTATAAAATACATTCTGTAAATCAATTTTAAAATCTTCACGGGACAAATTTGTGTTTATACTTGAGAATTTGTTGCAGAATATTGCTTGCCAACATTAAAATGTTTATGTATAATTGAAGAAGCTTTTCATTTTGAAAAGATTGATTGAATTTTGTTTCGTTACACATATTTTTAATTTCATAAGACCCACTTTTATCTAAAATCGTGAAAATTGGTTTGTGATAAGAAAAGAATGTTTCATAAATCCCTGATTCCATGTTACTTTTTGTACCAAAAATTACATCAATTTGTGTGTTCAAATCTGTTGTTGCTAAATTGGACGGAAGCAAAGAGACCAAACTATAATTTTCCAAAAAATTATGAATAAAGTTATTTTTGTAATTCAGAATGTCGAAATTGAAATCACCAATAACAACGATGTCTTCTGATGCAAAACTTGTAATTTTGTTTATAATTTTACTAAAAGAAATTTCGAATGATTTGTTTGAAGTCGAAGGAGATTTATAACCAGTTATTATATGAAAATTGTCAATTTCAAAACTAAATAATTCCACATGCGATTTGTCGTAAATGTCCAAAATATGTTCCACATTATTTAATTTCAAATGATTCATGGCAAAACAAATAATTCCACGAGAGCAGTTCTTTACGTCGGATCTAAATACTTCTTCATAATTTGGAATTTGGAATACGTCGGATGATTTTGTTAAAGTTTCACTAAAAATGACAATATGTTTTCCTCTAAAATACCATTGATCTTTTAAAATATATTTGAATTTTGTAGACAAGGAGCAAATATTTTGATATATAATAACTGGATGATGAATTTGATCTAATGTATTGTACGATAAATTTAGTAATTTCTTCGATTTAAGTCTCTGTAATTCGGACAGTGTGGGGTCATCAATTTTGGGTAATTTTGGCGGTTTAAATTGTCCTAAAATATATAATCCAGTTAATTTTGTGACTCTACTGAATGTAACATAAATCATTTGGCGAGTTAATCTATCTTCTGGAACTATTAAAATCAATGCACACTTCATTGTAGGTTTGTCCTTGGCTTTTATGTATTGTGATGGCTTCGGCAGGTACAACTGAAAATTGAGTTCTAATTGTTTGATATTGTAATTTGTTAGTAATGGTTAAAGGAATACTTGATTTTGAAATAGGAGTTAAATTTTTATCAATATTTTCAGATGTCATATAATTTAGATAAGGATTTTTAGTTTTCTTGCCAATATTTTTTGAGTTAAAATCTAACCATAATTTTGACGGATGATTTGTCCCTGACTCGAAAGTAATATGTCTTAAAATGCCACTCGCGCCATTCACCAATCCATCTTCAACGTCAATATTATTTGTGATCATGTATTTTATTCCCAATTTAAGTTTTAAATAATGTGGTAAACCATTAACCTCTGATAAACGTTTATTTTTTAAAGAATCCAAAACTCGTTTTCTTGTTTGCTCCGTAACTTTGCCCAAAATAGTGTCTTTAGCCTCTGATATGTATTCATTGCCAACATGCGAATTAATTTTGTATTCATTGTATAAATCAACGTTTTTGTTCTCCCCAAATAATCTTATTGCATTTACTGGAATTTCGTTTTCATGTACTTGCCTAGATACAATTAAATTTATATCATCTTCAGACATTTGACCAATGACCAAATGATTTAATGCCCGAATAAAATTTTGTTCATTTTTCTGCCGCATAATTTCAGTTAGTTCGTAAAAACTAAATTCTGCCCAAAGTGGATTAATATCAAAAAGTTCATGTATTTCACTAAATTTTGAAGATTTATATATTGGTGAATCCATAACAGGAGGATGTTGATTTAGATCGCCCACAAGTAAAACTGATATACCACCAAATGATTTATTTGTTCCCATAATTTGACGCAATCTCGTATCGACACGGCTCAGTAACGTACTCCCCACCATTGATACTTCATCAATTATTAATAATTTCAAATTAAATAATTTTTCCCGTATGTTGTTCGCTAAATCCGATGATAATTACGGCATTTGACCGCCATATTGTGAAACTGGTAAAGCGAAAGCAGTATGTAAAGTGACACCATTAATTAGAAATGCAGCTTTTCCAGAAGGAGCACACAACAACACGATTAATTTATCTTCTGTAGAACCAGGAAGATGATAAAAATAATGTGTTACCAACTGATACAGACAATTTATAACCATACTTTTTCCAACACCCGCCAAACCGCTGAGAAATATTCTAATTGGTAAATTTTGAGTTTT
Organism: Agonum fuliginosum; assembly: GCA_947534325.1. Classification (NCBI taxonomy): domain Eukaryota; kingdom Metazoa; phylum Arthropoda; class Insecta; order Coleoptera; family Carabidae; genus Agonum; species Agonum fuliginosum. Next base: position 20,161,265 of record OX384041.1, read on the forward strand.
GAAACAATTTAAGACATGCATAGTAAATTCTCTTTGTTTACAATTTAAATTTAGCATTATTTTCCACAAATCTTGTTCAGGAACTCTTTTAGGACAAGTAAATCTATTAATGAATTTATTTTTAATTATTTCTTTACCCTCTTGTTGTAAAATATCAATTTGTTCTTCAGGTGGTAGTTTATCTAAAATAATTTTTTCAATATCTTCCTCCTCAACTAATTTGTTGTCATTCTGCGCAATTTCAATGGCATTATCAAGAATTTCGCCCCCATAGCACAAAAAGGTATTCTATTTTCTTCAATTAGATTAAAATTTTGATAATAATTTTCTTCACAATTTGCATTTTCTATTTCAATTTCTTCATTTCGCCAACGTAAATATAATAAAAGTTGTTCACGATAATAATTTTGTGGGTCTTGAACGTGTTTGTATCGTCTAAATCGAATAATGGCCGGTTTTTGTCGTTTTGTAATATTTTCTTCCTCGTCATCGTTTTCATCATGTGTACATCGTTTTTTATAAAAGTTGGAAACAAAATTGGCAAGACAAATATGATCCATAGAAGCTGGTCTTCTGCTGTACTTTTTTGACACATCATCCATAAAAATATCAGTAGAATTTTTTTCTAATTTTGAAAGTTCCTGAACAGATTTTAACATTAGAGTGCGTTCGTTTATAGGGCTGGTGTTAATAAATACAGTTTGTCGGCTGCTTTTCGATAAGGGTAAAGATAAAACATGGTAAGAAGCTTCTTGGGCAGACATTAAATTACTGTTGAGGAAAACATTTGCAATTTTTCTAAATTTTTCTTTAATTCCATTATTGTGCTTCACATCAGAGGCTGCGTCACGTAACAATTTTGAAATACCCGCGTCCACTTTTCCAACGTAATTTATAATATATGATGCAACTCCATATTCTTCTAAAATAAACTGCACATCAATATTGGCCTCAAAAAGATGTAAAATGTGTTCATTGTAACAATTTAAACCAACTTCCACACTATTTCGCTTTAAAAATACTTGAGGTCTTTTCAGGGAACTTCTAATCGCTAGTATATATTCATTTTCTGTCACATTTAATTTTAATAAAATATCTTCAAAATTTACAAGTTCTTGTTTAAAAAAAAACTTTTTCATTAAATTTCGAATAGCCAGTTATGTCTCCGTAATTTTATCAGTCCTTTCTTTATCATCTAATGGTTCTAAAGTAATGGTTTTTGGCATAACGGGCAAAGGAAAATTAAATCTACAAATATTTTTATTTTTTTGCCTTTGTAGCAATTGTTAGTGTGAGTGTGTCTCTGTACAGCCATGTATGGATCTTCGCTATTAAAATTGCATGTAATAAATGTATCTATAAACTTGATACATTTCTTCATTGTTGGGATTTAATGTGTCAAATTTAGGAGCATTTTGTAGCCAAAGGAAAATATGTTCGTGAGGAGATCCGCGCATTTGAAATTCGACTCTTTCATAACTGTCTTCTACTATAAAATTTTCAAAAATACTAGAATTTTGTTTTAAAAATAAAATAAGCTTGTTCGTTTTATAATCAAAATATCTGGCACATGTCACTGGATCATTTTGGATTAATTCCGTTTTTTCAAAATCATCTAAATTTAGAGCTTCTTCGGCGGAAATATTTTTATTATTTTTTAATTTATATAAGGTTTTAATTAATTCTGGCCACCATTTTTCCGCAGCAGAAAGAGTTAAGAAAATTGTAGGCTTACCCAATTGGCGAATCATGGCCATTAAATCCTTTTTCTTAGTTTCCCAATATGATGGGGACGATCTTACATTACTTAAAAATTTATACCCGGTGTCTAATTTGATTAAATTATCAACAAACTCTGCGTTTAAAACTTTAGCTGCTTCTAAATTGGTAGACTTGTTAGTTTTTCGGAGACAAACGTTTAAACTAGCGATACATGATAGTTCTAATTTTTTCTTGGCCATAAACAATAATCTTGTTGGGTTACATGATCTTCGGTCCCTTCTTCTACATTCAGATTTTGCCCGGTCACTATATGATATAAATTTTGGTAAATCAAACTTAAAACCACCGAAAATTTTGGGGAAACATAGCTCATCAATATCTTCTACCATATGCCAAGGAACGGGATATTTTCTTTGGCCAGGAGCAATTATTGTAATTTTGTCAGCCGTGTCTTTATTTGCGTCAATAAGAAGTACTTCAGCATTATTTGATTCTTCTTCCTCAGCTTGGCAATTTTCAATATTTTTTATATTTTCTAAATTTTCATTACTATTATTTGACAAAAAATCGTCGATTTTGAGATCATCCAAATCTAAATTTATGCCATTTTGATCCACTATAAAGTCAATTTTGGTACTGTAATTTAGTTCATATTGGTTAAAGTAATACTGGTCAATTTTGATTTCATTTTTCGTATATAAAGGTGTTGTTATTAAGTACTGCAATGCTTCACAAACAATAGCAGGCCGAATAGTATCAAACATATAATTTGTAGAATGTGCCATGTGACGTTTTAATTTTAATTGAATTGTTGCCATATTGTCGAAATTTCTGGGTAAAACTTTTAAAATGTCATTTATTTCAATGGGAATATTAATTACACTGCCTTTTATACCAAACTGAGGATTTATCATGAATGATTTTAATGGTCGAATTTGCATGAAGTTAATGTACGGTGCTACCATTCTTTCTTCTAAAGGAGACAAAATTTTGATACATTCCGGAATATTAACGAATTTCAATCCATTCGAAATTGATAATTTTGGAATTTTATCTTTCACGACACAGTTATAACATGTTCGACATATATATTCAGAGTTGAAATTGAAGATTTTGTTGAAAAATTCGTCGGAAATCGTTTCTTTTATTTTATCAGCATTAAATTTCAAAACTGAATGAGGAAAAAATAGCCCCTCACAGCAGCAACAAACTAAATCGGGTAAAATGGCGCGTGCTTTTATGAAATATAACATAAATTTATTAATTTCGGAATCGTTTCTAATCAAATTGTTGTATAAAAGTTGTCTAAATCTAAGCAAGTCATCTAATCTTTTACTTCTTTTTGATAATTTATCTTTAAGTTTTTCATTTTCTTTATACTCCATATGTGTCCGTAAGGTTTGAATTTTCTCTTTATTACTTAATCTCTCTTTTGTTTTATATTCAACATTCTGCCGCATTAAATTTACTCTTTCCTTATTTTTATTGCATTCGTTTTCTTTATAGTCTTCATTCATTCTTAATATTTCCATGTATTCTTTGTTTTGAATATTTTCCTTCTCTTTAAATTGTTCATTTTGCCTCAACTTTTTTATGTTTTCTTTGTTTTGAATATTTTCATTCTCTTTAAATTGTTCATTTTGCCTCAACTTTTTTATGTTTTCTTTGTTTTGAATATTTTCCTTCTCTTTATATTGTTCATTTTGCCTCAACTTTTTCATGGTTTCTATGTTTTGAATATTTTCCTTCTTTTTAAATTGTTCATTTTGTCTTAATTTGTTAATCTGTCGTAATTTTGTCATGATTTTTCTATTTCGAATTTTTTCGTTTTTCTTATAGTCTTCATTTTGTCTTAGTATTTGAATTCTTTCATTGTCTTTGCTGTTTTTATTTTCTCTATATTGATCATTTTGATGTTACATTATACTTCTAGTTAAATTTTTTAATAATTCATTTTTTCTATATTCATTATTCTGTCGCAATTTTTTCATAGTTTCTGTTTTTGATTGTGTTTTACTTTGTTTGATATTATCAATTAATTTAACCTGAGCCATTTCTTTGTTTTGTAATTTTTGTGTAATGTTACATTCATCATCTAATCTCTTTCATTTTTTATACAAATTATTCAAATCATTTATTTTTTCTCTATAACCTTCTTCGTTGTCATATTTTCTTTTCTTTGCAAGTTTTTCTTTTTCATTTTCATTGTCTCTGTAATCGATCTGTGATCGTTGGATTCGTTTATATAGTTTATTAAGCTTAGTCTTTTGCCTTACTGACCGTTGTTTAGTTTCCATACTGAAAACAGTTTTGTTAATTGTGGTACTCCATACCGAATTCAATACTTACGTAAAATAAAGAAAATACTTACATTTCTTAACTGAAATGTAGTTATTATAACAAATGTTATGCAATTTTATATTATCAATAATTATAATAATCACTTATTTTTACGTCAAATATTTTGTCATAATATTTATACACTTACTTAGTTACAATCTACAAGTCAAGTCAAAGCGACCCTAGCTATCAAAATGAATCTAATTAGTGTGCTTCAGGTAACTTGTATATTAATAATAATATTTAGTATTGTACTGCAACTTTAAAATATTATTATAGTTTTCAAGTAGAATTGTAATTCACACAGCATACAACTATTTTTGTAAGGAGAACTTAACTTGATGTTAGAATACGTAAAAAAATGTTAATTCATAATATAATCAAATCATCGGATTAGTTCTTTGTTTGGTATGGTAGACCATTTTGCGATTTTCGATAAAAAGAGACACCATATTATCTAATAATTTAAATAATAATAATAAATTTATTCAGGTACAATACATAACAAGTAGGTATGTTTAACCAAGTCACAATTTTTGTTGTATATAATCGACTTTCATTTCGCTAATGCCTTAAATAATGGAAAAAATTAGTGCGTTATCCGTCTATATTCAATTTTTTTTCACTTCTTCTTTAGTCTATTTAACATTTAGCCAATAGAAATCAAGTATTTAGATTCTCATTTGTGCTATATCCATGCTGGGAAAAATACAATAATTTATTTGGTTTTGTACCACACACTACTCATAACCAATTATTGTGATTGTGCTGTTGTTTTGTTACTTAATACCTAACTAAAAATTATATTGACTAGGTACGTCTCATAAACGTTAAATGTTTTTATTGAACATATTTTAAAATACACATAACAAAATTAGCTGCCCATTTAACACACAAATAAAAATCTAAAATATTCAAAGACAGAAATCTGAATCAGCTGAATCAAAATATTCATACACAGAAAAATTCAAATCAAGAATTTTAGATTCGATATAAATGCAAGTAAATAGCAAACCGCAGGAAGATTTAAACATATGGGAAGGTGCAAAATAAGGTTTTTCATTACTTATTAATTTTCTAGATTTGCATCTTCTAGTATCTTGTTTTCCTGTTTGAATAGTCTAAATTTTTATTCTTCTGTGTTGAAACCATCCTCCGTTCAATTATTACAACATCGATACAACATTTAATATCTTTACACTTATAATTTATATGGCGTTAGTGTAAACGTGTCACCTGTCAATATATTTTACTCAGAAACAAAAATCAACCGATCATGGATTACAAGATTTTACTGCAGTTCTTTAATGCTACTTTGTTATAACGTAAGTTGTAAATTACTTTTCCTCTTATTCCCATTACAATTAAATTCTATATATATATATATATATATATATATATATATATATATATCCAAATTTATAGAAATTCTTGACAATTAATCTTTTCAATCTTCAAAAAATATCACTTCCGGTGAAGATATTTGTACCAAAATCTAATGGGTTCTTCCAATTTATATACAAATGTTAAATACCAAATATCAAAATTTTTGGGTAATTTGTATTTGAGTTATCCGACTGACAGAAATCCGGCCCGGACCACATACATACAGACATCATCGTGAAACGATCAAAAATGAGTTGTAAGGACCCTAATTCGTGATCAGCCACTTAAAACTCACTACCCGATTTTTTGAATGATTCCAATACCGCCCTTACAGGTAAGCGGGAGGTAAAAACAACTGGAAAACAAAATAGAAAGTTGATCACGTTAACTGGTGACACGGGAAAATAATTAATAATTTTGTTTTATATAACACTAGCTGAAGTACCCGGCTTTTTAATGTGAGTAACGTTTTTTTCTTAATATAAATTTAAATATCCGTAATTCAATTTATTAAGATACCAGAAATTCAATTTTAGATATTATATTTTTGATATCTTAAAATAAATTATAGATATCTTAAAGTCGAATTTATGATATCAATAATTCATTTAGTGATATCAATAATTTATTTAGTGATATCAATAATTCATTTAGTGATATCAATAATTCATTTAGTGATATCAATAATTCATTTAGTGATATCAAGAATTCATTTTCAGATATCAGTAATTCTATTTAAGATATCTTAAATTCAATTTGTGATATCTGGAATTCAATTTCACATATCATAAATTGAATTACGGATATCACTAAACGATTTATGGATATCACTAACCGATTTAAGGATATCACTACACGAATTAGAGATATTACTAAATGAATTGTGGATATCACTAAACAAATTATGAATATCACTAAATAAATTAAGGATATCACTAAATAAATTATGGATATGCAAAATGTGGGGAAAATTGCCCTAAACGAAATTAAATTAATGATATCTGCAAATTTATTTCACATATCTCAAATTGAATTAAGGATATCAAAATTACAATTCCAGATATCAATAATTGAATTTAAGATATCTTTTATTCAAGAAATTTCAGATATCTAAAATTAAATTTTTGATATCTAAAATTAAATTTTTGATATCTAAAATTAAATTTTTGATATCTAAAATTAAATTTTTGATATCTAAAATTAAATTTTTGATATCTAAAATTAAATTTTTGATATCTAAAATTAAATTTTTGATATCAATAATTTAATTTTTGATAGGTATCCTAAATACAATTTGAGATATCTTAAATTAAATTGCAGATATTATTAATATTGGTTTAGGTATATTTAAATGAAACAATGTTCTGTAGATATTAGATTTATTATTTCCCTTGTAGGTACAACGAACAACTAACTCAAATATGAATATGATTGCTTTTATATTGAATATTATGTTACACAATTTAATTCATTATAATAACTAATTATTAGTATATTTAGTTTGTTTATATTGTTTTGTATAACACATAATTATATTAGACAATAAATCCAACACTCCCACTCAAAAAAAAATAAACAAACCCCAAAAAAAAGTTATTCATTATAATAACAAAAAAAAATTAATGTAGGCCAATTTTGAATCTGATCTCAGCGAACTTCGGGGCTGGCAGCATCTTGGTAAAAGCATCTGCCAGTTGTTCAACTGTAGGAATATATTTTAGTATAATTACCTTCTTCTCAACTTGTTCTCTTGAGAAATGATATTTGATATCAATATGTTTAGACCTTTTATGATTTGATGGATTAGTTGCTAAACTAATGCAACAATTATTGTCTTCAAAAATTGTTATAGGAGTTATAATATCTATATTTATTCTCTTCATTAGAGATTTCAACCAAATGGCTTCCCTTACTGCTTCAAACAGTGCCATATATTCAGCCTCAGTGGTGGAGGCAGCAACTGTACATTGTTTCTTGGTATTCCAAGAAATTGTACATTTATCAAAAACTTTAAATAGATATCATGTAGTACTTTTTCTATCTAATTCATTATTTCCCCAATCTGAATCGACATAACCAAGAATTAGATTTTCATAATCACATCTTATGTAAGTTAATTTTAGATTAATTGTTCCCTTTACGTATCTCAATACACGTTTTAAACATTTCCAGAGTTCCTCGTTAGTTTTGCTTTGATATCTGCTTAAAATATTTATTGCAGAGCAAAGATCTGGACGAGTACATAACATTCCATACATTAAACATCCGATCAAATTTCTACAAGGAGCTTCACAATTGTCATCATTTTCGTTAAGATTTAAATAATTTAACTTTGTTTCCAATGGAGTATTGACAGTTTTACTTTCACTCATATTATACCTTTTTAAAACTGATTCTAAATATGATGATTGATCTAAAGTTATTTTGTTTTCATTTCTTTCCACTCTTATTCCCAAAAATAGTTTAATTTCTTGTAAATCTACCATTTGAAAACAGCTCGTCAAATAATTCTTAAAACTTATTAGAGTGTTTTGATTTTTAGTTGCAATTAATAAATCATCAACATATAATACAACATATATTTTTATGTATGTCTCCTGTATTTAAAAAATATAGACAGTGGTCTACTTTGGAACTCTGAAAACCCTTTTCTTTTATAGTGCGATCGAAGCACTCATACCAACATCTAGAGGCGTGTTTTAATCCGTATAATGATTTACGTAATAAGCAAACTTGATTTTTATTAGCTTCTACACCTTCAGGTACTTTCATATAAAAGCTGTTTTTACATCCATATGATGTATTAACAGATTAAATTGATTCGAAAAAGCTATTAAAAATCTGAATGTGGTGAATCTTGCAACAGGAGCAAATGTTTCACCGTAATCAGATAAATATTGTTGGCTAAAGCCTTTAGCAACTAATCGTGCTTTATATTTAGTGGGCTTTCCGTATTAATCATTCTTAATTGTAAACACCCACTTGCAATCAATCACATTTTTACTTATAGGTTTATTTACCAATGACCAGGTTTGATTTATTTGTAGTGAATTTATTTCGTCCTTTATAGCATCCTCCCACTGAATTCTATCATCCCTTTTGAAAATTTCAGAGTAGGTTTTAGGAATGTTTGTATTTAGAATATTTATAGATAGAAGATGACTGTAAAACTCGTCATCTTTATCTTCATTGTATGAAATGCTTGGACGGTCTTTTAATCTTTCACTTTGCCTGGTTTTAATTATTGATTGGTTACCTATTTCATTTCTATTGCAAGTTCAGGGGCGAATGATTTCTCAACGGTTACTGATGTTTCTAATGGGGTTTCCATTTTAGATTTTTTACTATCAGTATTATTATTTGTGATGTTATCACTTTTGACTGGTCTAGAGTTCTTAAAATTTATTTCATCAAAAATAACATCTCTAGCTTTGAAAAAGGTTTCAGTTTCAACATTCCACAATTTATATCCGTTTGGTTTGTACCCAATTAATATGGCTTTAATAGATTTTTCATCAAATTTACCTTTTCTAGTTTTATTGTGTACATAAACAGTAGAACCAAACACTTTTAAATGATTTAATTTGGGCTTCTTTTTATGCCATAATTCATACGGCGTTTTGTTCATGGAGAGAGCCTTTGTAGGCAAAATATTTATTAAATAAGTTGATGTTAGAATTGCTTCTCCCCAAAAACATTTATCGAGTGCAGCTGCATGTACCATGGTCCGAGCCATTTCAGTTAAACTGCGGTTCATTCGTTCCGCCACACCATTTTGTTGTGGTGTGTAAGGAACGGTTAAGTGATACATAATACCCTTTTGGACGCAAAATTCTTTAAAATCATTTGATAAATATTCTGCCCCGTTATCACAATATAAGTTAACTATTTTAAAATTAAAATGTGCTTCACATTTTGCTACAAAATCTTGAAATATGCTTAAAATATTTGATTTATGACTCATTAGATATGTAACAGTGTAGTGTGTACAATCGTCAATAAAAGTCACAAAATAATTTTTATTATCCATTGTAGGTGGTGTAATGGGACCACATATATCAGAATGAATTACAAATAGGGGTCTATTATTTTGTGATTTTGATTTAACTTTAGAGAATGGAAGTCATGATTGTTTTCCATGTATACATGCTTCGCATATTTCGTTATTTGAATTAACGGAATTTATATTTGTTATATCTTCAAATAATTCATAACGTTTTAATTCTTCAAATTTATATTTATTTGTATGACCTAAACGTTCATGCCATAATTTGTAATTATTATTAGAATTAATTTGATTAACGTAAACTTTTGATTTTTGTATCTGTAAAACAACTTCAATGAAAGCATTTAGTAGCATACCTGTTAAGATGATTTGATTATCTTTCATAACTTTTACACCGTCCTTATCAAAAATTATGGTCATACCAGCAGTTTGAATGCGACTCACAGATAATAAGTTGTACGGGACATCTGAAGAAAAAAGTACGCCTTCTAATTTCCCTTTGACTCCTAAGTTGGTTATCACATCTATGTTGCCCTTCTTTAGTACTGTTACAGATGCTCCATTCTTTGCGACACCTATTTGTAGAGGAACTGAGAGGTCTGTGGAACTCGTAAAGATATCACAGCGATTAACTACATGATCTGTTGCTCCAGAATCTAGAATAAACGTGATTTCATTATGATTTACAAGGCGTTGATTATTAATATTTCCAAACATAAATGCAAAACCGCTTTGCACTTGCTCTTGGTTACTGTTGTGAGTTTGTATACTTTGAATGGTTCTCGTATGTGCATTATTTAGTATCTTTTGTAATGAAAACAATTGCTCTTTACGTGATTTCTTCTACCACAAAATTCACATGATTTAAAGTTTTTGTTGTTGCTAAATGTTTTATGTGGATATTTTGTCATTCGTTTTTGTTGTTGTTGACCTGTTTTCCATTATTTGTTATTCATATTTTTCTTGTATTTATTTGCAGAAAATTTCGAAGTCGATGTGCTTGCCTGACTATCGAAATGTAGAACTTTATTACTGGTATTTTCTTCTGTCTTTAATTTTATTTCATAATCTAACAAACGTGTTTTTACAAAGGCAATATTTAGATTATCCTCACTTAGAGTTTCGAGTGCCGTAATCACTCCATCATATGAAGCGGGAAGAGTTAATAAAAGGTGCGAGACTTTATCCATTTCATCTAACTTTGCACCCGCCGATATTAGTTCACTTATGATTTCGTCGAATTTTGTGAAGTGCTGCAATAATGTCATGTCGCCTTGAAGTTTTAAGCTTAATAATTGTTTCCGCAAAGACAACTGAGTTGCTAAGCTTCTTCTTTCATATATGGCATCTAAATTAGTGAAAATTTCTTTTGCTGATGATTGTCCCTTTGCATAACTTAAAAAGGAATCACTTAAAAATTCTACAATTGTGTTTTTCGCGATAACATTCATCTTTTTCCATTCAACTGAAGGTTCTTCAGGTGTTTGATCATCAATAACACATATAACTTGTAATTCGGAAAGTAAAGATCTTATCTTATCTTTATTTAGTAATATCCTTTATTCATTTAGTGATATTCATACTTCGCTTAGTGATATCCTTAATTCATTTACTGATATCCCTAATTCGTTTAGTGATATGCGTAAATCATTTAATGATATCCTTAATTCAATTAGTGATATCCGTAATTCAATTAGTGATATCCACAATTGGTCCAGTAATATTCTAAAATAACCTACTAAACAATATAAACTAAATTATAGATATGTACATATCCTTAATTACATATCCGTAATTCAATTTATGATATGTGAAATTGAATTCCAGATATCACAAATTAAGTTTAAGATATCTTAAATATAATTTTTGATATCTAAAAATGAATTATTGATATTACTAAATGAATTATTGATATCACTAAATGAATTATTGATATCACTAAATGAATTATTGATATCACTAAATATATTATTGATATCACTAAATGAATTATTGATATCATGAATTCGATAAATTTAAGATATCTATAATTTATTTTAAGATATCAAAAATTCTATTTTTGATATCTGAAATTGAATGTCTGAAATCTTAAATTGAATTACAGATATGTGAATTTATATTAAGAAAAAAACGTTAGTCCCATTAAAAAGTAAAATGGCTTTCCATACACAATAGAAATAAATCTTTATTTGTAAATTACAATATTTTGTATTTCTTGGCAGGTACTTATCCCCTATGCCTCCCTATGTGTTTTTCAGTACATTTTGAGATAGCTAGCAGCCATTTTATTTGAAGGTGACGAACTGACATTGTATTGTAATACGCCGGTGTCTTAAGTTAGATCTTTATTTATTGCTGTACTTAATTTGAACCCAATCAGTGCAGTACAATTCGAGATAGCTAGCCGCCATTTTGTTGCAAGATGGCGGACTGACATTGTAATATGTCAATGTCTTAAGTTAGATCCTTGGCTATTACTGTACCAAATTTGAATGCAATCGGTGCAGTACATTAGGAGATAGTTAGCCGACATTTTGTTTCAAGATGGCGAACTGACATTGTAATTGTAATACGCCTATGTCTTAAGTTAAATCTGTATTTATTGCTGTACTTAATTTGAACCCAATCGGTGCAGTACATTTTCAGATAGCTAGCCGCCATTTTGTTGCAAGATGACGGACTGATATTGTAATATATCAAAGTCGTAAGTTAGATCCTTAGCTATCACTGTACCAAATTTGAATGCAATCGGTGCAGTACATTAGGAGATAGCTAGCCGCCATTTTGTCTCAAGATGGCGGACTGGCATTGCCATCCTCGGATGCTCAAAAGTATTCACGCAAAATTTGGGAGCAATCGCATCAGTGATTCTAAAGTTTTTGAGGCACATACATATATGTATAGTTAGTTATATACTTTTCTTCTTTATACATTTTAGGTTTACTATTATTATTTTTTTTTAAATACCGTGAAAAGGGGTCACTTTGATTACAAGGGGCTACTTTGATTTTTCTGGGGAAAACTATTTTTGTCCAACTTATTCCAGTATGTGACTAGATAGGGATATTTTATTTAACACGGTTTGTCACACTGATCCTACTGATGTCAGAACTTAACTGCGCAAAATTGTGAGTACTACCAGTTTCTTAAAAAAAAATGATATTTTAAAGTTAAATAAAATCTACTTTTACATATGCGTTAAACTTCTATGTACACAAGTGTTTTGGTTATATATCGAATTGGTTTTTGTACACTATGTAAAAAGGTTGTTATCTGGCATGATAAAAAGTTAACCTCACTTTCAATATGTCAAACCGAATAGATTCTACGGGTAGTTTTATCATTTGGGGCGCCTTTGATACAATTTTGGGGCTACTTTGATTTTAAATAATTTACGTTTTAAAATGGGGTTATGTTTCTTGTAGACTAAATTTGATTTTATAAATTTTGTTCAAGACAGCTGCAACCATGGTGCGAACCTATAGACGGCGTCTTGGCACAAGACAATACAAAAATTATTCTTCCGTCAAACTAGAAAAGGCCCTAGAAGAAATTGTTAATGGTGGAATAAGTATTAAACAGGCTAGTGCAAAATACAAGATTCCGTACGGGACATTATTTAACAAATTTCATGGTAGACATAGTAGGAATGCAGGAGGACAAACGGTATTATCATTCAATGAAGAAAAGGTTCTCATTGATGCTATACTACGTTGTGCTGATTGGGGTTACCCGTTAACTATGACTGATTTACGTAAATTCACTAAAAGTTACCTAGATCAACTGGGACGTGTTATTCCAAAGTTTAACGATAACTTGCCGGGGATAGACTGGGCCAGGTCTCTACTTAATAGACATAAAAGTGAGGCCTCACAACGTCTCGCATCAAATATATCAAGAAAACGTGCACAGGTGAGTGTAAAAGATATGAGAGATTATTTTAAAAATTTGAAAACAACACTGGACGGGGTGCCTGTAACGAACATATTTAATTATGACGAGACAAATATGTCTGATGACCTAGGCAAAACACGCAATATATTTTGGAGGGGTACAAAATATCCTGAAAAGGTAGTAAACCATTCGAAATCAGCAACCACTGTTATGTTTTGCGCTTCTGCGTCAGGTGTTCTCTTGCCACCGTATGTGATATTTAAAGCTGAACATTTATGGAACACGTGGACAACAGAAGGTCCAAAGGGCAGTCCATGTTGCACAAATCGTTGTTGCCTTCGAGGAACATCATACAACAGGACCAAGCATGGATGGATGGATTCCAGTTGCTTCAACGACTGGTTTTGTTCCGTATTTTTGCCTCATGCCAAAAGACTTCCGGGGAAAAAGGTTATAATCGGTGACAACCTTGCATCACATTTCAACATTGATGTCATAAAGAAGTGTGAGGAAAATAACATCAGTTTTACCTGCTTACCGCCCAACTCAACACATATATGCCAGCCGCTAGATGTCGCCTTTTTTCGACCCTTGAAGAGTTCTTGGCGATCTGTTTTGCTGGACTGGAAATTGAAACATAGCAAGATGACAACTTTACCCAAAGAATATTTTGCTAGTTTACTGACGGAATGTTTAAATAAAATGGACAGTGTGGCACCACAACATCAGCACAAAATAGGTGACGAAGAAGATTCAGCTATAAGCCGTATTGTACGGAATGGATTTGAAGCCACAGGGATTTATCCACACAACGAGAGAAAAGTGCTTGATAAAATATTACCAAGCGAAGAGCAACCAGATGAGACAAGCCTTAATAACAGCTTAACTGAATTTTTAAAGGAAACTCGATTCCAAAAACAAAACACTCGAAGATTAGCTCCTCGAAAAAGGCTAAACATACAGCCTGGTAAATCTGTAACTGAGGCTGGAAATTCAGATTCAACTGAAGAGTTATCTTCATCAGAATCTAAATCTGAATCAGAATCTACATCTGAATCGGAATGCGAAAGTTCGGTCGAACCAGAAACTGCAAATAAAGGTAATAATTCTGGACAGGATTCTGTGGATTTAATCAGCGATTTGGAACTGGAAAATGTACCAGATGAAGAAAGTTGTAAACCAAAAAATGTCACCGATAAAGACGATTCTGGACCAGTAAAAGCGAGTAAAGGCGACTACATATTAGTCAATGTAAATTCTGGTTTTTGAGGAATAACTGTTTGCTTAATTACGGATATCTTGGATACTTTGTAATAAAAATCACTTGTTCCCGTATATTTATTTTTACTTAGTAAATAAATTGTTTAAATGTTTTGTTAGACTTTATTTAGAAAATAGGTATTATTATTTATATTTATGTTAAGTAAAACAAATTTCACAAGAAACTTATACAGTAATAATGACTTTGACCTGAGTTTAGATCCCATTTCAAGTAAAATTCAAATTTTAAACACTAAAGATCGCAACTCCTATACATTGTTTAACGCTATTCAACTGCTATGCTCACGCTCAGCTCCGTGGCTCAGCCTCAACGGATGACGTCATCCAAACGCTGGGCCAGGCCTGTAGTATTTAGGAGGCAATGGTCTAATCATGGATGATATTCCTAATTTTACTGAGCATACTAACAAGCTGTGCCAGCAATCTTATTTTAAATTAAAATTGTTGTATCAATACAAGTATGTGTTAGATATAAAAACTAAGTCGTTACTATGTGACCTGCTGATACTGTCTTTGTCTAATTATGCAGATACTGTTTATGGACCTTTCTTATCGGTAGCTGATGCAAACCGTATTCAGAAGATTCAAAATACTTGTATAAGATTTATCTTCTGCATACCTAGAAGAGACAGTACTAGTAATTATATAAAATCTCTACACTGGCTGAACATGGAAGACAGACGTTTATTACATCTGTGTTGTTTTATATTTAATATTGTTAAAACACATGTACCTAAATATTTGTACACTAAAGGTATCAGAAGAAGTACGCAACATGATAAGACTTTAAGAAATAATGAGTGTTTGTCTATACCTCAACACAATACTAGTCAATTTAAGCATGGCTTTTCCTATCAATTTGCTACTTTGTATAATAAATTTAGATCTTTTTTTGTATCATGTAATACCGTATAGTCATTTAAACTTAAGTTAAGAGATCATCTTAATGTATAGTTATATTGTACTGTTAGGAGAGTTTGAAAAACAGCTTGCTGACAACTCTTCCTTTTTGTCAATACTTAATTGATAAATAAATATATTATTATTATTATTATTATTATTATTATAACCAGTGTTAACAGTAACCACACATTTAATAATAATAAACTTTATTAATCAACAGGAACAAGTCCCAATTAAAGATTAATTTTACATAGAAATTTACAAAGAGAAATTAGCTTACACTACTAGATAATAATAATAAGATATTAACAAAAGATAATTATGATAATAATGTTAGTACAAATTTTCGATATAAAATAAACAGTTATGTAATATGATTTAATATATTTCGAAATTCCTTAATATTTAAATACAAATCTAGGTCGGAGCTGTAATTATTGTATATTCTACACATAGAATTAATAGGCGAGACATAGTGGTAGTTGGTCCTGGAAAAATCACAAAGGAATGTAACGTTGCATCTGGTGTTACAAACGTTGACATAAAAATTAAGTTTACATAAAAGGTTTGAATCATCAATGTAATTATTTACGATTTTGTACAGGAACATAATTTTATTCTTTGTACGTCTTAGTGACAAAGGTTCGAAATTGAAAACATTTAACAATTCAATATAGTCACTCTGTGGCCAATTACGATGCAATCTGTAGAAAACTAATTTACAGAATTTCTTTTGAATTGTTTCAATACTATTAATTAAGTATTGTTGGGAAGGATCCCAAATCATACATCCGTAATCAAGTTTTAGTCCAGTAACCTTGTCATGGTTATAATGGGCCTAAGTTGCATCAAGTGGTGGTAGTAGGTTTCTATTTTTTTTTCTTGTATAGGATGTGACTGAGATACAAAATCCAAGTTTTCGACCTCGGCAACCCTCCGGAACACTTTTGAATATCTCAAAAACTGCTAAATTTTTGCACTTTTTTCGGTTTCTTACCATTTTGACTATGAAGGAGCACGATTTCGACAAAAACTATTCTATACATTTTTAAACTAGATTAAATTGTCTACAATCTAAGACCAGAATGGGCTCGGTAGTCCTAATAGTTTCCGAGATACAGCTTTTCAAAGTTTGGCAAAATATACAGATTTGAAACACCAACCGTTTCTCTCTACAAAAATTTTACTATATTCTCTCGCGGAAGAACTTTAAATTTCAGCTCAAGAAAGACCATTGAAAATTTTTGACAGAATGTATCTTATAGAAAAAAGTACGAGGAATACAGTGCTGCAAACCGGAAGTCAATATCATTATTCGTTCAGATATTATAGTTAATTAAACACAATAAACAAAAGAATAAACAAAATTTTTACTATATTCTCTCGGGGAAAAACTTTAAATTTCAGCTCAACCAAGACCACTGAAATTTTTTGGCACAATGTATCTTATAGAAAAAAGTCCGAGGAATTCAATCCTGCAAACCGGAAATTTCTATCATTATTCGTTCAGATAATATAGTTGATTAAAAACAATGAACAAAAGAGTAAACATAAATTTTACTAAATTCTCTCGCGGATCTGTCGAAATCGTGCTCCTTCATAGTCAAAATGGTAAGAATCCGAAAAAAGTGCAAAAATTTAGCAGTTTTTGAGATATTCAAAAGTGTTCCGGAGGGTTGCCGAGGTCGAAAACTTGGATTTTGCATCTCAGTCACATCCTATACAAGAAAAAAAATAGAAACCTACTACCACCACTTGATGCAACTTACGATGTACTAGGTTACTGGACTATTTACTTAAAATTAGTGATTTAAGCAGAGTTGTGTAACACAGTATATTATTGAAATCAGGAGTAGATCGTAAGATAAAACCTAAAATTTTGTTACATGAGGTAATTAACAATTCGATATGATAGATAAAAGTTAATTTCATATCAAGGTAAAGACCTAGGTCTTTTACAACTTCAACACGGCTAAGTATTGTAAGATTCATTTTATATTCGTACAATATTGACTCCTTTTTCCTTGAAAAACTTATTACTTGGCATTTTTTGATGTTGAACTGCAATTTATTTTCAATTGACCATTTGTATATAGAATTTAAATAGGATTGTAATAAAGAACAATCTTGAGAGTTTGACACTGTTCTATAAATTTTAAAATCATCTGCATACATAAGATAGTTGGAAAACTGTACAACATTCGTAATATCATTGACAAATAATAGAAATAGTAAAGGGCCCAGCACTGAGCCCTGTGGAACTCCCGAATAGGCTATAAAGTTTGGAGAAGCAAAACCGTGGCAAAATACATATTGTTCTCTGTTAGATAAGTAGGATTCCATTAGAATATAAAGGTTTTTGGAGAAACCTAAAGCAGCTAATTTTTGGAGTAAAATAGGATGACTGACGGTGTCGAACGCCTTTGAAAAGTCTGTGTAAACCACATCAATTTGGTTTTTGTTGTCAAAGGCGTCAAAGATAAACTGTACAAAATTAAGTAGATTGGATGAGGTTGACCTACGGTTAACAAAACCGTGTTGACGATCGCTAATATAATTTTTGGTTTGGTATTGAATCCGTTTGAACAGTATGAGTTCGTAAATTTTTGCTATAGAATTTAGACATGAAATTGGACGATAATTCTTTATTTGATTTTTGTTTCCTGATTTTAGTAACGGGCAAATTTTGGATGTTTTCCACTTATCAGGAAAAATGTTTTTAGATAAACTAAGATTGAAAAGCTTAGTAAGAGGAGATATTAATAATTCAGAACAACCTTTGTAAATGTATATAGGTAAATTATCCGGACCTGTGCTTTTCGTATTTTTTTGTGCTTTAATGGCTGCAGTAACCTCGGCAGGGGTAATTGAAGATACCTGGATTAAGTTGCAGTCAGCAGATCTTTTTTCTATATTAGAACAATCAGTAGTTATGTTATTAATATCACTGTACACGCTTTTAAAAAAGTTCGCAAATGCATCTACTATATCTGGTCCAGTATGAAAAGGTGGATCATCAAGATACATAGGTGTTGGTATTTTGTTGTTTACGTATTTCCAAAAATTATTTGGGTCATGTGTGATACTTTGTTGTACAAAGTGGAGGTAGGTGGTGTGAGCATTTTTTATTAATGACTTTACTATAGCTCGGTGGTTTTTAAACTTATTTAAATGATAGTTAGTACCGGACTGTCTATATTGTTTTCTATGATGCTCTTTTATTTTCAGTTCAGATACAATTTCAGGTGTGTACCAATTAGGATATTTACTTTTGCGCGTTACGGTTTTTGGAATACAAGAGTCTAATATGGTGTTCAATATAGAGTAGAACCTGTCTGTAGCTAGGTTTATATCTTCACAAGAGTCTAACCACTGCCAGTCAGCAGCATATAACATGTTGTATAATTGAGTATAATCACCGTTCTTAAAATCATACTTTACATAAGATTTTGCATTTACATTAGTTTTAAGAGAAGTAGAAAGTGTGCAATCAAAGTACAGAGCAGGGTGGTGATTGTCTTCGGGAAGTAAGCTACAGATGCTTTTTGAGACATTTATGTTTAAATTTGATATGACAAGATCCAGTACCCTATTGTTATAATTTTAAACTTTATTGCATTGTTTAAGATTTAAAATGTTTATAGAATTCACAAAATTATACACATAATTGTCCATTTGGCCGATTGCATAATACTGACTTAGATTTGTCAAATTAAAATCGCCTATGATTAGAATATTAGAGTTGTAAATAAATGGCAACGTAGAAAGAACTTCGTAAAATACTGAATACTCTTCTAATGAGGTGCTTGGTGGAATGTATACGGCAACAATGTACAAGGCATCGGAGTTGCCGTTAGAGTTTATTTTTACACAAACGGCATCAATGTTCACAGGTTGACAGACCAATTCATAGACTTCAGAGTTTATAGATTCGTTTGTGGCAATTAGTACACCGCCACCTCGACTTTTGCCTGTGCGAGCTCGGTCACGGTCACTTCGGTAAACACAGTAGCGCGAATCTAGTAATTCACTGTCTTTGATGTTATCAGTTAGCCAGGTCTCCGTCATGACGAGAATATCGAAATTAATAGTATTCACACTCAAATAAAGTTCGGATAACTTGGTGTTGAGGCCGCGCACATTTTGATAGTAGATGGATAGCTGGCGACGGGTGGAGTTCGAACTCAGTTTTTTTTAACGATACACGGTACAGAATTGATGTACTTAATAGTAATATATTCTTTCATTTAGTTCATCACGAGCCAAATTTAAATGATCGCGTTGCTTTGAAGTTAAATCGTTACGTAATTTTATGGACTTAAATTTAGTATTATCATTAAGTTTTTTAGAGTTTTTTAACACTTTGAGCACATCTTGTGGGTTTTTTAGAATTACCTTTAGTGGTCTGATTTTATTAACCGCTGATTTGCCAACACGCACTAATTTTATATTAGATAAATCAACTGACGGAGAGATTTCATTTATTATTTCTTTTATGGTAAGTGCATCGTTATCAGGAATAATTTCGGGAAGGTTGTACACCATAAAGTTTGTGGCGCGTTTATTACGTTCAATGATTTCAAAAATTAAATTTTCGGAATCTAACGAATCCTCATAAGTAGATCTTTTACTAGCTTGTAATTCGGATTTTAGGTTATTGAGTTCTGATTTTACTCCTTGAAGTTCTGTTGTTAAGTTTAAAATCAGTTGTTTTAGCTCGGCAGCATCAGAGGTAGATTTTGATGTTGTAATTAGTGCATCAAAGGATGCAGTGCAGGTATCGCAAAACCATTTTAGATTACGCATTGAGCGTAAGGTTCTCGAGTCAGCTGAAACGATTCCCGCACATTCAATATGACACAAAACGTTACATTTACTACACTTTATTGAATTAGTTGCTGTAGCTGTTTCATTACAAAGTTTACAATGTTGAGACATTACCACAACTTTATTATTTTGGTCGGAATATACTTGTTAAATAAATTTGACGAACTTAAGCACGTTACAAAAATTATTAGCACTGTTCACGGACTAAATTTTATTTTTGTAATATCTGGAGCACAGCCACGCTATTTCAAATTAGTAGGCTTAATCAGCAGAAAATTGCCGACACAATGATATAAGGCACTAAAATAATTATAATAAAATAAATCGCAAAATTAGAAAATAAGGCGGAGACAGATTGAACACTACTTCAAGGTAACACTAGCTATATATATATATATATATATATATATATATATATATATATATATATATATATATATATATATATATATATATTACCATAAAAACTAACAAAATCGTAATAAATCCTTGCTGTCGCGGCCTAATTATGTTTTATTTTAGGTCAGAGAATGTTACTGAACCGATAAATACCAAGAAAAGTAAAATTTAAGCCATTACCCTATTTTACACTTTGGCCCGTAAAAGTTCATCGCAAGGAAAGTTAATCGCCAAAAAATTAATTTCAGACATAATTCATGATCTGTAAATTCTTGCAGACAAATAAATCACAATGTTGCCATTTATGAACAATTATTGGAAATAACGTATAATTTTCCCCGCGATGAACTTTCTCGCGATTAATTTTCCCCGTGATGAACTTTCCCGCGATTAATTTACCTCGCGATGAATTTTCCCCGCGATGAACTTACCTGCGATTAATTTACCTCGCGATAAATTTTCTCCGCGATTAATTTTCCTGCGATTAACTTTCCGCGATGAATTTTCCTGCGATTAATTGTCTGGACACGCGTCAACAGCACTTACGCTAGTTTGTTCTGTATCATTTTGTTTTTGTTTGCATTCACTAGTAATAGTACTAACACTACTATCACCACCAGTTTTGTTAGCGAAATTAGCGTTTGTTTTCTTGAAATATATAAATAATGTATTATTCGACATCTATAAAGACGAAAAATTAAAATAAGTAAATTAAATGAAAGTAAAACCTACTTTACATTCAATAATAAATATCGAAAAATAAATAGTTAGGTTATATTTTCAGTCATCAAACACACAAATGCAGAATACAGTAACATAGTAACGTAGAAGTACAGCTAACCCACTTTTTACCTCTCGCCCAGAGAGGTATAGGGATCGTGAAAAAATTCGATGTCGAGATTTTTATCAATAATCACGGTTTAGCACCTTTAGAACCTATTTTGACTAAAATATTTACTTACTTTACATTTTTGTGAGTGTCTTATTGTGTTATATTTCGAAAGTGCCAAGTAGATTATGATTAATTTTTTACTAATAAAACGTTTATCTTTAGTTTGTTTATCGATGGGTCAGATTTAGAGTAGACTTTGCATTTAAGTTGTGTGAAAGTAGGCTCTACATTTTGCGAGCACATTTCTGCTTAAAAATTGCGTTATATAACATGTATACTTAAAATTTTCTGTTACTGAAGGTGTGTGCAAGATGGATTGAAACAAGTGTATGATCTGTCAGAAAAAAACTTCAGAAAATCTAAAATGTCCGTTCAATGCCCATGGAATCGGAAGACAAAACAACACCATACCGGTCTTTTTTGGACAATATCAATGCATTTAGAAGGTTGAAGTTATTGCCAGTGAAACTAAATTTTGGAATGACATGAATGCAGATGAACTGGTCCAAAACCATGGTGCATGGCACAAATCTTGTTACGTCAAGTTCAGCAATTTGAAGTTGGAGGGAGCTAAAAAGCGGGGAAATACTTCAGGAGGCAGTTCAACTGTGGAGAAACGATCCCGTAGAGAAGCTAGTGACAAAATGGCGTGTTTGTTATGTCGTTGAAGTGATGAACTCCTTCATGAATTTCGAACATTAACAGCTGACACGAACATAAGAAAAATGGCAACAGAACTGCAAGACACCCAGTTGTTGGCAGCATTAGAAGGTGTTGAAATCGCTACCGGTCTCACATAAGGAAACTAGAGCTGGATTTGGCGGAAGTATCTGCAGAGGAAAGTCAGATAAAGGCTAGAGCACTTGTGGAGCTTTATACTTATATAGAGAACTGTGTGGAATATGGGACCTTCTACTTTAAATTTTCAAAGTTCGCATGAACTTTATGAAAACCGATTAAAAATCCTTGGCGTTGAGAAGAAGATTAACAGAGATAGATTGAAGGAGAAATTGCTAGCTTACTGTCCACAAGTACAAGAACAAAGTGATGGAAAATATAAGATATTGATATTTGAAAAAGGCATGCGGGAGATCCTGCAGCAGGCCATGTCATGTGATCCTTTTGTTAGCTAAGACAGCCAAGTTAGTGCGCAAAGAAATTTCCAGTATCACAGGTTTCCGTTTTGATGGGAATTTTCCTTCTGGTTGTCAAGAACAGTTAGTGCCAACTGCTTTGAAGACCCTTTTATGTATGATTTCGAATGGTGCTGATATGAGTGATCAAGATGCTATATATTCACAGGCGAATCTCACAATCTGTCAGACCATTGTCTTTAACTGCAAGAAACATGTATCTTCATCTACGAAATCTCGGCATTCATTAGAAATGGAAACACCATTGCTACTTTACATCGGAATGAAGATTCACACAGACACCAGGTCCAAAGAAACTGTCAAGCAGCTACATCAATTGGGGCTCAGTGTAAGCTACGCCAGAGTTCTTCAAATTGAGAGCCAGCTTGCCACTGCTACCTGTGCTGATTTTCATGAGAAAGGAGCAGTAGTTCCAGCTCAGCTTAAAAAGGGACTGTTTACTGTGGGCGCACTTGATAACTTAAACCACAATCCTTCAAGTATGACAGCTGTGGGATCATTTCATGGAACTGGGATAAATCTGTTCTAGTTTCCTACATTGTCTAATTTGGGGGAGAAGCAGAGGGAGATGAGTCTGTCTATGGCTGTTAACAAGAATGACAAGTTACCAGAAATCTTCACCACTGTCCCAACTGTGGCTTTGAAGACGACTGATGTGTATGTTTCAAATCATTCAAATGATTCACAACCGAAGGTGGGACAGCTAGAAGTTGCGAAATTGGAGGAAAACAATTGGCTTCAGTATGCTTGCAAACTTCTGAAGAAAGAAGTACTTGAAAATACCGATACTGTTTCCTGGTCAGCTTTTCATGCCTCCAAGAATGTATCAGAATATCAAACTAGCCTTAGTCAGATGTTGCCTCTTTTCTATGAGAAGGCAGCTACGGCCTCCATGATTAACCATGGGATGAATGTCGTTCGTTGGGCTACAGAATATCTAAACTCTGGACAGATACCCGTTTTGGCAGTTGATGCAGTTGATGCCAAGTTCACACAGTGGAAATGGCCTCATACTCATGGAGAGGAAAAGTTCATAGTAATGATGGGTGGCTTGCATATTGAGATGGCAATGTGGAAAACGTTTGGTGAATACTTGGAGGGATCAGGATGGACTTGCGCATTGGCTGAAGCTGGTATTGCTTCAGCAGGCATAGCTGACTCTTTCCTTTCGGCCTCACATGTGACTAGAACAAGACATTCTCACCAAGTGACAGCATTGGCTTTGGAAAAACTGCAGGAAAGTGCCTTTTTACTCACTGAAGGATCACACGATGATGAAACCAAGGCTTTATGGAGAAAAGCAATGATAGAAAAGAGTCCTACATTCCAGTACTGGGACACGATTCTTAACATGGAGCTCCTGGGCCTCATTTTCGTAAGATCGCAGCGGGAAGGGAATTTCAATCTGTATGTGGAAATCCTCAAGGCCCTGGCACCTTGGTTCTTTGCTCTCGATCATCACAATTATGCACAGTGGATTCCAATACACATCCGAGATTTGGAATCTTCCACTTTCCAATCTTGAAGAGTTTGAGCAGCAGGGTCACTGGGTAATCCACAAAACCAAGAACAGATTCTCAAGTATACCAATTGACCAGGCACATGAGCAAAATAATAAGGTCGTTAAGGGCTCAGGAGGTGCTGTTGGTCTAACCGTACATCATTAAACAATTAGAAAGCTGTAAACGAGTTGATGTAGTGTGGGACAAATATATTCCGACAAGCCTCAAAGAAGTCACTAGAAAAAAAAGAGGTAAGAGGTATTTGTGTAGTTTTTGGTACAGGCAAATCCTTTAATTATATTAATATTAATGCTATCTACGAGAAGCTGGGTGTAGATAAATCCTTGGCCCTCCCTGTATTCCACAGTTTCACGGGATGTGATAACCACATCATAATTTTTTGGGCGAGGCAAGAAATCTGCTTGGGAAGCATAGAATTGTTATCCTCAAGTGACACGTGCCTTTACCTACATAGCACTCCACCCTTACACAGAACTTGACAACGATAATGAAAATTTCAAACTACTAGAACGCTTCACTGTGATATTGTACGATAAGAACTGTGATTTAGACAGTGTAAATGAAGCCAGGAGGGAGCTGTTTTGCCACAAGAGCAAATCAATGGATAAACTTCCACCGACGCAGGACGCGCTACTCCAACACTCCAAGCGGGCTTCATATCAAGCAGGAGTATGATGTACCAGTGAGCACAGTGGAAGCATAGGGCTGGACTCATTGGAATTGCACTGAACTGTGCAAATGCCAATGTTTTAATACGACATAACCAATTAATGTAAAGACAATCCTCACGTATAATTATGTATTTTATGTAACTTTTCATTCACTATTTGAATTATTGGTGAATAGTTTGTAAATGTAAGCATATCCTTAGTAAGTAATGTGTGTATTGAATATCGCATTTAAACTTCGTTCATACGATTGTATAAATTTGTTATTTTTCAAAATCAGTTAACAGATTAAAAGTCATAATTTTTACATATAATCAGTTAATGCATAAATAAATAGTCTGATACATTCAAAAATTGTGTAGTTGTATTCCTTGACACCAAGTTTGTGATCCTAAGTGACTTAGAAGCCGAGATATTGATAATATACCTATATTTCAAAATGGCCGCTATAAAATCCAAGATGGCCGACGGAGGAGGTGGTTTCTATCAAAAATGAAAAGCTCAGTAGTTACCTTACCTGTTCCTAAAAAAAATTGGTGCTTTTGTCCGGTGTGTCCACATTAACCCTAAATTCGGCGTTAAGCGACCCCACTAGTATCCACTCAAGTAGCATCATCGATTCATTATTAACTGGATATAATGTAATAATAAAATAAAAATTATATCCGCAAAGAGCTAATTTGATTTCAATGACAATCGGAATCGGTACGTTGCTTGAAGAACTACTTTACTTACTTATCCGGTCCTCTTCTACCTTTCAGTGTAGAGGAATTGCGGTTACATTTTGTCTCTATTACAAAAGTCTTTCCACTTCCTTCTGTCTTTTGCTGTCTCCATGGCACTGGCCCACTCACAATTCTTTTTACTTAAAACACCTACTATTTGTTTATCCCACGATTTTCTAGAACGGCCTCTTCCTTTCTTTTTAACCGAGACCGACCACACCTGTTTGGCTGTTCTCGAGACTGGCATCCTCACCATATGACCCCACCAGTTTAGCTGCATTCTTTCTATTCTAGCCTCTAGTGATTCTACTCCCAGACTGGCTCTGATTGTTTCGTTTCTAAGTTTATCCAGTTTTGTAACACCCATGATCCTTCTTAGGAACTTCATCTCGCATGCTCTCAGCATAGATTTGTGCCTGTCTGACAGGTTCCATGATTCTGCCCCATATAACAATGCTGGTACATATACTGTATTATAAATCTTAATTTTCGTTCTCTTGCTCACTTCCTTTTTATTAATAAATGACTTAATCAGTGAAAAATAGATCTTATTTGCACAGTTTATTCTGTTATTAATCTCTCTGTCCAAGTATCCGTCATTTTGAATCATAGATCCGAGGTACTTTAAGTTTCTCACTTGTTTCAGAGTATCGTTACCAATTCTAACTTGTGTCTCTTCTCCCTCCTCTCCCAACACCATTATCTCAGTTTTCTTTAAATTTATTTTCATGTTAAATTCATTTAACTCTGTTTTCCAGTGTTTTAAATTCTCTTGTAAGTCAGCATACAAAAGTTCCTTTACTATGACCGGCCGTAAGTTTCTGTAACCGATTGCTTTGGTTTTGGTTTTTACTGCTTTCGTTACTTCATCCATTACTGAAATAAATAGTAGCGGGCTTAGAATACTGCCTTGCCTGACACCCTTTCTTGTTACAAATGCGTCTGTACAGTAATTCTGGATCTTTATTACGCTGCTTGTTCTTTTATATATGGATTGTATTGCTTCTATTAAATGCCTTGGAATTCCTCTCCTTCCTAGAACGCTCCATATTTTGATCTGTCTACTGTATCGAAGGCTTTTTGAATATCTATGGCACACGTGTAAATTTTCTCTCCCTTCTGTATAACTTTCTCGCTGATTTGTCTCAGCGTAAAAACCCACTCTTGTGAATTTCTTCCCTTTCTGAACCCAGCTTGAGTAACTTCAAGTGTAGGTTCGATTAGTTCTCTCAGTCTCTTTTCCAGAACCCTTTCGTAAATTTTACTGGCCACGCATAGTAATGATATACCTCTATAGTTTTCGCAATCCATTTTGTCTCCTCGCTTATGTAGCGGCATTATAATAGCTGTTTCCCACCTACTCGGAATTTTCTTCTCACGCCAACAAGTATTTAGAATAATTCGTATTGCCATTTCACCATCTTCTCCCATTAACTTCAACATTTCGGGTTTAATTCCGTCTAAGCCTGCGGCCTTTCCGTTTTTAAGTAAATTTAATGCTTTTTTAACTTCTTCCAACGTTATTTCCTCCTCAAAGTTGTGGTCTGTACATAGCCCATTTTCTTCGTTTTTAGTTATTTCGCTTACATCCGAATCGTCCGTCCCCTCTAATAATTCACAAAAATACTCTTTCCATCTTTTTTTAATATCTTCGTCCTTATTCAACAGCCTGCCACTGTTATCTTTAACCCAGTGTACCGTTGCACCTTTCTCCCGCGACAGCCCTTTTAACATAGTATACAATTTTTTCCCGTTCCCTTCTCCTCCATTTTCCAAATCTTCTCCAAACTTTTCCCATGACTGGGTTTTAGCCATTCTAACTGTCTCTTTTACTTTCTTTCTTTGCTTTTGATATCTGACATAATCTTCACTTGCTTTCGAACTGAGATATTTTTGCCAGCAACCTTTTTTAATTTTAATTTCATTTTTAACTTCGTTATTCCACCAAGGTGTCTGTTTTCTCTTATTAGATCTTTTTATTACACCACAAACCTTCTCCGCTGCTTTCGTTAAAGCTTCTTCAAAACTATTCCACATTTCATTTAAATCATTCGATGTCCAGCACTTTCTTCTTGACTCCAATTCCTTTCGCACCTCATCCTTATACTTCAATGCGTACTCTTTTTCCAGTAACTTATGACTTCTGATGCTTTTAAATTCTACCACCTGTGGGGAAACTTTCACCCTGTTGTTTTCTATCCATTTTAACTTTGCTTCAACAAAATAATGGTCGCTACCTAATTCAAATTGTCGCTTAACTCGGACATCTTTAACTATCTTCCGGTCTGACTTTTTCATTAAGAGCAGATCAATTATCGACTTTTCTTTTCTGCTTTCTACTACTCTAGTATATTTATGAATGTCAGGATGCTCAAAAAAGGTGTTTGTTACAAATAGGTCGTTAACAATACAAAAATCAATTATTCTTTGACCATTCGAGTTTAATGTTCTTTCGCCATGCATTCCAACTGAATTCTCTGATGTTCTTTTATTATTTCCTACTCTCCCGTTAAAATCTCCACCTATAATGAAGGAGTCCTTCGCATTTTCTACTTGGTCTTGTAGACATGACCAAAAGGCATCCTTTTCCGACTTTTTATCTGATTCGTTTGGAGCGTACACTATAATTATCGTCACTTTAATATTTTCCTTTATTTCATACTGGATATTCATAATTCTTTCGTTAACGAAATCCCAGCTTTTCACTTTATTTAAATTTTCTCTGTACACTAGACAACCTACACCCGCTTGCCCCCACGTGTTGCTATCTACACCTGAGTAAAATAAGCCATGGCCACCGTTTACTACTTTAAAGCCTTTACCTTTTAGTTTAGTTTCTGTGACAAGCATTAATTGTGCATACGTTTTGCTGAATTCATCGATTAGTTCTTCCTCTTTGTTCTTTATACCTCTAATATTCCATATTCCCAATTTGAAATCCAATAATTCGTTTCCTATACTCGTTGTCCTTGACTTTGCCCTGTCCTTTGCTTGAGTAACTTTAAAAGTAGGTTCTAGTTTTTTGACTCCACAACTCCGTTCAGTTGCTTGTCCCAGATGTGGTCAACATCATCCAACGTTATTTTTTGGTATCCAATTTTGACTCGTTTTCCTTTTGATTTCTCTTCCTTTGCAATGCTCCTAATTTCCCTTTGGATATTTCTCTCTTCCCATGTGAGGTCGTTGTCTATGTACATAGTAGTATCTTTTAGTTTATTCTTGGCTTCCATAATCCTCTGTTTCTGCTCCCAGTTTGCCATTTCCGCTTTTATTACTTCTTTCCTTGTGCCCTTATGTAAGGTTATTACATGTTTGATATTAGCCTTGACTTGCAGCTCTTTATCTAACCAGTCTGAAACTCGTTCTTTTGTAGTCTGAGTTAATTTTACGCCTTTTATTATAATATTATTTTTCCTCTTTAGTTTTTCTTCTTTTTCTGCCCTCTTTTCAAGGGTATCTATCCTGGCCATCAGGCTATCCTTTTCCCTTTTCCAGGTTAATTCTTTCTTTTCCAATTCCAGTTTTAAATCATTTATCTCTTGTCTCAGCATTTGCGTGTTTGTATCCAATTTCTGTAGCATTGTTTGCATCATTGCCTTTAGTTCCTCCATTTCTTCAACTTGAATCACCTGTTCCTCCGCTAAAACAATGCTACTACTATCCTCTCTGATGATTAAATCCTCTTTTTGTTTTAATAAATTTTCTCTGTTTCTTTGCTCTGGTGAACGGATCACTTTTTTACTACTCTGAAAAATCTTATCGTCTGCTTGAAGAACTATAAACAAAATTACAAAAAGTAGCCTAACAAAAACCAAATTCACATATTACAGTGTCAAGGCGGGAGGTTATGTGCTGGCCATATCAGATTTTTTTATAGGAGTTAAGGCGGTGAGCGATGGTAACGTACGTCGTAGGGAATGTCGTAGGGTAACTAATGGCGCCACGACATAATTGTAGAAATCTGTTAGAAGTGACAGTTCATTTCAGCGATTTAAAATTTTATTCTTAAAATATGTTAATTGTATTTTTAAAATGCGTGTTTTTTTATTGATTATCAAATATAAAGTGGGCAATTCTCGGGAGGGCGGGGGGAACTATGCCTCCCCGAGAATGGCAACCGATTGGGTTCGGGGAGGCTTCAGCTCCGCAGCCCACCCTCAACCCGTAGTCGACGTCTATGTCGACAACAATGGACAACTCAACAACAATCAACTGTTTTCAGGGAGAAGCGGGTGCAGTCAGTTCACTTAAGGCTGTCGTCAAAAGACAATTTTCCGTAATTCCAATTTATCTCACGAACGGTATTGAATATATGACTGAATTTTTTTTCATAGACATATAAAAGCGTGTGTGAGGGAATGAGCGGAAAATTTTATTATTATTTGTATTAATAATATGAATTAAGGATGTTACATATATAATTTAAGATGAAACAAAAAAACTGTCTCGCTCATCCCCAAGTGAATAATTTAAGGAATTTAAAATTTCAAAAACTAATTTTTATACCAAATAATAGAGAAACTACGATGGAATTCGGATCCACCAATAAGAAATGTAGAAATGTTGCAAGCAGTTCAGCCGTTTTTCGCTAGATGGCGCTATCAAGGAACGATATGGCGGCAATGAAAGATTCAAACCGCGGTATTTTAGCTTTGTTTAATTGTCTCTTTTTGACCAAAAGATAAATTCTACTTTTAAAATCTAATATGTCTAGCACAAGACTTCCTGTCACATAGTATCTTTAATAATTATCTATAAAATTTTATACCAGTTTCAATCATTATTAGGTATATATTTTTGTAATTTTAAGCAAGTACCAAATAATACTAAATACAAGAAACTTTATATCCTTTAGTTTAATTATTTTACTTCCTTATTTAACAACCTCAATATTTCGGTCGTCAGTTGCGATCTTCCTCAGAAGATCAAAGATACAGATACAATTAAAAACGTACCTGTGAAAAACAATAAAATTACTTATAGAAATTAAGTATGTGTCTTACAAGATGCACATTATATAGTATACCTACACAAATTTTTCGACCGGTCGCTAAATCAAATTCTTAATATAATATGTCTTAGTTAAAAGTTAAATAACATTATTACATAATTTAATTAAAGTTACCTATATTTTTTAAGACTTTAGATATTATATTATAATGTGTTGTTATTGCTTGCACATGTTTGACCACTTAGAAGGCTCCACCCATATGTAGGTGTCAACAAATGTATTTTGTAACAATTGGTGCATTTTTTGAATCGCCAGTTAGAAGGGGCTGTACCAAAATTGAAGAGTGGTTTTGAAGTGCTATTGAAGTTCTTGTATCTGCTCACATATTTCGCAAATTATTATCAGACGAAATGGTACATTGAATCAGATATGTAAATATCAATTAAAAAAAAAAACATTGATTATTTCACATAATGCAGATTAAAAAATGTTTGATATTGTATTGTTCTTCCTAAATGGGTTAAGTCATGACTTAGGTCGTTTTGGAATATTTACATGCTATATAATGAGCATTTTAATAATCAGTAAAATGGTATTTTTATGTTTTTAATTAATTTATTATTACAAAAAACACTGCAAAATAAACATAAATGTATAACTTTACAATCTAAGCCACAAAAACCGCGGATTGGAAAAGAACCGAAACTGACTTAGTGCCTATATGGAAAAAAAATCTGAATTCTAGATACAAAAATCGTATGACTAAGATCGTTTTGGGAACTTTAATATATTTATTATTGTAGAGTTTTGAAAACTGAACACAATGATACCAACTTTAGCAAAAATGAAAAAAATGACAGAGCGTTTTGGAAAATCACTCTTCAATTGTTTTTATTCCAAATTTACTTTTATAAAGTTAGTTACCAGAAAACTGAATAAGTGAATAGGTATACTAATCGATACAGTGAAACGAGCGTAGGTGAACTTAATTAATAAAAGAAATCATGCCACGAATTAAGGGAATAAAAGCTACATGGCCTTCAAAAGCTAAAAAAGAGCTAAAATTTTTCAAACTAAGGCCCTGAATTCGGATACTGTTGAAGTTGTATCTAATGTAATGAACAAAGACAGTATTCCGGCGGGACCTAATGATTTAGCGAGTGATTTATTGTGTTATAAACGTGCTAAATTATCTTCAAAACGAAAATTAGATTTTAATTGTGAAGCTGGACCGTCGACATCTTTAAACACGAGTGAGCTATTGATTTAGAAGAAATGTGGTTACCTAAGGATGAATATGAAAAGTGCGAATAAACATAGTTTTTGTTTAAGAAGATAGTTTATAATTTTCTCTAAAAAATTTCAGTATTGTAAATCATTCCCTTGTAATTGAACGTGATTCTCAGCCTCCACTTGAGTTTGAATTTGAAAAATGTATCCAAGGAAACCGAATTGTAAATTTGAGTAGAGGTCTGGGATTAGTAAGTTATATTGAATTTCGCTGTACCATGTGCGACGAAGAAATAGTTCACAGCGCACATCATCCTAAAAATGTTGAAGAAATTAATACAAGTTGTGTGTGGGGTACTTTATCTACAGGCAGTACTTATTCCGCTACTAAGGAATTATTATCCACTTTGAACATACCTACTTTCAATAAATATTTATACCATAAAATTGAAAATGATTTGCAAAAAGTAACTACCTATTATTCATTATTCTATCATTGACATTTGTTTAATTAATTTAATTTAAGATTTAGCATGATCAAATATGGACAAGTATACAAGCAGCTGGACAAGAAGAATTGAATTTAGCTCTAGAAAATGGAAATGTGGATAGTGAAGAAATTCCCTTCATCACAGTAAATTTAGATGGAGGGTGGAGTAAGCGCAGTTACGGTCACAATTATAATGCCGCTTCTGGAGTTGTAAGATATTTTTTTTAAATTTCTACGATTATAAATAATAGAACACGGATTATATGCAAATGTCTGTAACAAAGATCTTCGCGATTCGTGCTAAGTATATTTGATACTAGTTTATATTTGCATATTTTGCATTTTTATGCATATATTTACAAATTGTGCATATATTTATCCTTTTTTTCCAAATTTAAAATTTACGATTACAGATACTTCTTACTTAGCTACCTACTGATGTTATTTTTATAAAAATTGTAGGTAACATTTTTAGAAATTTTTATCAAAATCATTAACAATTTAAGAAATAAGTGTACATGGAATTGAAAAACATTACATACATTATTAAATAATTATATTATTTTGTCCCTCGTATGTTTATGTCGGGATATAATTTTTTTCTTACACGTGCGGGAGAAGTGCCTCTTTCTCTCACACTTAGTGGTGGGAGAACGGCACGTTTCTCCAGCTGTGAAAAAACTAAACAGAGTTGGAGAAATCCGCCTTCTCCCAACTGTTTGTCCACCGCAAGCGAACTGAAGTTGGCGCGGTAACGCGCCGAAAATCCCTAGCGTTCTTAACCTCAAAACCATTTGTGCTGACGATGAAGGCTTTGATGATTCCGCACTTTTCGACATAGATTTCGATTTTTGAATTATATATAGTAATTTGAATAAGTACAAAAAACGTTTAGTTTATTATAAGAAACGGAACTGATTGTCATAACGTGTTCATTTGATTGTGATTTAATTGTGATGATATGTCAACGAAAATGTGAAATGATTTGATTTGAAGAATTTCTCATGAGAACGAATAATATATAGAACGTTCTCATAAGAACGAACATATATAGTTTATTTGCGTAAACCGTTGAGAATATGTAATTAAACAAGTAATAAGAAATTGCTCTGATTATTTATTAAACCTCAAAAGACATTCAGTGAAACTGAAAAGTCTAGGCCAAATTCAAAATATTAAACCATCCCTTAAACCAATAATTATAAGACCGTATAGATTGTGGGTCAGGAGTATGTGATATAAAAGGTGGGCTGAAGTAAGTTTCTCTAATAAAATAAGTATTTTGATACAGAAGATAAATTAACATTAACATTAATTAACATTAACTCCGTGGTACAATTCTGAACTTTAATTTGAATCTTTAAAATTTGCAATTATATAATTAAACTTTCTACCCTATTTAAACAAATATCAATCATATTTCTCCCAAACTCCCGTTAAAAGCATTATACAATACAAAGGCATGAAAATAATTAATTAAAGCACATCTGCCGCACTTGTAAGAAAAAGTAGTATACTTCACTGGTGGTAAGGGGCTCCCACCCGTGGGAGAAGCCCCTACTTCTTCCTCTAGTAAATAATATTATATGCACATTTTTAATTTTTTTGTCCACATGAATTTGAGCTCTAATAATACATTTATAATGAATTGTGTATTTTTTAATTTATCAGGCTGTTATTATTGGAAAAGCGACGGGAAAAATATTACATTTAGGCGTTAGAAATAAGTACTGCTCCATTTGTGCGCGTGCTGAAAATAAAAGTATTTCTGTGAAAGACCACATATGTTACAAAAATTGGTCAAGTAGTTCGTCCGCGATGGAAGCGGACATAATAGTTAGAGGCTTCCGTATGAGTGAAGAAATGCATGGACTACGCTTTGAAATGTTTATTGCCGATGGGGACTCAAGTGTTTTCACTAAAATTAGAGAAAAAGTCTCATACGGAAAATTTATACGTAAAATTGCATGTGTGAATCATGCACTTAAAAATACAATAAAGACTGATACAAAAAATGTAAATTTAGATGCTAGAAAACAATTAGGTACCCAAAGATGTTATTGAAAAACTAATAAAAACTGCACAATCTGCTATATATAGGTAAGTAATTCAAGCTATGAACATGGTATAGATATGTTGCCAATAGATTTTTTTTTGGCAATCACGAAGCTTGTCGATAATATGATTGCAATAATATAGGACATAAGACTCAAGATAGTATTCCTGACGATAAAAAAACTAGTTTATATAATCACATTTCTGGTAAAATTGAATAGGTATTATTAATTGGTATCAGATAAATAAATACGTTCATATTTTTGTAGGTTTCCTAAATGTTTTAATAGCGAAATCAGATAAATTATTAGATAATGAAACTAATAATCGCGCCGAGTTGTTCATGAGCATTTTGTGTAGATTTAATGCAGGAAAAAGAATAAATCTTACCAATAGAGGATCATTTCAAATGAGGTGCAATTTAGCTGGAATGAGATATAATAAAGGTTTCAATTGGCACACAAGTCCATGAAAGAAATTTGCAAATGAAAGTCCGGGGGTATACTTGAAAAATATATATGTAAAAGTATTTAATAAAAACACTTTTACTAATATAAAATATATAGATACAATAATAAAACGTTGAGAATATAAATAAAATGTTTGTATATACCTCACCGGCACGGAAAACGGGTCACTTATTTTTTTTAAGAAAAAACGCTAATAACATTTATGTTAAGGACGAATGTCGAAATATTACTATTGCTATATGTTAACTAGGCATACTCGAAGTTGCTTCCATTACCAACTCTTACAAACATTAACAATTTATTTAAATATTCCTTTTATATGCGCATCATACCGAAATCACGAAATTTATAAAATGCATAGTTATTGATTATGCTGGTATTATTTCTTTTCATCATTTGTTTTATTGTTTATTTGTCATTTTGATGTGGTGTGATGTGGTCTATGTTTTCAAAACGCCACAGAATGCAGAAATTGTAGTTTCCATCATCACTTTAATCGAAGACAGAAGAAGTCAACATTCCGTAGCTAAACGGTACAATTTATCACTTAGTACAATTCAACGCGTTTATACACGTTTTCTGGCGACAGATTTGCACACTAGAAGATCTGAAATAGGCCTGAGAAGACTCAAAAGCAACAGAAACGCTCGATTTTTTGTTTTGACATTGCGTCGAAATCGCACTATAATTGTCGTGGAGGCCCATAAATCATTACTACAATTGCTTATTGTGAATAATAGTAAACGTATTGTACGAAGAAGAGTAATAGAAGTAGATTTTCTGGCACGAAGGACCGCCATGCGATCACACCTCCTCCAACATTACCGAGTAGCTCGCTTGTAATTTTTTGGAAGGCGTGTAAATTGGGATTAAGGTGATTAGACTCGTGTTTTAGTCACTATCGAATCCCGATATTTTTAATGTCATCATATGGATGTGTAAAAGTGTGACGACCAATTGAGAAACTTGTGCATTCAGCAATACTGTAAGATTCCTGGAAGGATCAGTAATGGTGTGACCTGGGATATCAGTGATTTTGCGGATAGATTTATTCCTTGTTTCTATGGTAATATTCTATGCCGATAGGTACATAAAAGATATTCTGATCGACAATGTTTTCCCTTATGCACCATTTTAAGATGATAAATTTATCTTGATGCACGATAATGCGCGCCCTCATGCTGCTGCAATCTTGAACGATTTCATAAATGTTGTTAACATCAATCGTATGATGTGTCCAGCGCGGAGTACAGATCTGAATCCAATATAATTTGGGTAGTATTTATGCTCGATATAAAGATTCGAAGTCGTGTACCCGGTCCCAGTAGGCTTAGTACGTTGGAATAACTCAGAGATGCATTGTTATAAGAATATAATAATATCCCTCAAGATGGCATCAAGAACCTCATTTTGAGTAGGCCTCTACGATTGACGCGCGTTATAAGTATAAACGAATTGTGTTTATTTATGTGATTTTAATTTTTTTTAACTTATTTTTTTATTGTTTTTATGTCCATAATTTTTTCTTTTGATAATAAACAATTCGTAAATATTAAAAACATTAATTTCATAATACGAAATGTTTGACTATAATACTCTTTAATAAAATATATCATAGTTATATAAAATATATCATAGTTATATAAAATAATCAAGTGATAACAAAAAATTTTACAAAATAAAAAGTGACCAGTTTTCCGTGCCGGTGAGTGTATTTTCGTTGTTGTGTATAAACTAATGAACAATAAAACAATATATAAAATATAAAAGAAAACTAGATTAAATATAAATAAAAATGTAACATGTTGCCACATTACTCCCCCCCCCCTAAAAAGGCATGGGGAATAAATATAAAAAAATTGTAAAGTGGTGCAGGTTAGTGGCAAGTAAGGTAAATAATAAAGATGTTGTATGCATGTTTATGCCAGTGTCGATGCAATAATTACTGATTGCGGGGTTTGACACTGGCATGTGTTAAAGAATAAAGGTGAAGAGTAGCAAACGTAAGGAAGGTGGAGTGAAGATTGCAGAAGTTGAAGTTCAAGTTGAAGATGAGTCGGTTTGAGTCCAGTAGTTTGTATACTGGAAGGTTGAGTTTGAAGGAGCGCAAAATGTCTAGTTGTAGAAACGAAGAAGTAGATCTGTCAGGCAAAGCTTGATTGTCGATGAAGGACGAAGGCGTGAAGGATCGTAAAGCACAGGGGTCACCAATGTAAAAGTATTTAATAAAAACACTTTTACTTATATAAAATATACATAGATAAAATAATAAAACGTTGAGAATATAAATAAAATGTTTGTATATATTTTCGTTGTTATGTATAAACTAATAAACAATAAAACAATAAAAACAATATTTAAAATATATAAAATATAAAACAAAACTAGATTAAATATGTAACAGGCGACAGAACAGTATTTATTTATTTATTTGGTTTTTGTAAAACTTTCAAAATTACTTTTAACATTTATTATTTTTAATTACGCTTCACTTTGAAATTATTTTATATTTTTATTACCGTTAAAACTTGAGGAATTTGCAGTTTCTATGGTCTTTTGAAAACCTTATTTTTGGAAATATAACACGTGCGACTGCAAGACATTTTATTACTCATCTTTGAAAAAGGTTTTTCTAAATTGTTTTATTACTTGCTGGAATGTGTAACGGTTAATTTTAGAAGTTAGATTTAGTAACATTTTTCTACTGTCCTTGCAAGGTTCCTGTTATATCTCGAAAACCAATCAAAGTTGACGATCTTGAAGAAACCATCCCTTATGGGCTTTGGGGGGTGGGTGCATTTCTAGAAGAGGGGATGTAGAAACTGAAAATATTCCTCAAGATCAAAAAGTAAAGGAGTCGACTTTTATCCGCCAAGGCGATAAGTAGTCTTAACAGTCAACATGTGAAATTTAATAGTTTTGTTTTTGTAAATAGTTTAAGTTGTTAATTTAAAGTGTTTTAGTTTAAAATGTGAAGTTCAGTAAGTTCCACTATTTTGTATTTGTTCCAATTGTTTATAGTTAGAACACTGTTCCGGTCATATGTTTTATGTAATTTGCAATTTAATTTCCCTTTTTTTACAATTCGTTTTTGTGTACCTGATATTAATGTTAATTTTGATCAATTTGTATATTACCAATTTTCTTCACTTATTTCGTTGATTTAATTGTAATGATATATTTAATTTTAGTAATCACGTGTTTTGTTTTCTTTCTTATTTTATAAATTCCTCTCCGTACCCAAAGTTTTA
This sequence comes from Agonum fuliginosum, assembly GCA_947534325.1. Classification (NCBI taxonomy): domain Eukaryota; kingdom Metazoa; phylum Arthropoda; class Insecta; order Coleoptera; family Carabidae; genus Agonum; species Agonum fuliginosum. Next base: position 20,199,432 of record OX384041.1, read on the forward strand.
ATAAAGTAACCAAATTCAGATCTATCACTGTTACAACTGGTGGTAGCGGTGGGATACGAAATAAACCAGTTGCACAAATTTAGTATTTATATTGTTGCATGCCTTCATGAGTCACAGCTACCAAAATTTTTGTTCACTTTTGTAAACGTTTTAATTTTCTTATTAAATTGGAAATTTTCTGATGGATCAGACGTAGCCATAGAAGTATGTGTATATTATGTATCCTTACTAGATGATGACATAACAAATAGCAAGGAACTCTCTAACAGAGTCTCACGCTGTAACAAGAGTCATTTAAGATAAACTTTGCTATAAATATGAATAAGACAATGAAATATCATGATTCTTCTGTGTAAACTCAAAGGTGTAACTAATAAAACACGTCTGTTAAAATAAAAGATTTTTTTTATTATATATCGACCACGATCATATAATTGGCGCAGTCTGCTAGGATCACAAATAAAGAAGTCAGTGTGCTTGAAAAATTCGCCGTAAATCTGTACAGTGCTTTATTCAACAATTTCAATTGTTGCTACGTGTGATCGAACCAATAATCAACACCACGAAGAAACTCAAAGCCTAACACGCAAGAAGCCTTCGTAAAAGCAAAGCTATACCAATAAGCCTTCGCTTTTATCAACAATCAACCTAAACAGTGGTTGCACCAGAGGTCTATTCATACGACCCATCAGAGGTCTATTCGTACGACCCATCGAGTCCACCAGGCCCAGCAGTCCACTAGGCCCAGCAGTTTACCAAGCCAAGCAGTTCACAGTAGAAGATATCCGTCAACTGAACGTCATCAGCCCCTCGCAACAATTGAGATGTCAACAATACAGATACTCACAATAAACCTGTAAGTCTCATTGTTGTTTCTTTCCAACAAACAAATTCATGTCAGATAACGAATCACAGTCATCTGATACAAGTGAAGTACTTGATTACATAAGTACTTTAGTACGGAATATTTCTTTAACGCCAAGTAGGTTAAATATTCCTCAGATTCCTAATACGAATACAACAAATAATTCAGAAACCAAAATGACCGCTACTTATGCAGAGATCAAAAATCTTGCTAGTGTCATTCCTGAATATAATGGTGATGCAAATAGATTACCAAATTTCATAATTCAAGTAGATCTATTCTACGAAATTTTAAATTCAACGACTCTTGACGAGTTACAAAAGAAATACGCGTTCTCACTAGTTTTGAGTAAATTAACAGACAAAGCTATAAATTTAATCAATGAGAACACTTTCAAAAATTGGTCTGATTTAAATAAATATTTATCAGAAAATTTTGAAGACAAACTTACTAAAGAAACCATTTTATTAAAAATATTAAATGTTAAAAACACGAATAAAATTCACGAAACTTTAATACAATTCAAAAATGATTTTGCAAAGTACAAATCAAAAGTTCATTTATTAAAATATCATACCGCTCAGAAAACTATATTAATAAATGAAATACAAGAATTAGTCGTAAGACATTTCATTACATTACTACCTACTCACGTAAGAGGATCTTTCATTAACAACAATCCCACTACATTAGAAATGTGTGAAAATCTATTAACAAATGATTATAACTATGCACTCCAAACTTCTAAAAGTCCATTGTTAAGATCAGATATCCCTCAACAATCACAAAAATTATTTCATATACCTCCACAAAAATTCCCTGCACAACAATTTCCCTCAAAACCTATAAATATTCAGCAAAATTCTAACAAACCAAACACCGCTTTCGCATCCAAGCAAAACGCCTACAATGCTGTCAGAACTAGACAACAATTTAAACCACAACCTATGTCGGGAATAACAAAAAGTACAATCCCAATGAGTACACAAACAATAAAACAAAATTATTTACAACAAAATTTTGAATATGAACCTGAAAATTTCGAAACAACTCTCCAGGAAAACCTAAACCTCGATGAAAATTCAGATTTTGAAAACGATGATTCAAACAAAAATCATTTTTTAGAGTCCATAGAGCCTCAAAACCAAGAAACATAGTTATGACGTCAATTACTAACAAAATTCCTGTCATCAAGTTATCAAATTACAAAGTATTAATAGATTCAGGATCAGATGTAAATCTTATAAGTGAAAATACAGCAAAATTATATAAATCAAAAATCGTAAGTGAGAATTTAACGTTTAAAACAGCAAATTCAAAAGTACATTGTAAAGATTCCGTAACCTTAAAAATCTTTGACCAACCCCATAAATTTTTCATCCATACATTCAATAAAGATTGCGATTTATTATTTGGTATAAACATACTAAAAGATTTGAAATGTAAAATAGATTTTGCCAATGAAAAAATTAAGCTTAACGAATACAGTTTTGAAGTAGAGTATTTACCCGGCAAAACAAACAAAATTGCAGATTACTTATCACGAATAAGAGAACCTTTCAAAATTAATTATGTAATTGGAGATGTAACCGAAACAGATATATTTTGTCATTGCGTTTCTAAAGATAATCGCTTTGGTAAAGGATTAGCCTTACAAATAGATGAACAATTTACAAGTAAAAAATACTGCGAGAATAATTATAAAAATCAAAACATGATAATTCAAAATTTTGAAAACAAAGTAATCGTACATTTGTATACAAAAGACACCTATAAAGAAGATGTCAATTTAAAACAACTAAAACTTTGCCTTATTACCTTGAGAGATTACTTAATCAAAAACGACTTATTCGAAATTAATATGCCATACCTATCATGCGGGCTAGATAATTTAGAAAAATCGAAGTTACTTCAATTATTAAATAATATTTTTAAAGACACAAATATTCAAATCAATATTTACGAACTTCCACAAAATTTCGCAAATGCACAAGAAATCGATAATTTTCTTAAAAATCATTCAAATGATTCAGTAGAGAGTTTATTAAATAACGCGGAAGATATAGAAAGATGGTTAGAAAATTCCACAAACAATACTGTTCATTCCTCGCCAGAAGCACCTATAAATGGTTTAAAATTTTTAGAGAATCGAATTAATGTAGCTGACAATCAAATAATAATTCAAGAAGACGAAGAAAACAATGTAGAAATAAAAAGACTATTTGATCGTAAAAAATTAAAAATGATACTTTCATTAGAGCCAGAAAATAAAGAAACACAAATGTTTGAATTTATTCAAAATTATATAGTACCTAAAATACGATATTATTGTATCTGCACAGACGAAATTGCTAACATCTTAAATAAAATAATACAAGAAAAGTTTGAATTTGGAACAATAAATTTAATAAGAGTTAATCAACAAGTTGAAGACATAGAAAACGAGAATGAACAAGACGAAACAATATTCAATTACCACCACGGCAAGACTAACCACCGCGGCATATTAGAAACTTATAATAAACTAAAAACAAAATATTATTGGCCAAAAATGTTAGAAACTATAACGACATTCATAAACAAATGTGAAATTTGTAAAAAATGTAAATATGACAGACAACCCCCGAAATTAGAAGACCATCTTACACCAACCCCTCAACGACCCTTTGAAATTATAAATCTAGATTTATTAACCCTTGACTCAAAATATTATTTAACAATATTTGATCAATTTTCAAAATATGCTCAAATATATTTTATAAAAAATAAAACCTGTAATAACGTGATTAATATAGTTTCAAATTTTATTAAAGAAAGATTACAACCACAAACAATCATTTGTGACTCAGGAAAGGAATTTGATAATTTAGCGTTCAAAACATTTTGCCATAATAATCAAATAAATTTACATATTACATCTGTCGGTAATCCAAAGTCAAACGCAATAGAAAGACTACATTCTACCCTAATAGAACATTTGCGAATATTATTTCAAAAATATCCAAATAAAAATTTAGATGAAATCTTGACAATAACTATATTAGCGTACAATGGCAGTATACATTCTACCACGAAACTAACACCAAATGAAATACTATACGGTAGAGATTACTCACACATGCGACCAAGAATGACCTCAACAGACGAACAACAGATAGAAACATTTTTGAAAAATAAGCAAAATGAACATGACAAATTACGAAATAAAATTGTCAACGAAAAATTAAAACGCTTTAAACCAAATACTACCCATACCAAATTTAAAAACGCCACTCATGCATTTCTCAAACAAAATCCTAGATTGATAACAAAATTCAAAAAACCATTATTCGAAAAAGTAAAAATTGATAACTACAATGATAAAAACCATACTATTGAAGTAAAAGGGGAACGAAAGAACGAAAATAAAAAACAATGGTTCGACAAAAACTGCCATCATATTGTAAAAAAGAAAGTAAAGGCGAGGCTAAAATGGTTAAAAACAAACAACGTTGCTGACAGAGAGGAGTATGAGAAGATCAGAAAAATAAGTAATAAAACAATAAGGTCAGCAAAGAAAAACTGGTTAGAAGATAAAATAAGAGACATTGAAAACAAAAGTAAAAATAGCAACACAAAACAATTCTACCAAAAAATCAATGAACAACACAAGACATATAAACCAAAAATACTTAACATAAAAGATAAAACCGGCAAGAAGTCAGAGAACGACGAACAATACAAACAAGCCTGGGTGGAGTACTTTGAAGAACTACTAACAGATACAAATCATCTAAACAGTATTGACGAGCAGCAAGAACAAAACATAGAAGATACGTTAGAAGAACCTACAATCGAGGAAGTCAAGGAAATAATAAAAAATATGAATAACGGTAAAGCACCGGGTAACGATGGAATAAATATAGAGATGATTAAATACGGAGGGGACAAGCTATACGAAATCATTCATATGCTCATTGTACAAGTATGGAGAGAAGAAGAAATGCCAGACGAGTGGAAAAATGGAATAATCGTAACATTACACAAGAAAGGAGACCAGCAATCATGCCAAAATTACAGAGGGATCACGTTACTCAACACTGCATACAAAATAATGACAACAATAATACAAAAGAGACTAACAATGGAAACAAAAGAGATAATCTGCCAACACCAATGCGGCTTCGTCAAAGGAAAGTCGACAACAGACGCAATTCACACAGTGAAACAAATAATGGAAAAGGCACATGAATATAAAATGGACATAGAGATGCTCTTTATTGATTTTAAGCAAGCCTTTGATTCTATTAAAAGAGATGTATTAATGACAGCATTGAGTAATTTCGGAGTGACCGAGAAATTAAGGAGACTGATTCATATGACAATGAGAAACACCACAGCGAATATAAGGACACAAAAAGGAACAACACAAGAATTCGAAATAACCAAAGGAGTGAGGCAAGGAGACACATTATCTGCAACTTTATTTAACATAGCATTAGAATACACAATGAGGAAAATAAACAAAGGAACACTCAGAACAAGTGGTGGACAAATAATAGCGTACGCTGATGATATCGTTATCGCAACAAAAAACAGAGAAATTATGACAAAAATGTTAAAAGAGATTACAACAGAAGGAGAAAAAATAGGACTCAAGCTAAACGAAAACAAAACGAAAATAATGATATTAGGAAAGGCCTGGAAAAGGGAGTCCATATGTATAGGTGAACATTCTTTTGAAGCGGTAAAAAAATTCAAATACTTAGGGACTACACTGAATAACAAAAACGAAAGAGAAACTGAAATAAAAGAAAAAATAATAGCAGTAAACAGAGCTTATCACGCAAACAAAAAAATACTGCTGAACAAAATACTCGCAAAGAAAACGAAAATAAAAATATACAAAACAATAATAAGACCAATATTGTTGTATGCTGCAGAAACAATGACAATGACGAAGAAGGATGAAGAAGATTTGAGAATAGCAGAAAGGAAAATATTACGACCCATATTAGGACCAATAAAAACATCAGAGAATGATTATAGAGCAAGAATGAACCATGAAATAGAACAGGAATTAGAAGAAGATGTAGTTAAGAAAATAAAACAACAACGGATACGATGGCTAGGACATATATGGAGAGCAGACGAAAGAGAAACAATAAAGTCGATCCTACAATGGGCACCCGGAGGCAGAAGAAGACGAGGAAGACCAAGGTCAAAGTGGCTAACAGAAGTACAAGAAGATCTCAACAAAATAGGAATAAGAAACTGGAAGGAAAAAACTAAAGATAGGAAGATATGGCGAGAGATTGTTAGTAGGATATAAAACATAGGAACGGGGACTAATCCACCCCAATAAATGGATTTAGAGAGCTTCACGAAGCGGCGCAACCCCAATGGGGTGTTAAGCCACTGCATATATATATTGAAGTAAAAGGAAAAATTCATAAAAGGAAAGTAAAAATTGACAAATTAAAAACATGATTTGTTACAAATTCATATTCCTATCCCAAGATCAATTTCTCCAAGATATTCCCGAGAACAATGAATATAAATTATTAGAACTCGGTAAAACTCATATTAATGAATATGATTTACGAAAATATAGAAAATCAAATTAATAAATTAAAAATTCATAAATCAAATAAACAAAATTAAGATAACAATCATCATTTCTATATTATTTATAGTTTCTTATCCTTAGTAATAATATGTCTTGTCCTATTATATAAGTTTAGAACTAAGTTTTTCACCTGTTGTAAAATAAAAAATAAAACCCAGTAATAATAAGGAATCTGTAGAATTAAGTTCAATTAAATAATAATTATTGTAAATGGTAACCCTTTATTCTAATTTTAATATGTTATAAATTAATAAATAAATATAAGATAAAAATATGTAAGGGAAAGACATCTGATGAAACAAAAACTATTCAATTTTCTATTTCAACTAATAATACAGAACATCAGGTTTCTTCTCCATCCCCTATTTCTTAGCCATCATCTACGAGGGGACGTATTATGTATCCTTACTAGATTATGACATAACAAATAGCAAGGAACTCTCTAACAGAGTCTCACGCTGTAACAAGAGTCATTTAAGATAAACTTTGCTATAAATATGAATAAGACAATGAAATATCATGATTCTTCTGTGTAAACTCAAAGGTGTAACTAATAAAACACGTCTGTTAAAATAAAAGATTTTTTTTATTATATATCGACCACGATCATATAATTTGTATATACGTGGGACAGTTTGCAACAATTCGTCGCGGGTACGGAACAGGAATTTATAGAATATGTTTTTAGATTTTGGTTTTTAGAAAAAGCACGGGAATACGTAGAAAAACATGTTGAAGGGGTTTTAAATTTTCAAAATTGGGATGAATTTAAATTCTTTTTATTAGATTGTTTTTACGTTCAAAATTCTGAAATTATGTTGCCTCAAGATTGTAAAATTAGAAATTTTAATTCTGAAAACAGGCATAATAGCCCAGTCAATTTATACATTCGACCTTGCAAAAGGTCATGTAATTCTAATTTTTTAATATGTTGTTAGAACCCATGTTAACAGTAAGAAACCAAATTTGCAGCTTCGAAAGACCTGTGCGACCTGCGTAACACGTAAAAACCTGCAAAATTTTCGGAATTTTTTCAGTTGTTGCCAAATAACTCGTAAAATATGCGTTTTCGATATATAGTCGATCATATCATTTTTAAAGTACATTAAATTTGCAACAATTTAAGTCTAACCGCAGCTCTATACCTCTAATAGTTTCCGAGATATGGCACTTTAAAAATTAGCAATTTTTTCCAAAATATTTAAGTTGAATTTTTTTTGCTTTTTTCGTAATTTTTGTGTTTAATTAACTGTAATTTCTGAACGAATAAAAATATTGTTTTGCGGTTTCTTTCATTAAATTTTACGAACATTTCTCTATAAAATACATTATTTTAAAAACTTTTTAGGGCGTTCATTAAACCAAAATATCAATTTTTTTTCGAGAGAATTATTCAAATTTTTCATATTTATTATAAAAACATTTAATATTTTGGCGCAATGAACACCATAAAAAAAATTTACAACAATGTATTTTATAGAGAAATGATCGTAGAATTTAATAAAAGAAACCGGAAGTCGATAACTTTTGTCCGTTCAGAAGTTATAGCTCATTAAACACAATATATATATAAAAATTAGAAATCTCTTTACTTTCTCTCGGAAAAACATTTGATATTTTGGCTTAATGAACACCCTAAAATCTTTTTAGAATAATGTATCTTATGGAGAAATGGTCGTAGAATTTAATAAAAACAACCGGAAGTCAATATTTTTATCCGTTCAGAAGTTATAGCTCATTGAACACAATAAATATTAAAAATTTAAAAATTTCTCGATTTTCTCTCGGAAAAACATTTGATATTTTGGTTTAATGAATACCCAAAAAATATTTTAAAATACTGCATCTTATGGAGAAATGTTCGTAGAATTGAATGCAAGAAACCGAAAGTCGATAACTTTATCCGTTCAGAAGTTACAGCTCATTAAACACAATATAATTTATAAATACAAAATATTTGAATACTTTCCTGGAAAAAAAAGTTTATATTTTGGCTTAATGAACGTCCTAAAAAGTTTTTAAAATGACGTATTTTATAGAGAAATGTTCGTAAAATGTAATGAAAGAAACCGGAAGACAATATTTTTATTCATTCAGAAGTTACAGTTAATTAAACACAAAAATAACGAAAAAAGCTAAAATTTCTCAACTTTCATTTTTTTCAAAAAATTGCTAATTTTAGAAGTGCCATATCTCTGCAACTATTAGACGTACAGAGCTGCGGTTGGGCTTAAATTGTTACAAATTTAATGTACTTTGAAAATAATACGATCGACTATATATCGAAAACATAGTTTACGAGTTATTAGGCAACAACTGAAAAAATTCCGAAAAATTTGCAGGTTTTTACGTATTACGCAGGTCGCACAGGTCTTTCGAAGCTGCAAATTTGGTTTCTTACTGTTAACATGGGTCCTAACAACATATTGAAAAATCTGACGTGGCCATCACACAACCTTCCGCCATATCTAGACTTTAAACAGAAATGTATACGTACAATCTGGTGCCTATTTAAAATATACAAATAAAAATCTAAAATATTCAAACACAGAAATTAGTATCACCTGAATCAAAAGATTCATTCACACGAAAACTCTTCTGTGTTGAAGCAATCCTACGTTTAGTTAGGAACTACATTTAATAGCTTAATTATGACTTATATAGCGCTAGTATGCCAACTTGTCACCCGTCTCATCTGTCAATATTTTTTATACAAAAACAAAAATCAACCGAACATGGATTACAAGATTTCAATGTTTTATTTGATAAATTTATTTTTTAAATTTTACTGCAGTTCTTTAATGCTACCAGATAAAGACAATTTTTTTATAACGTGGATTGCAAATAACTTTTCCTCTTATTCTTATTACAAATAAATACTATATTTATCAAAATTTCTAGAAATTTTTTACACTTAATCTTTTCAATCTTCAAAAAATATCACTTCCGGTGAAGATATTTGTACCAAAATCTAATGAGCTCTTCCTATTCGTATACAATTGTAAAATACCAAATATCAAAATTTTTGGGTAATTCGTATTTGAGTTATCCAACAGACGGCATCGGCCCGAACCACACACATACACACACACGCACACACACACACACATACATACAGACATCATCGGGAAACTATCAAAAATGAGTTGGAAGGACCCTAATTCGTGCTCATTCACTAAAAACTCACTACCCGATTTTTTGCATGATTCCAATACCTTCCTTTACAGGTAAGCGGAAGGTAAAAATTAGAATTACATGACCTTTTGCAAGGTCGAACTCTGTTTTGTGTATAAATTGACTGGGCTATAATTACAAATATAATAATTTATTTAATATTACGTGTTTTTATTGCGAAAAGAAAAACCATTGTCAAAAATACTGCTCTGCTAAATTTAAAAATAGAAGAAAAGTAGATATTGAAAATATGATGTGTTTTAATTGTCAAAAATTGGTCATATTCTATTTAACTGTCCAGCTAAAGTAAACAATATTCAAATCCCTAGATTTAAACAGAGAACCAATCTAAAAGATATTATGTGTTTCCACTGTCAAGAGATGGGACATTTGCAAAAAGATTGCCCTTTAAAATATAAAGACGAAAATACTCGAAAAGATTACCCGAGTAGTAGGTTAAATAGTACAATTCCGGAACAGTGTAAGAGTAGTGGAACAAAGAACATTGTAAATAGTCGCGTAAACTATATTTGTAATCCAAACGATGAAGAAGACCCTTTCGAACATTTAAGACATTTAGATTTCGAAAATGCGCCACCGGATATGATTTTTCCATTGTATATTAACGGAGAGTGGTTTTTTCCTATGCCTCTGAATCGCAGTGTACAGAAGTCATGTGACGAAAAGCAAAATCAACCAGTTCAGTAAAGCAGCTCTGTGGAAGATGCTGGCTTAGAAAAATGCTCTGACTTAGAGAGTACAGAGGAGGTGAAGATCCCGGCGCTTAATTCTTGCATGACTGAATCTGACATTGAAATTCACGACGCATCCTTGGAGAAAACCGTTAATATAGACATTGCACCGGAAGACCGTGAAGAACAACTAGAAGAAAGCAAGATGGGCGAAGTCGAGTCAGCCATCAAAATTACCAACGTTGGAGAACGTGCAAGCGGGATTCATCAAATTTTAAACGATTCTAGCGAAAGCATCGAAAGTAAGGTTTGTTTAGGAAATGGCTCTGATGACAGGGTAGCAGAGGCCAATTTACTTGTCGATGACTTTTACGACTGCGAAAATGCAAAGTTTGATGAGGACGGATCTGATGAAGGAAGCATAGAGGGCACATTAGCGAGTGTTAAAAATGTGATGATAACCCCGTTGTACCAAAAATATATCGATGGCTCGACTTGCGCGAAAGATGAAGACAAAAGATTATTAGAAAACATCACGGTAAGTACTAATGAATTAGATACTTTTAAAAATAGTTGTTTGTCTTGGGGTCAATGAAACATGGAAAAGGAAACCGGACAAAGGGCAAGGAGAAATCCAAAATCACCGACGACGACGAGGAAGACCACCTGCTGAAGATGAGTCAACTAAGACGGGAAAATCCAAGTCCAGGATTGTTAATGGCCGCCAACTGTTCGTAGTTGACGGGATTTTCCATCGAGCTAGGCGCAAACGTCACGGAACCCAGTTTCTCGGAAAACGCAGACACGATAGTCGAGAAGTGAAAACCTCGACTAAAAGATTTTATGACGACCCATTCATTTATACAGGTAAAATGTTCAGTTTTGTTTATATTTTATGTTAAATCTTTTTCATAAGATATATGGTATAAATTATGTATTAGTTACAGCAACATTTGTTTAAATTTTCAAATAGTACTTTTGTTCCTCTTGTACAAGACTAGAAAAAGAAAATAATTTCTAATAATTCTGATTTGATAAGGAATCACAAATTTAGTTGATATTATAGTAATTAATAGTAGTTCTGTTTTATATGCTTTGGTAGTTGTTTTTCTATCTATTGTTGCACACTTTTAAATTATTTGATAAAAGCTTCAATAGCTCTAATATTCCGACTAGACGACTTTATTATTTGATGGAAACGACTTTGATTTGTATTTATTAGAGTTTAATTTTGATCGGATGCCAGGGAATATAATTTTGTTATTCCCCAGGAAGTTGCCTCTCCTGTCCTGTTGGTAGGCAACCAAAGTTTTAGTTTGACCAGAAATATATTGTTATTCTTAGCCTTTGATATTTAGATTTTTTTTTGTAACACACATCACTTCGGAGACAATAAATTTCAAATTTAGCAACAAAGTTGATTAAGAAACGTGGTGTTGTTTTTGAAAATCTAGAACATTTTACTTTATAGAATATTTCATGAGTTTAGAAAAAGAAGTAAGACAGTAATAAGAGCATAAGTACATTTCGTTTGTGTTGTGATACGTTGTTACGTACGATAGAGAAAACAAAGGTTTATAGTTCATGAAACAGTTAAGATGTCTTAGGGATAGACAGTCTAAGAATTGTTTGAGATATGTGTTATTAATATGGTTGCATTAATAACTTCTATTGCGTGAGAGAGCAAGTAGAAATGAGATATTCGGCGTATGATTTGTTTATCTGCTACAAGGGTCAGCGAGTCCTCCTATACCAAAAAACGTGCCTTGGTCAATCCGAATGATTCAGACCATTCTACGGAAGTTCTAATAGTTACTTCAAACGGGAATAATGAGGAGAGCAACCTTTTAAAATCAGAAAGTGTAGAGCCAGAAGTCAATGTTAAACCGCGGGGTTGATGGTCCGATTGATCCGATAAATTCCGCGGAGGAGATGGCAGTTCTCGTGAATGAAGAATGTTTATCTGCTACAAGGGTCAGCGAGTCCTCCTATACCAAAAAACGTGGCTTGGTCAATCCGATTGATTCAGACCATTCTACGGAAGTTCTAATAGTTACTTCAAACGGGAATAATGAGGAGAGCAACCTTTTAAAATCAGAAAGTGTAGAGCCAGAAGTCAATGTTAAACCGCGGGGTTGATGGTCCGATTGATCCGATAAATTCCGCGGAGGAGACGGCAGTTCTCGTGAATGAAGAATGTTTATCTGCTACAAGGGTCAGCGAGTCCTCCTATACCAAAAAACGTGGCTTGGTCAATCCGATTGATTCAGACCATTGTACGGAAGTTCTAATAGTTACTTCAAACGGGAATAAGAGGCGAGCAACCTTTTTAAATCAGAAAGTGTAGAGCCAGAAGTCAATGTTAGCGAAGGAAGGGAGACAGAAACGAAGTTTGTTTTCTTTGGAAGGTGTTTGTTTATCGGACGAAGAGTTCGTCAATATGTATGATACAAAGAAACGAAATGTACAGCTCTACATAGATTTGCTAATTCGAAATGAGTAGTTAAGATTAAAAGTTTAACGAGGACGTATTGTCTTTTATTGTAAATTTATTTTGTTGATATTTAGTAGTTGTTAAAGTAAGGTCAAACTAAACCTCTGGTGAAGATAGATTTAAGTTTTCGATAGTAGTAGTTCCAGTTCCTTTTATTATGTTAAGTAGATTCTAGATTATATTGTAGATTGTATGTACTTATATCGGATTACGAGTAGACTGTTAAAGACATTTTGATTATTGTATTCTAAATTTAAAGTTTTAAATTATTTTAATTATATTTTGTGTAAAAAGACAGCAGATACTGTTCGGTTATTTTGTTGCAGCTACTACCCACTCTAATTAATAATAATAATAATAAGCAACAGGCGAAATCCCCAAGAAGTTACATGAAGCACTCCAAGCCCTACAAATGCCAAAGACTAGCTACATCTCCATGCAAAAGGCAATAGTATTAGAAACATGCAGGATAGTTAGAACTGTGCTAAACATAAAGGAAAATATAACATATATACTTACGAAGCAAGCCAAAAACATCGCAGCCTAAAAAATAAGTACTCAGAGGGAATACCACACTATCCATACCATCTAGAACAAAACGTAAAAATCAGTTTTCATTTTGATTAAAAAAAATTAAATAAAATTTGTAGTATTGTATTTACTTACCTCTAAACGGGGTCGTTGTACAATAAATAATGTATACCTGAAAAGAGAAAATACAAATAATAATAATAATACTTTATTTCCTGAGACTTTTACAAAGTGTGGAGACGTCAAAAAATGTATGAGCATAAACATATAGATATAAATACAGAGAGTTTTTTTATAAGTAAACATAGGGCATATCATTAACATCATCATATCATAACATAGGGATAATTAACATACGAAAATAAATATGAAATATAAATTAAAGAAATGATAAATTATTTATTTATGTTTTCTACACTTAAGGTTAAATATTACGTTTTTTATCTCAAGAACTAGTGCTTTTATTTTTTTCATTTTTTAATCTGGTATTACTAGGTAAATGTCTAGTGCCATGCCGAAGTTTCATTCCAAATAAATACAATTTCGCGTTGTTATAGTAAAAAAACTAAAAAATTGTAAAAGTAAATTAATACCTCATTTAAGCTAAAAATATTGATAACTTTGCACGAATTTATTTTAAATATATTCCTTTTAACAATAACCAATGTATTTTTGCATTATAATGAATTGTTTATAACGTTATACCCAAAAATTTAAATAAATAGTAAAAATCATTATAAAATTATTATCACAAAAACTGTAGCTTTTATATGACTGAATTTTATTATGTGCATAATATAGTCATATTTATTTCCCAAAAAAAGTAAAAGTAAATGTTAAACAAAAGAGATATTAAATAAACAATCAATACCAATGCTTGGAATTCTATATAAGCATCATATCAGCAAAGACAAAGGTCTTCTAGTTCAACACATAGCAGTTTATTATGTTTGAATTATTTGTTGATATTATGTTTATAGAATGCAATTGATTCAACTCGACATAAATAAAAAATCTGAAGTGGACACCACATGATTTCCTCGCACGCCTATTAAACTGTTTATACTTTTCTTATTAACTAAAATGTGGAATAATATAAAAAAATCTGACGTGGCCACCACAAGACCTCCCGCCATACCTACTTTATTCTTTAACTTATTATACAAATATATTAATATATAAGTACTACTACTACTGCTACTATACTCACAAATATATTTTAGTCATTTTATTTAAACTGCAGAAGAAGATATAAAGCATATTTTACTATTGTCACTGTCATGTCATAATCATTTAAATTTTACGTAGTAACAAAAAATGTTAATCGATCATGGACTACAAGATACCGAAATACTAAATTATAAAAAAATACTATATACTTTAATTATTCTTAAATGATACCAGATATAAAAATATTTATAAAATACCGATTGTTGGTAATAATCACATAATCTTTCATTTAAAATTAAAAAAATTTGTCTTAAATTAAATATTTATCGAAATATTTGAAAAAAGTACTACTTCCGGTTTGTAGATTGAAACCAAAAATAGGAGGTGCACAACTAGATGCTATAACAGTCCTAAATACAAAATTTCAACTTTCTACGTGTAACCGTATTTGAGTTATGCGACATACATACCTACGTACGTACAGACGTCACGACGAAACTAGTCATAATGGATTCAGAAAAGGTCAAAACGGATATTTCCATAAAAATCTGAAAACCGAAATTTTTCGCTATTACAATACCTACTTCCTTTTTACTCTGTACAAGAAAGTAAAAACTGTGAAGATAAATCTTCAAAATATCGTAGCGTTAGTTTCATTTATAAAGTTGAAAATTACTAAAATAGGTACTAAGTTCAATTCTTACCACTTTAAAGAAATAACAAAATATAAATATTAAAAAAAAAAAGTTTATATATTTATATGCTTCCTTTTATTTACTTGAAATTTACGGAAATTATTTGCTGATATTATGTACATAGACTGTAATTGTTTCCACTCGAAATAACAAAATATACCTGAGGATAATTTTTTTTAAAATTTTGGTGTTTAAATTCTTCCATTTATTTAATTGAAATTTAGGGAGATGATTTTTTGTTGATGTTATGTTTATAGAAAGTAATTGTTTCTACTTGAAATAAATAACAAATCGTCGTCCATAATAAAAAAGTTGAAAATTATAATTTAGTTCTATATTTGCAAAGTGCATTTTCTAACGACGTGAAATAATAACGAAATATTAGGATAAATTTTAAAAATTGTAGTGTTCATATGCTTCAATTTATTTATTTTAAATTTTGGGAAATTATTTGTTGATTATATAATGTTTAGAATGAAATTGTGTTCTCTCGAAATAAATAACAAACTGAGAGTATAAACAATAAAAAATATAGCGATAATAAACTTTTTATAAAGTTCAAATTTAGTCAAATTAAAATTCAATTCTATATTTACAAAATGCATTTCCTCACGACTTGAAATAATAACGAAATATTAGAATAAAGTGAAAAAAAGTTGTAGTGTTTATATGCTTACATTTATTGATTTCAAATTTAGGGAAATTATTTGTTGATATTATGTTTATAGAACGAAATTGTTCTAAATTTGTGAAATTATAATTCAGTTTTATATTTACAAAGTGCATTTTCTAAGGATTTAAAATAATAACGAAATATTAGGATAAATTTAAAAAATCTGATGTGGCCAACATAATGACCTCTCGTCACACTCTACTATTTTACTAATATAAGTGTGTATTACTTACTCACAAATATACCATTGTAAGGGAATTCGGGAATTTAGGCAGATTATTTTTTGTTGATGTTATGTTTATAGAAAGTAATTGTTTCCACTCGAAATAAATAACAAACCGAGAGCATCGTAGCGATAATATGCTTCCAATAAGAAAGTTGAAAATTAGTAAAATTATAATTCTGTTCTATATTTACAAAGTGCATTTTCTAAGGACTTGAAATAATAACGAAATATTAGAATAAATTTAAAAAATTGTAGTGTCATATGCTTCCATTTATTTATTTGAAATTTAGGGAAATTATTTGTTGATATTATGTTTATAGAATGAATTGATTTCACTCGAAATAAATATCAAACTGAGAGGATAAACAATTAAAAACATAGCGGTAATAAACTTTCATTTATAAAGTTCAAAGTTAGTAAAATTATAATTCAGTTCTATATTTAAAAAGTACATTTACTAAGGTCTCGAAATAATATCGAATTTCCCGGAGAGTTGTAAAAGCGCATTTCTGGTCATCAAAATGTTTGAAAAGCGCAGAAATATAATCAGTAAATTTATGATCAATAAGCGCAGATCGTAACGTTCAATAAGCGCATTTTTCGAAAATGAGATTTCTGACCATAACAAGTTAGTCCAGATCGTCTTCGAGTATGATGGGGTTAAGTACAGAAAAATGTTAGGCAAGAATATTTTCTAGTTTTAAATAATTTAAAATATCTTGTTAAAAATAATCTTCGGGTATGATGGGGTTAAGTTCAGAAAAATGTTATGCAAGAATATTTTCTAGTTTTAAAAAATTCAAAAAATATTGTAGAAAAACTGTCGTACAATCCCTAAAACCATTGTGCTTTTCAAATGTTCCCTTCTGCGCTTATATAACTTCAATTTCTGCGCTTTTCAAATGTTATTTTATGCGCTTTTCGTACGTCGATAAGCAAGAACTGATAAAGGCCAAATACGCTTATATAACGCACCCGAATTTCCTTCATAGGTACATATACACATTTCTATATAATACCAGCCGTCGAGCCCCTAGCCGTCAACTCACTCACGAGTACTCATGGTTGTTTGTATGGACTACTGGGAATGTTTTGTTAATAAAAATTAGCTAAGACTTATATTTGAAACTTATTTTTTACCTAACACAATTTAGCAACTTATTATATGAAGTTGAAAATTCTACAAATTCTAATAAAATCTCGGTTTATTTGGACTTGGACAATTATAATAAAATTATGAAAATATTATTATTATTATATTTAGTTTAAGAATATTATTGAAAACTACAATTTTCTTTTGCAATGGTATACCTATATTTAGTAAATTAAAAATAATAGAGTATGGCGAGGTGTCATGTATTGGCCCGATCAAATTTTTATTATACGTTTACGTTTACCTTACCTAGTAATAATTTATTTTAAATATATTTATTTATTTTAAATATATTCCTTTTAACACTAATCAATGTATTTTTGCATTATAATCAATTGATTATAACGTTATACGCAAAAATTTAAATAAATAGTAAAAATCATAAAATTATTATCACAAAAACTGTTGCTTTTATAAGACTGAATTTTATTATGTGCATATAATATAGTCATATTTATTTCCCAAAAAAATCGCGTTAAAAGTAAATGTTAAACAAAAGAGATAATAAATAAACAATCAATACCAATGCTTGGAATTCTATAAAAGCATCATATCAGCAAAGAAAGGTCTTCTAGTTCAACACATAGCAGTTTATTAAGTTTGAAAGTAAAATAAACGTTTTATTAACATTTTTTGCAAATATAAAGTCACCGGCCGCCTCTGTACCTTACCTAGTAGTAAGTACATAACATACCATATAATTTGTTCATTTCATTGTTTAATACCAAAAATAAGTATTTTGTCTCTAAGTACTTATAATAAATTATAATTTAAATATCCCTATTATTGTTTATTTGTTTTATTACAAATAAATTTATAATATTATTTACCATTACCTATATTTCTTATGAAAGTTTCATCTTCCAATTTTTACAAGTCCCTGTATACCAAGAAATCCTACAATGTAATGTATTTAACTGGAAATCACATATTTTTGTCCGCTCATGCGCACTTCATGCGAAGACAAAATCCCCACCGCCAGTATTAGTTGCTGGTTTGAATCTTAAATAAAAGGGAGCCATCTATGAACTTTTATTATGACTATTATGAGTAGATCACCGAGTCCACCTATTAGACTTTCTTCTAAATAAAAACGATTGTAGCGCTAACTATTGAGCTAGAAACACACCACACTATAGGTACTTGTCAACGTTAAGAACTAGGTAGATACATATTAAACTAATGAGAATTTAAGAACTAGGTAGACACTTAAAAAATAATGTGTACAATGGTGACAGAATGAATGTTGAACAATTAAAAAATCGAATTAGTGCTGCTTCTCACAATATTACTCCCCAGCAAATGCTATAAATTATTTTTTAATCGTTTAGGATATTGTTTAGAAGTTAATGGTTCCAATTTTGAGCATTTAATTCGTTTAAAAAAATTCTCATTAGTTTAATATAGGTATCTACCTAGTTCTTAAGTGTAGAAAATATAAATAAATAACTTATCATTTCTTTAATTTATATTTCATATTTATTTTAGTATGTAATTATCCCTATGTTTACTGATAAAAAAGACGCTCCAATACATTGCTGTCATTCTGTAACATTGTAACTATGGTAATGACATGCCCTATGTTTACTAATAAAAAAAACTCCCTGTATACATAAAAATACATCCGAAGAGTATACAAAAAAAAATTGTACGAGAAACAACGGAATGGAATGACCAGCTCGAAGACTCCAGTTCCTCGGCGAGATCACCCAGAGCCCAAGGAAGTGTTGTGGCTGGTGAAACCATCCCAAAGACTAAATGTGTACTTAGTACCTACTATGCCACCTAGTGATCGCCATCTACCTAGCGAATCTGAGAGCCCTGGATCCTGCTCTGCAGATTGTGCTGAAGCTGAAGATGGCCATCAACATCGAGTTGGAAGGAAACGGAACTGGAGCGGAGTACTGGTGCATTCGAGACATTCAAAGACGTTGTAGGGAGTGAAGTTATATTAAAAAAAATATAATTTAGTTTTAGTGGGTAGGAATGTAACAGGCGACAGAACAGTATTTATTTGGTTTTTGTAAAGTTTCAAAATTACTTTTAACATTTATTATTTTTTATTACGCTTTACTTTGAAATTATTTTATATTTTTATTACCGTTAAAACTTGAGAAATTTGCAGTTTCTATGGTCTTTTGAAAACCTTATTTTTAGAAATATAACACGTGCGACTGCAAGACATTTTATTACTGATCTTTGAAAAAGGTTTTTCTAAATTGTTTTATTACTTGCTGGAATGTGTAACGGTTAATTTTAGAAGTTAGATTTAGTAACATTTTTCTACTGTCCTTGCAAGGTTCCTGTTATATCTCGAAAACCAATCAAAGTTGACGATCTTTCAGCTCCTGAATCTACTAGAAAATGTAGTTTATTTATTTCATCATAAACAAATAGACGACTTGATGATTTAGTTACACTACTAGTCGCAATCGTAGGAACTCTTATTAGTTTAAATGTTTGTTTGATTTAAAAGAACAAGGCTGGTTGCATTTGAAAGCATTTTCTCCAAATTTGGAATGGTAAAAACAAAACCCTAAATTTTGCCTGTCAGGAAATGACATTTGTGGTTTATTTGAATGTTGGTTAGAATGAAATAAAGTAATTAATTTATTCATATCTAATCTTAGTTGTTTAATTTCAGCATTAATTGAAGAAGATTCCACTGATTCAGGACAAACCTCTTCGTTATGAGAAAATATTTTTGACGTTTGAGTTTTATGGTTTGATTTACCTTTGAAACCACAAATGTCAGGTTTCTGTAATTCCCAGATTTTATCTGCTATTATTAACAATTCAGAAATTGGTTTCTCAGTAATTGGAATTAATGCTATATTTATAAAAGATGGTAACTTCCTCATCCACAATTTGAAAAGCAAATGGTTGTTGAAAATTACATTGTTCCCGGCCAAAGATATTATTTTACGGTAAGATTCCGAAGGACGTTCCGAGTCAAAATTAGAATTCGATAAAATTTCTTCAAGGCTACGTTCCTCACTAATCGAGTTGCGTGTAATAAGGTGTGTTTTGATGTATTCGTACTTGTTCAAGACAGAAGGAGAATGTAAAATGTCAGCAACAGAAACAATACTTTCCTGTGGTAATGATGACAGCACGTAATTAAATTTAGTTTCATCTCTGGTTATGTGAGCTAATCTAAACTGAGCTTCAATGCAAGAAAACCATGCCGAAGGACTGTGATTCCAGAAAGAGGGCAATTTTATGGAAAATGAGGCTGCATGAGCAGCGTTTCCCTGATCCAGCTGAGGATTCTCAACACCAATGGCGACGTGGGGCTCCATCATGGGGGGAAAACCAAAGATAAAACCTGAACACACAATATAAATAACAGGTAACCAAAAGATAAATGAATAAGGATGTAAATAAAATAATTCGATAATTTTCTTTCTCAAGAACAGGAATCCCTTCTAGATGAACAAGTCGAAATGACGTTCTCGAAGGACACCTCAATGAAGATTGTAGTGGATCGAAATGATGAAAAATTCGTATTTTATCGACGACTTTTGTTGAAACCAATTCTCCCGTGTTAGGGATTTCCGTAGAATTTCAATCGCAATGTAGGCAAGGGAAAATCGTCGAATGCACGTTATCAAAACCGTTGCGTTCGTACAGTCGGGGTTACCAGTATGTAGCGTCGTAATGACATAACACTAACATTTAATGTTTAATTTAAATACAATGTATTTATTGAGTATTTTTATTTGTGTCTTTTTTATGAGAAAAGAAAAAATCGAATGAATGGTATTTATCAATAGTTACCAAGTAAATTAATTTTTTTCAATCAAAAACAATATTTAACAATAACATTTACATGCTACTACCTGTTTTAAAATAACAAAATAATATTATAACATGTTTTAAAATTTAAATAACAAAATAACATTATAACAAGAAAATATAAATATATAAATATAAATAACAAGAAAATATGGAATAATTAGATAAACGAAGTGGTACAACCTGTAAAATTGTAATAGTTTTCCTGTAAAATTGTAAAAATTCATAGGTACTTACTTACAAGTTTGTAGTATTTGTTATGAAACACTTGTAACTATGTTTTTGACATAATTGTAAGAAAATGACAGTTGTAAATTGTAATTGTAGTTTTATGAAACAGGGCCCAGATCGAAATTTCGAAAAATTCTGCAGGTCAGTTTGGAAACCCAATATATGAAGCAGAAAGAGCAGACCGATTAACAGCATCAGTTTTTGGTAAAGTTTTTCGTAGAAAAAAAAACAACAACAAAAGAAAGCGGTAGCAATTTCTTTATTTGAAAACAAATATAAAATTCAAGTACATGTCAGTGGTTTCTTTGCAGACATAAACAATTATTACCTAGCAGCTTCTCCAGATGGTTAGTAATATAATAATTATTATTTATTTTAAATCCATTATTAATAAAACAGGTGCACATTCTTATTTTCAACAAACACTATATAAATAATAGATTACTAAATAAAAGAGAATTTAATTTTAGGTATAATTGATGAAAACCATTT
Source organism: Agonum fuliginosum (assembly GCA_947534325.1). Classification (NCBI taxonomy): domain Eukaryota; kingdom Metazoa; phylum Arthropoda; class Insecta; order Coleoptera; family Carabidae; genus Agonum; species Agonum fuliginosum. The sequence continues at coordinate 20,221,234 of OX384041.1, forward strand.
ATGTGAAGTAAAATGCCTTTATAAAGCTTCACAAATAGGATGGACCAGAAAAGAAGCTGCAATGTCCAATACTACTTGTCTGGAAATTTCCAATGATATTGTTAAATTAAAAAGAAATCATGATTATTTTTTTCGAGTAGGAATATCCCAAGTATGATTAGTTTTAATTTCGTACTAGTAGTATAATATAATTTGTCTAATTTTACAGATTCCGTGACAATTGAATATAACAGATCGGCAGTACTATTATATTTATATTAATGATAAAACCGAACTATTTATCGAAAAAATTGAACGAGACCAAATATTATGGGGAGCAAGATTTATTGCCCAAATTAAAATTATTTTATATAATGTATATAATAAAATAAAATTAACGAATATATAGATAATATATTTATGAAATGCGAATAAACTTATTAATATAGTTACATAGGTACAGACAGTTACATACAGACAGTAGGTAAGTAAAAAGAAATAAAAAAATCTGATGTGGCCAGCACATGACCTCCCGCCTTGACACTGTAATATGTGAATTTGGATTTGGTGAGGCTACTTTTTGTTCCTCAGAGAAGTAGCTAGGGAAAAAAGAAAAGATCTAAAAAATGAAATAGCAGCGTCCCAACGTAGGTGCTGGGAGGAGCTAATGAAAGAAGTAGACCAGGACCTTTGGGGGAACGGCTACAAAATCGTCGCCAAAAAATTTAATGCGAGAAAGGCCCCTCAAGTGCTACCCAGGGAGGAAACAAGGCAAGTAGTCGGAACCCTATTCCCTAAAAAGCAAAGATCAAATTGGATCGCGGTAGTCCCAGAAGAAGACTACGAACCAATCAGACAGGAAGAGCTAAGCGCGGCGGCTAGAAAAATCAAGAACAGGAAAGCGCCGGGCCCAGATGGAATCCCGCCTGAAGCGGTTAAAATACTTGCTGCTGAACATCCAGAAATATTAACGAACATCTTTGATAAATTACTTGAGGACGGTGAATTCCCGGCTCCATGGAAAAGGGCCAAACTGGTGCTGGTCAGGAAGCCAAGCAAAAACGAGGGAGCCCCGCCGGCATATAGGCCGCTGTGTCTGCTCGATGTGACGGGAAAGCTGCTGGAGCAAGTAATTTTACAAAGGCTACGGGTCCAGCTGGAGGAGAAGGGCGACCTAGCTGATAACCAGTTTGGTTTTAGACCTGGCACAGACGATGCGCTAAATAGAGTGCTGCAGGCGAGAAGACAAGCCAAGCAAGGAACCTGGCGGACGAAGAATATCCTGGCACTGATCACCTTGGACGTACGAAACGCTTTTAACACGGCGTCCTGGAGAATTATTATCAAAGAGCTAAAAGCTAGAGGGATTGCAGGGCATCTTGTGCGAATCGTACAATCCTACTTCACAGATAGGAAGTTAACTGTGGACAGCACTGAGGGACAGGAGGAGATGGAGATAACGTGTGGAGTCCCCCAGGGATCAGTGCTGGGACCGCTATTGTGGAAACGACGGGGTCCTAAGAATCACCACGCCAGAGGATGTAGAACTCGTAGCGTTTGCAGACGACCTCGCGGTAATTGTCGCTGCAAGAGGCAGGGAGGACCTAGTCAGAAAAGCTAACCAAACGTTACAAGTGGTCTGCGACTGGATGGAGAGGACAGACCTCACTCTTGCCCCAGAAAAGACTGAGGCGATAATCCTGGCAGGCAAGAGAAGGTGTGGCCAGGTTTCCTTTAATATAAAGGGAAAAGAAATCAAGCTAAGCAGCACTGTAAAGTACCTGGGGATAAACTGGAGTGACAATGGTACTTTTGGGCCCCACATAGAGGCAACGGCAAAAAGAGCTGCGGAGGTAGGCTCTGCCCTGGGCCGCCTTATGCCCAACATTGGAGGCCCGAGGCCAAGCAAGCGGCGCATGTACGGCCACGTGGTGCAATCAATCATGCTGTACGCGGCCCCTATATGGGCGGAAGCTATGTACCGGGAAAGACATAGGAAGAAATTGGCTGCGGTTCAGAGAAGGGCGGCCATCAGAATTTCCTGTGCGTATAGGACGGTGTCGGAGGACGCTGTACTCCTAGTTGCGAGCATGGCCCCTATTGACCTTATAATAACTGCGAGAGTGAGCAAAGAGAGCGGACAAAAACCGACCAAAAAGGAAAGAGAGGAAGAAATAAGAGGGAAATGGCAGAGCAGATGGGAGTCTGGTAGAAAGGGAGAGTGGACGAGGAGGATGATCCCACATATAGACCCTTGGCTGGATCGCCAACACGGTGAGGTAAACTACTTCCTGACCCAATTACTCACGGGCCACGGATGCTATAGAGCTTACCTCGCATGGATCAAAAAAGCAGAGGAAAACTACTGCAAGCACTGCCCAGGGGTGGTCGATGACGTGGAGCACACAATCTTCCGCTGTAGCGCCTGGGAAGTAGAAAGAACCAAGATGATGGAAACAACTGGACCAGTGACACCGGACAACCTGGTTGAGAGGATGCTGGAGGAAGAAAGGTACTGGGAAGCAGTAAACGCATACGTGACAGAGGTACTAAAGAAAAAAGAGGCTACAGACAGAGAGGCAGAAAGGGACAGCTAAATATAAGAACACTAATACCCTCAAGTAATGTGCACAACAGTCCCGGGGTATTGGGGAGTAAAGGGAAGGGAGAGTTTAGTGGGTAGGCTAGGCAGATGTATGTCGCAGATGTCTAGAGTCCCACACTACCCGTAACCCTCCGGGGGGTATGCGCTGCTTCGGCATCATACCGGGTGTGCATGAGCATTCTCTCCAACCCTTAAAAAAAGGCTACTTTTTGTAATTTTTGTTATAGTTTATCAAGCAAAGTACTGATTCCAATTGGAATTTAAATCAAATTAGCTCTTTGTAGTTAATTTTTTAAATTATTATTACCTTATATCCAGTTTCAGACCCAGTTAAGAATATATTTATACATTTCTTTAAAAATGATGTCACAAAATTTCAGAAACTGTGTATACGTCTGTTCATCTCACATTGACATTTTCATTTTTGTTTTTAATTTTTTTTTCTATGTTAGGTAAAATTACAAATTTTTGAAAAATAATTTTCCTTTATTGGTAAGAGATATAGAAACGACGTTAAATAAATATTGTAAAAGGTAATTTGTTCTTTCAAATGTCGAATGACAAATTGTAACTATCGCAGTATTTCCTATATTCTTTGCAAAAAATGTTAAAATGCTTCAAGAAAATACCATTTCGGCACTTCAAACGTGACCTACACGTGAGTGTCAGTGACAGGCGAAAAACAGGTGAAACTATAAACAAACTTTATACATTCTTACCAAATTGTTTAAAATCAATAAAGCCCCCATACCCAACTATCCCAAAAATTATTATCCAAACCCAACGTCCCCAAAAAATCCTTATTTCCTTATTGCTATTCAAATACAATAATAACCTTAAATTATAAATTGTTATTATAAATCAACTATCAACAAAAATCTGCGCCACCCAGCGCCATCTGCTGAGCGGTATTCCAACTAGAAACTACATGTCTCTGTAATAGTAGCTCAGTTTAAAACCAAACAATGGCTACCTCAAATCTAAACAACAGAAATCTACTTACCCAACCATCAACATCAAACATGAATCAGAACAAAAAAAAACATATTCATCAATCACAAAAAACTTAAACCACCCACAAAAAACTCAAGCAGTTCTAATTGACGATACAAATCAAATACAAATATCTGAATTTATTTATGGAATAGGCGAAATTGTACAACCAACGAACATTATATTTGCATCAAGAATCTCATACAACCGAATCTGTATCTACCTATCCAACAAACAGATTGTTGAAAATCTTGTAAAACTACACCCAACAATTACAGTAAAAGGCAAACAGTTCCACGTAAGAAGGTTAGTAACACCAGCAAAACGATTAATATTAGCTAACGTTTGCTCAACTATCCCACATCAAATAATTAAAGAAGAATTAAACAAAAATAAATTAAGACTGGTATCTCCAATCACATTTCTCAGAGCAGGAATACAGAAAGAAGGATATAACCATATTCTAAGCTTCCGCCGACTAGTATATATCCCAGAAGACGACAAAGTAATAATACCAGAAACTGTAATTATAAATTATGAGAATGTAAATTACAGAATTTTCATCTCAGATGACAGTATAACTTGCCATATATGCCAAGGAAAAGGACATTTTGCAAACAAATGTCCATCAGACACAAACAAAAGAAAATGTACAACAGAAAAGATAATAAGAAATACCGAAAGCACCAAAAATAACGTTATAGATATAAATCCGGTACAAAACATGGAAATTACCAATATAACTACACAAAACACGACAAATTCACAAAGCAACACTGAGATACGCAAACAGTCTCATGAAAAAAGTACACAAAACACCCCAAAGCGAACAGCAGAAGAAGAATTAAATCCGGAAGATATAAATGACACAAGGAACAAGGAGCAATGCCACAAACTACAGAAAATAGCCAAAACGAAACAACAACAATAATAAACAATATACAGCCTAGAACGCAATCAAATAATAAGAAACATCAAAAAAAGAAAACCATAGAACAGGAGATAGAACCACTAAAACAAACAATAGAAGAAAATATAGATAAATATGCTCTGACATTCACAGAACTACTAAACTTTCTAGAAAACGTACATGGGTCCAACGACAAACTTAACATCGCAGAAGAATATATAGAGCAACCTGAAGATATAATAAATATGCTCACAGACCTTTACTCATTATTAACACATGTAACAACAAAAAGAAAATTCCCCAGAATACAAACTCAAACTACAAATAACAAAAAAAACGATAAGAAATTAACCAATCCCAATCATACGATAATCTCAATGTCAGTAATACAGTGGAATTGTAACGGCTTCTATGCCAACATAGAAGAAATACAACTCATAGTAGCGAATTACCAACCCGACTTCCTTTTATTAGAAACTATGTTATATAACTACTTCAAAATACTCCTAGAAAATGCTTTATTTCTATAAAACTCCAATACACGTCAAAACTATATATTTATTATTGTCGCTAAAGGTTACTATATAATGTATTACGCGCCTTTGGGGGGGGGGGAAGGGGAGCTTAGAATTCTCCAAAAATAACAGGGTTCCCGTGAGCGCCAGTCAGTCTTGTTATCAGCAACTCAACCCGAAGTAGACCGACAAACCTTTCAGAATTCAAATTTCCCGCTGTAAGTGGAAGTGGTGGGGAAGGGTGGCAAACCCGACAAAAACAAAACAACGTACGCAAGACTAATGGGGGCTTACAGGCCAAACTATTCTAGATGGCAGCCGTGTTCAAGTCCCAAAAAATGTGATATATGAACGCACACACATTGTATCATATCACGCGTGTATTTGAAATGTGAAATAATGTAAATAAGTATTGTAAACAGTGCGGTGTATGGTAATATATAGAAATTAATAATGGAATTATTATAATTACAAATTCAAAATACAAACTTCTGATATCTGATATTTAAAACGTCAAATATATGGTGGGGGTAAAAATTTTAGTTCCTGGGTCTGGAACACTAGCGCCACTTTAAGCCCCCATTGGCTGTGAATGTGATCTATATTATATTGTGGTGTTCAGTATTACACGCTGTTAATGTACGTACGACGTAGAAATAACCTGATGAGCGGTGTGAAATTATTAGCCTTAGTGAATGACTACCAGACGGTGTATCGAGTGTTCGCGACGGATATTTAGGGTTATGAAGGCGAGAAAGCAAAGTGACAGGCGCAGTCATAAAGTGCACGAGGACTCCGCGGGTCGACCAGCGTTGATTCGTGGCGCGCAAAATAGTAAAAAGCTCGCAAAACTAATCACTAGCCCTAAAAGTTCCCTAACGGTCCACACGAGACTAGATTCGCATCAAATAAAACAACTAAATGAAAACAATGGCTCTGCAAAGTAAATCGCTAATCAGATTTTACAAATCTTACACAACGGTAAGTACGATAAAAATATATCAATAGTAATAATACGAAGCAGATAGCGGAATAATAATCAACGGTTTCCGATACACATTCAAAGTGGCGGTAAATAGAAATAAACATATGATTTGCTTATCTGTGGACATCCGGTGGTGAAGGTAATGACGAGAGACTTGGTGGCTACGCAGCTCGGGTGTCGTCGGATACGAAGCAAAAAGGGCGCGCTGAATAAGGAACTCCAAACTCCTCACACAACTTCACAAATGAACGCAGTAGCAGACAGGTAATGAAAATGATTATTCCAATTTCGTAAAACGAAACGTAATAGACCGAGAAGAAATAAATACCCTCATCAGTTATTATTTAATGATAATAAAGAATATATGCTCGATAACCCAAGCGACATTTTTACCAAACAAAATACGTCTGCAGACGATGTTTTCGCGTCTCTATGACGTCTACAAGACGGTCACAAGATATCTATAGTACGTCGTAGCGCGCAGCCATATGACATTATATTTGAACGTCTGCAGTCGGACTTTTATGACTGTCAGTGACGATTGAATATAAAAAATAATATTCAATTTTGCAGTATTGGTTTCCTTATTTTTCTTTCTTTTTCTTTATAAGAATCGAGATTATAATCCATAGAACTGGAGAAAGATACAAATGTTAATTTGATATTAACTGGATCGTGCTGGACTTGAACTCGGATCCTAAGGACGTGTTCCCGGGTATTCCAACGACGCTAACCGCTCGGCCAATCAGACATATAATTTGGTGATATGAAATATAAAATAAAGTAAATAGATTTAAAACTACAAATTTTATATACATTATAAATAAAATTATTCATTGTTCTAAACGTTATTATTTTGACAAGAAAATCTTTTCTCTCTTCAAGTATATGAACTTCCGGATTACCTGCGTTTTTCTATCTAAATCTTTTCAACTCTTTTAAAATATGTAGAGGACACCGGGGTTGATTGTTACGGAGGTAAGTTGTTACAGGGCACATTACAGGTAATGCAAAAGACTAAGAGATGTGCTTTAAAGACACAAGCGATCATGGCATCGTCTGCTATTGCCTCTTGTATTCTAGTGGCGTCTACGTAGTCACTGAATAGGTACTGGGGTGTTTCTATGAAACATTTGTACTTGTACAATGTACTTTTAAACAAACAGCACTACAATTTTCATTTTTTGCGAATTCGTAGATAATTTATATTCGTAAATATTTTTTTCTAAATTTTACTCATGTGATTGTTACATTATGACTTGTAAATTACGTCCATAGACGTTTTAAACATATAATATTTGACAATCATATTGTCACATTATAATCACGTCTGAAAACGTCCTATACAAGTCACTTTGTGACAGTCATATTATGACTTGTACATGTCGTCTGCAGACGTTGTATTCGGGTTATTTTATGACAGTCATATTATGACTTGTACGTCTCGTCTGTAGGCGTTGTATTTGTGACTGTCATATTACGACCATATAACTACGTTACCAGACATCATATATACGTCAAGGTCTTAAAATGTAACTTGGGAATGTATAAATTGATACATCGCACTTAGGTTGCCTAGCTAAATCATGTGCCGATGATGTTAAACAATAAAATGTTTCATTAATTTTTTTTGATCAACTTCCCCGATTAGTTATTTATGAAATTCGAGCATCAGTTGAAAGAATATACCCCAAGGAATTGAAAAAATAAAGGTTGCCTACTTTCCCCTCTGTGCAACTATGGAGTTGCCAGGTTTAAACAGGTAAGTAAGCGTTATTCATATACCCTCATAAGTTATTTAATCGAATTACATATCAAATGAAAGCTTATTTTATTCCCAATCCAACCGTATTAGGTTGCCTGTCACGGTCTAATTTCGATTCCTTATCAATTTTTATCTTTAACCTGAAAACAGAAATTTAATTAATAAAGTCAATGTAAATATAGTTTATTTATTCCATTTCAGCATTACTTACTTACTTTTTGCATTAGTGTAAATTCATTTAGTATTCAGTGTTTTTATTAGGTTCAGTTTTTATGTTTTTCACACTTGTATTTATTGTTTATGTTTTTGAATAGTTGAGTTAGTTGAGATGTTCTAGCGCAGAGGCGCGCCAGTGCTTTTCGCTGAGTGCTTGCCGCGTAAAGGTGCAGTTACACAGTAGCGTAGTCAATGTGTCAAAAACAATCATATTAAATTCATATCATCATTTTGCTGCCATATTTTTATTTAAATATATTGTATTACAGTCAGAAGTCACATGTACATTTTATTAGAATGTACCTATCCCACTTTTACCTTATTTCCGTAGAAATTAAGACCTGGGGACGAGTCTTTGGCTTATTAGTATTTTTCCCGCCAGCTTAGCATCTTTCTTCCACTTCCGGATTCGTATGTCGCTGTCTCTTTTTCTTCGAATTGAACGGTTTTTGAAAATAGCTTGAGACAGATAGTTGAGTACTGAGCCAGTTGGTGCGTTCGATTTTCTTTTAGGAAAAGCTAGCGATTGTAGGCGTTATTCCTGTAAATTATTGTATAGTGATACAAAACCCAGTTGTGGGAATCGACAGAAATAAGCCGTTTTACTCCTGAAGAGCTTCACGGTGGAAAGTGGTTCCACGTGTTCGGTTGAAGGAGTTTTCCCAGTTGTGGGGATATATTTATCGCAAGCCAACCAATTAAGTACTTAATCGCAGTCCATCAGCAACAATCAGTTGGTTTACCGACTGAAGCACCACCTGCAAGGTATCTCAGACACCTGGAGGTACTTAGTTCTTGGATCGGCTTCGCCCAGTCGGTATCTAAAGGCAGTCCCGGAGCGCCAGGAGGCATTATACTCCTCAAGAAGGGGCTCGCCCAACGTTGGAGGTCGTTCGTGGGCAGTTGTTCTTCCTGGAAGTTCCCGTGTCCAGTCCAGAGCGTAGTTTTGGTCCCTGTGATAGAGAGAGACGTAGAGCAACAGCTAAGTGAACTTTAAATCGTATTTATTGTTGAGTGTATGACAATAAACCACCTTCAGTGGCTGTATGTAAATGATTATTGTAGTATTTGGATAATTGAGATAGCCTTGAGCTTACCTGCTTTGCTTATATTGTAGTATTGACCCGGTCAGTAGCTAATGTAGTTTGCTTTTTAACTTTTCACATTGTTGTGAGGGAGCTTGTAGTGTTCGATAGCGGCTTGCTTAAGTTTGTGCGTTGTAAAGTCACGTTGCACTGTTGTCATCTAACCCCTGATTCCCGTTTCTGTTTCGCCTCCCGCGGTTGCGCAACTTACGGTCCGCGATTCAAACACCAGGTGCGTGTTAAGATTCGGCGCGTAGGTGGTTCGAGCGTAGAACGCTGTTAGTGTTGTTCAACGCTTGCCTTCATCTGACAGCTTTGGCTGTATGCCGTTTCTGTCGAACGTTCTACAGACGCCCAGGAGTCTGAAAAGTTAGTATCGTGTGACACATTGTAATTTTAATTCTACAGCTACTGCTACTCACGCACTGACCACACGAGTCATCGTTTATGGTATTGTATTTATCACTATTTTCTATATAAATAATTTATTGTATTATTATCTACTTAACTTATCCAATAATAATAACGAAGTTAATTTAATTGTTGTCCTTTTTCGTGCTGTTTGCCTCTCTCTCTCTCTCTCTCTCTCAGTGCGACAGAATATAGGTCTACAGCGTTGTCTCCGACAACATTCCGAGCGGCCAACACAGCGTGGTGTGGTTGAGTGCACTGATCGGCGTGTGGCGCCCTCTTTAGACGAACCATCCCCTGATGTCTCAATAGCCAGGTCCCTCACCACTTCGAGGTTTGTAAGTTGGATTGAATAACCGGGTGAGATTGTGGCACCCTAAACGTGGGACTGGAGACTTACCTGTATTTTGTATTTTACGCCTGGAACGGGAGGAATAATTAGTACTTGTTTTAAAAGTGCTATTGGTAGAAGTTTTAGGGATATTTTTCTTTATTAAATATCAATAATAAATAAAACGTTGTTTTGGTTTTTTTTTGTTCTTCTATATATTTCGTTTTTGGCTCTATTAATTATTATGGAAGCATTATATTTAAGGAAAGATGAGAGGGAATACGAACTACGAGTTCGCGGTGTTACGAACATAAGTCGTTTATCCGCACACTTTGTACGGCAGGATCTACAAAGACGATTTGACGCAGAAGTACCAGGAGATCTACCAAATATGGCTGTAGTTCCGTTGAAACCTGCAACAGAAGTAGATATAGTAATAGAGAAAATAATATTGTTACAGGGACTGTGTGAGAACTTCGCTGGCACGTCGAGAAGTCTCGCATTTTTAAAAATAAATGCCTTGATACAGCATCTAATTTATAGATTAGCCCGAATCGAAAATTGCGAGGACGCGGACACAAGTGCTGCCATTAGACATTTACAGACTCGCGTGCGTAATGAGGAAGAGAAAGCTCTAGCGATCACTGAGGAAGCGGAGAGCCATCTCAGACTAGATGATCCGCCAGCTCCGGTCGAAGTGAAAACCGAGCATGTGACACAGGCAGGCAGACAAATCCCAGTAGCTCGGTGGGACTTAACTTTTACAGGAGAAGGTGAGCTAAGCATACACGCCTTCCTCGAGAAAGTGGATGATTTCAGGATCTCACGGCATGTCTCTGAAACGGAATTATGTGAATCAATAATAGAGTTATTGGCAGGTCGCGCTCTCACATGGTACAGGTCAGTACGCCATAGGATCGAAGTATGGGATGACTTTGTGAGATTTGCACGAGAGGAATATGAGCCTGTTAACTATGAGGATGAGTTGCGAGAGGAGATAAGTCAACGAACGCAAGGTGCAGATGAGCCGGTGAGTGCGTACATCTCTCGCATGATCGTTTTGTTTGGCAGACTGCCGACTCCACCATCCGAAGCAGAGAAGGTACGAATTCTTCGACGTAACCTCTTGCCCTATTTAATACTCGGAATGCCGAAGGAAGGGTTTATGACAGTAGATGGGTTAATTGCGGAATGCAAGCACTTGGAGGCAAACCAGCTCATGGCGGAAAAATATCGGCCGCCGCCTAGTAATAAGAAGCATCTTTTAGAACCGGATATGGCTTATCAGGGACGTTCGCGACCAACATCTGTCAGTTCAGCAGCCATACCGACTCCTTCCGCAGCTCCCCGTATTCTTACGTGCTGGAACTGCCGAGAATCACGTCACTTGTCAAAAGATTGCTCTAAGTCGCCATGTTGTTTTGGTTGTGGGAAGCCCGGTGTTATTCGGCGTAATTGTCGCACATGTTCGGGAAACGGGCGCAGGGGACATTAAGCGGCCGTGTCACGTCCTCTAGGCCACCCTTGTCGGCCAATCAGTTGGAAGCGGAGAAGAATTTAGCGATTGTGAATTTTATTATATCACATCTCGGAGCAGATGAACGTCCGTTTCTGGAAATTTCTATTTTTGGTAAGAAATTACTTGGATTGTTAAATTCAGGGGCCACAAGGTCAATAATTGGAAGGGATGGATGGGAGATTTTGAAAGGAATGAATGTTCGAGGATGCTCCAACGTGCATGGTTGCAGATGGGAATGAATGCGTTAGTTTAGGCACTGTAACTGTTCCCGTTTGTCTGATGGATCGCATCAAATTAGTTAGCTTCCTAGTGGTACCGGAAGTGACGAGCAGCATTATTCTAGGGATGGACTTCTGGAGGCTAATGGGTATAGTTCCAGATCTGAGGAAAGATGTGTGGAATTTTTCGGCCACCGCAGGTATAACATCTTCAGCTAATAATATGGTCATTTTGACGTCTGATCAACAGCTAGAGTTGCAACGTGTGGTAGACGCGCATTGGGCAGGGGCGGGAGATATACTGGGATGCACGAAGTTTGTGCAGCACAAGATTGTGACATCTTCAGAGCCGATTAAGCAACGATATTACCCCGTGTCGCCCGTTCTGATGAAGCATATCGATACTGAACTCGACAAGATGTTGGCTGATGACATAATCGAACCGTCCAGTAGTCCTTGGTCTTCTCCTATACTGTTAGTTCCGAAAAAAGACGGCGGATATCGGTTTTGTGTCGATTTTCGTAAACTCAACAAGGTTACAAAGAAAGACGCTTACCCGATTCCGTACGTCTCCAGCATTCTGGATCGACTGAGAGGAGCCAAGTACCTTAGTTCTCTGGACATAAAGTCCGCATACTGGCAGATTCCGGTCAGTCCATGTAGCAGAGAGTACACGGCCTTTACTGTACCCGGTAGAGGATTGTACCAATTTAAAAGGATGCCATTCGGGCTTTCCAACGCCCCCGCGGTTTGACAACGCCTTATTGAAACAGTTCTTGGACCAGATTTAGAACCTTTTGTCTTCGTGTACTTAGATGACATAGTTGTAATTTCCGAGAGTTTCGAGAGTCATTTAAGTATATTGAAGAAAATCTTTGAGCGCGTTTCTTCTGCGGGCCTCACCTTAAGTCGGGATAAGTGCCAATTCTGCCGCCCTGAATTGCGTTATTTGGGATATGTTGTAGACAGGCAGGGATTGAGGTTAGATCCGGATAAGGTGAGTGCAATTCTAAATATACCGGCACCTAACTGTGTTTCTGAAGTGAGGAGCTTCCTTGGAATGGCCAATTGGTATCGCAGATTTGTCCGGGAATTTTCTACGATAAGTGCTCCACTCACTAGGTTGACGAGACGCCAGCAGAAATGGTTGTGGACGGATGAATGCCAGAATGCTTTTCTTAGGTTAAAAGAATTCTTGGTTGCAGCGCCGATCCTAACGTGTCCTGATTTTTCTCGGCCTTTCACGGTCCAGACGGATGCTAGTAGTTTTGGGTTGGGGGCTGTTCTCTCCCAGTCGTTTGATGATGGTGAACGTGTCGTGTGTTTTATGAGTCGATCCTTGACTAAGAGCGAGCGGAATTATTCGACAACTGAGAGAGAGTGCTTAGCGGTTGTTTGGGCCTTGGAAGGCACGCATTTCACGGTTGTTACCGATCACCATTCATTGGTGTGAATTAACAATCTAGTAGATCCCAATGGTAAGTTGTGCAGATGGGCAGTCAAGCTGCAGCAGTATGACTTTACCATCGTACACCGCAAGGGCAAGGAGCATGTGGTGCCTGATTGCCTCTCGAGAACCGTACCGATGGTAAGTGCAGCTTATGTACCTCTCCCTGTGCAGGATATTACAGATCCGTGGTATCACAAGGTTCGGCAGCGTGTAGAAGCGCAGCCACGAAAATATGCATCTTGGAGGATCCAAGACGGGGTGTTGTACAAGTATGTCCGTTCTGTAGCTCTAGATTTAGTTGACGAGCACGATTCGTGGAAGCGCGTGCTTCCCCGAGACCAACGACGTGATATTCTTCAACTCGTATATGAACCACCCACTTCTGGCCATCCTGGTATTTATAAAACGTATCATCGGTTGCGTACGCGGTTTTATTGGCCGAAAATGAAGGCGGATGTCGTGGCGTACGTCAATCGCTGCGTGGTGTGTATTGAGCACAAGGTGGAGCAGAAGCGTCTTCCTGGTCTGATGGGTACTCGTCCACGAGTTTTTCGGCCATTTCAGCTGATGAGCGCTGACATAATGGGTACTCTTCCACCGACATCTAAAGGGTTTCACTATATTTTAGCAGTGTCTGATTATTTTAGTAAATTTGTCCTTACCTTTATTATGCGCACTGCCACAGCGCAAGCAGTGGTCAAACATATGGAGAAGGGAGTTTTTCTACTCTTTGGTGTGCCGCAGTATCTTACATGCGACAACGGTGGTCAGTTTCGCAGCGGTGAATTCCAACAACTTTGCGCAAAATATGATATAAGTATACTGTTTAACGCACACTATCATCCGCAGAACAACCCCACTGAAAGAGTGAAGAGAGTGTTCAAAACCATGCTGTCATCCTATGTGGCTGATAATCAGAAGAAGTGGGACGCTTATTTACCGGCAGTTAGTTGCGCGCGATCCATGAAGTGACAGGTTGCACGCCTTACTTCGCGAACTGCGGCAGAGAGCAAATTTTATCAGGCATGGATTATGCCGTAGATGCTGTGAACCATGACGGTACTGCCGTCGACCGTAGTGCTGTGCCTGAAAAGAAGCCGCTCCAAATGATCCAAATCTACGCCTAAGTACGTAAGCGGTTAGATCAAGCGCACGCACGGAGCAAAGCACGCTACGACCTTCGTCGCAGGCCAGTAGAGTAGGCTGTAGGGCAAACGGTTTGGCGTAGGAACTTTAAACTGTCAAATGCAGCCGAGAATTATGCCAGCAAACTCGCCGCAAAGTTCGTAGGGCCGTATAAAATACGCAAGAAGGCGTCACACTGTGTGTACGAACTGACGGATGACACAGGAAAATCTTGCGGTACATGGCACATGAAAGATCTTAAACCTGGGCCTGGCCCAGACGTAGTCGCTGAAATAATGCCGTTTCCATAATAAATTAATTAGAGCATAGTCGAGTATATGTTTGTTACCTTTCTGCATTGTTTAGTTTCGTTATCATTTTCCGTAGCTTATTTCTTTGTGGTCGTTTCTTCTAATACATTTTCAGTGGTTTTGAATGTGAGTTTTAATTTTAGGGAAATTAAATCTCAAGGAAGTTAAGGGGGGATTTGTCACGGTCTAATTTCGATTCCTTATCAATTTTTATCTTTAACCTGAAAACAGAAATTTAATTAATAAAGTCAATGTAAATATAGTTTATTTATTCCATTTCAGCATTACTTACTTACTTTTTGCATTAGTGTAAATTCATTTAGTATTCAGTGTTTTTATTAGATTCAGTTTTTATGTTTTTGACACTTGTATTTATTGTTTATGTTTTTGAATAGTTGAGTTAGTTGAGATGTTGCCGCGTAAAGGTGCAGTTACACAGTAGCGTAGTTCAATGTGTCAAAAACAATTATATTAAATTCATATCATCATATTTTTATTCAAATATATTGTATTACAGTCAGAAGTCACATGTACATTTTATTAGAATTTACCTATCCCACTTATACCTTATTTCCGTAGAAATTAAGACCTGGGGACGAGTCTTTAGCTTATTACTATTTTTCCCGCCAGCTTAGCATCTTTCTTCTCTCTTCCACTTCTGGA
This sequence comes from Agonum fuliginosum, assembly GCA_947534325.1. Classification (NCBI taxonomy): domain Eukaryota; kingdom Metazoa; phylum Arthropoda; class Insecta; order Coleoptera; family Carabidae; genus Agonum; species Agonum fuliginosum. The sequence goes on from OX384041.1 coordinate 20,236,315, forward strand.
TTCGTATGTCGCTGTCTCTTTTTCTTCGAATTGAACGGTTTTTGAAAATACCTAGCTTGAGACAGATAGTTGAGTACTGAGCCAGTTGGTGCGTTCGATTTTCTTTTAGGAAAAGCTAGCGATTGTAGGCGTTATTCCTGTAAATTATTGTATAGTGATACAAAACCCAGTTGTGGGAATCGACAGAAATAAGCCGTTTTACTCCTGAAGAGCTTCACGGTGGAAAGTGGTTCCACATGTTCGGTTGAAGGAGTTTTCCCAGTTGTGGGGATATATTTATCGCAAGCCAACCAATTAAGTACTAAATCGCAGTCCATCAGCAACAATCAGTTGGTTCACCGACTGAAGCACCACCTGCAAGGTATCTCAGAGACCTGGAGGTACTTAGTTCTTGGATCGGCTTCGCCCAGTCGGTATCTAAAGGCAGTCCCGGAGCGCCAGGAGGCATTATACTCCTCAAGAAGGGGCTCGCCCAACGTTGGAGGTCGTTCGTGGACAGTTGTTCTTCCTGGAAGTTCCCGTGTCCAGTCCAGAGCGTAGTTTTGGTCCCTGTGATAGAGAGAGACGTAGAGCAACAGCTAAGTGAACTTTAAATCGTATTTATTGTTGAGTGTATGACAATAAACCACCTTCAGTGGCTGTATGTAAATGATTATTGTAGTATTTGGATAATTGAGATAGCCTTGAGCTTACCTGCTTTGCTTATATTGTAGTATTGACCCGGTCAGTAGCTAATGTAGTTTGCTTTTTAACTTTTCACATTGTTGTAAGGGAGCTTGTAGTGTTCGATAGCGGCTTGCTTAAGTTTGTGCGGTGTAAAGTCACGTTGCACCGTTGTCATCTAACCCCTGATTCCCGTTTCTGTTTCGCCTCCCGCGGTTGCGCAACTTACGGTTCGCGATTCAAACACCAGGTGCGTGTTAAGATTCGGCGCGTAGGTGGTTCGAGCGTAGAACGCTACAGAGTGCGTTAGCGTTGTTCAACGCTTGCCGTCATCTGACAGCTTTGGCTGTATGCCGTTTCTGTCGAACGTTCTACAGACGCCCAGGAGTCGTATCGTAAGTATCGTGTGATACATTGTAATTTTAATTCTACAGCTACTGCTACTCACGCACTGACCACACGAGTCATCGTTTATGGTATTGTATTTATCACTATTTTCTATATAAATAATTTATTGTATTATTATCTACTTAACTTATCCAATAATAATAATAACGAAGTTAATTTAATTGTTGTCCTTTTTTTGTGCTGTTTGCCTCTCTCTCTCTCTCTCTCTCAGTGCGACAGAATACAGCGTTGTCTCCGACAACATTCCGAGCGGCCAACACAGCGTGGTGTGGTTGAGTGCACTGATCGCCGTGTGGCGCCCTCTTTCGACGAACCATCCCCTGATGTCTCAATAGCCAGGTCCCTCACCACTACGAGGTTTGTAAGTTGGATTGAATAACCGGGTGAGATTGTAATATGCCTTACCAAAAAGTTTGTTGAATCCATGGTTGCCTAGATTTAAGATATAACATTTTCTGCGCGAGCGTTGAGAATGATAGAGAAGAGTTGCGCGCGCAATTTCATTTGACAGACAAAGATGTAGCGAGTTATTAAATCCTTTATTATTAACTTCATCGTCGTCATCTCTGTCTGTCTACGTACGTACGGCAAAAAAACAAAAGTCAAAAATGACCCACTTCCCGGGATCATATCGAGCTGAAATTTTGTAAATAGACTTTTGTCAGCTAACAATGCACTTTGGCAAAATTTCAGGTTAGCCGCCATCTTGAAACAAAATGGCGGCTAGCTATCTCAAAATGTACTGCACCGATTGCGGTCAAATTTGGTACAGCGATAGCCAAGGATCTACTTTATGATATAGATATATTAATAAGTCAGTCCGCCATCTTGAAACAAAATGGCAGCTATCTATCTCAAAATGTACTGCACCGATCTGGGTCAAATTTAGTACAGAACAATGTCAATCCACCATCAAAAACTGGGCTGTAAAGATTAGTACCGGAAAAGTGTTTACGCGGTGAAAAACGAAATAAAAATCTGTGCACAAAAGTTAAATAAATATCGATCTAGTCTCATATATAAAGGATTTATAGTCAAAACTTCGTTTTACGGGTTCGTTTTTTTAAATTAAATACTGGTAAAAATCAAATCAAATATTACATAATGATATAGGTAAATATTTTGTAATTAATAAATTAATTTATCAATAGCAAAATACTAAACTTTAATATAAAAAACTTATTCAGATTCGGATTCATCAGAAGTGCCGATGTCAAATTCTAATTCTTCATCGTTTTCTTTATTTCTCGATTCTCTTAATATGTCGTTAACTTGTAAGGGTGTTGGGTCCCCTTCAAACCACGTAGGCTTCAAGTAGCCATCCAAAAACCAACCACAATCTTCAGGATTGACTTTAACGCAGCATGCATCGGTTGCATGAAGTCACATTGAATTTACATATATTGTGCGCAAAATTTTCTGTTTTAGTGAGATCCAGCACGGTGGAATCAGATTAGAGTCGATGCCTTTAATCTTCTTTATAAAATGCTCTTTGTCCTTGTTCGTTGAATATGTTTTTTTGAACAACTGATATCTAGCGTCATTGATATTAAAACATTGCTTGATCCCATAAAGAAGGGCAGTAAACTCCTGAACAGGTTGAATTTTATCTTCGAGGAGTACATCTACTGGATCCGTCAATGATGCGAATATTTCCTGAAAATCCCTTCGGCTTGAAAATATTTTAAAAGGCTTGACTTTCCCTTTGTTATAAAAAGCCGCTGTGTAATCACAGCCCGTAAATGCGTGGAAAGCTGGCAGACCCAGGCATAAAGTAGAACCCAATTTCATTGCAAGATTAGTACAGTTAATGCAATCAAGATCTTTCTTATTGCTTTTCTTTGACGATGAACCCGCCAACCAAATTTGAGTCTGCGGAATTTTGTGGATAGTGGCCAGTAAAATTACCAAGACATTAGGTAGCGTTTTTGATATATGAAATATCAACCGCGTATCTGCCTTTTCATGCTGACATAAATAATCTTCTTCTTCTCGTTTCACGACGTGATTTCCGACAGTATTTATTTATTTATTTATTAATATTAGGGAAGCCAACAGTTACCCAATAAAAGGCTTCCACGGATTATACAGAGAAATTTACAAACAGTCAGTTATCATACAGAACAGTAAATCAATAATTACAATAGATATTTAAACTTTTATAAAGCAGTTTTAAATTGTTGTAGTGTGAGAGAGAAAAATTCTAAAAAATAAATGTAAAAAATAAATGTACAAATTACAGTCAGTTAAACATACAGAACAATAAATTAATAATAATAATAATAGATATTTAAACATTTTTTAAAGCAGTTTTAAATTGTTGTAGTGTGAGAGAAAAAAGGTCTAAATGCTGGAAATTCTTGTTATAAGATGACATTAATCTATTCAGAGGTGAGTTTTTAAGAATGTTAGAGTTGTTTTTGTCTATAGAATAAACTTTTATTACGTGTTCTCATAGAAGGGACATGAAAATTTATTTTATCAATTATATTGTAGTTATCAATATAATTATTAATTATTTTATATAACAAGATTATATCAGCGTTTATTCTTCTTTCTTCAAGCGATCTTATATTTAAATCTGACTAAACCGTTTGTTGAGTTGAAAATTTATAATTTAAAAGTGATACAAATTTTTTTGGACGGATTCTACTTGACTAATATATTTAATGTATTGTGGGTTCCAAATTTGGGATGCATATTCAAGTATTGGCCGAACAAAAGAATTGTATAATAAGATGAAAGAATTTATATTATTAAAACGTTTGGCCGATCTGAATATGAAGCCTAGAGTTTTATGCGCTCTTTTTACAATGGAATCAACATGTTCGTTAAGAATAAGTTTATAGTCAAATAAAACTCCCATATCTCTAATGGTGGTTTTTCGATGAATAATAAAATTGTGTAGTTTGTAATTAAAATTCAGCATGTGCCTATTTCTAGTGAAACTTACAACGTAACATTTGTTAGTGTTAAGAGATAAATCGTTCTCAATACAGTATAGTTCTAGTCTAAGTAGATCTTCTTGTAAATTATTACAATCAACTGGCGATTCAATATTTTTGTATATTTTTAAATCGTCGGCGTACAGCAAGAAATCACACTGTGCAAAACATTCTGATATAGAATTAATATAAATATTAAATAATAATGGGCCTAAGTAAGATCCTTGCGGTACGCCAGAAGAAACATTAATTATACGTGATTTATAACCATTAACACACACAATTTGGGAACGATTTTTTACATAAGATTCAATCCATCGTAAAAGAGAACTATGAATACCATATGAACAAAGTTTTTTAATTAATAAGGAATGATTTACTCTATCGAATGCCTTACTGAAATCAGTGTATACAACATCAACTTGGATTTTTTTATCCATACTTCTGCTTACAAATTCTATAAATGGGATAAGATTATTTAATATAGATTTTTTAGAGCAAAAGCCTGTTTGTTGTGGAATGTTTATGGTAAGAAAAACAGTGTTCTCCAACTGTTATACAAAAATTGTTGTTTTGGATTATTGAAACTAGATTATCATTTTCCCAGTAATTAGCCAAGAATTGTACCAGAGTTTCTTTGAAACGGTAGTTTTTTAGATTGCCGAGAAAATCGCTAGGTCTTGGTTGGAGTGGTCCTTGAATGACATACGGTCTATCGAACTCCAGCCGACTTTGACGTTCACAGTCTTTGATAGAGAGTGTTATGTATCTGTCAAAAATTATGTGTATTTCAGAGGCGTTAGTAGAGCACAATTTTATTTAAAAAACCTTGTCAAATTTCTGCGGCATAGATGATCCGATAATATACTAGTAATAAAAACCGTCTATTATTTCAATATCGATACCAGTAGGCTCAACTTTTTCGACGTTAGACTTTAATATTTGGGCTAGTTTGGATTTCTCAGTTTTTAACAAGTCACCAGTACATGAGAAAAGAGCAGGCGGCACAGGCGCTAACGGAAACGTTAAGCAGTACTCTATATTGATGGCTTTCTCAATACTAATCGCAAGTAATCTGCCAAAGATGTCTCGTTCCATTTTAAGAACGGCCTTTTGGGTTTTATCTTTGCTGGTTTGAGCTTTGATGGCAAACTGTGAAGTGAAATTCAGAATTTTGTTACGTTTTTATCGGTTTTTCGAACTTTCCTGGAGTGGAATTACATTCTGAAATAAACGAAAATTTTTGTTGATTTCCAACCGACTTAACATTGATTAGAAATTCACAAACTTCAGTAGACGCTGCCTTACCAGTTGAAATATTTAACAAAACATTTTGATCGATACTCTCAACGAACGGATTCAGCGTATTTCTTATCGTCTTAATGATACTCTGAAGACTTTCGTTATCCTTTTTGATTCGACTCTTCTGCAAGGCATGACAGGTATCATCTTTTTGCGATAGACCGACATGCTCTTTAACTGTGGATACAATTTTGGTTCTTATGCTGTGACTAAGTATCCATCTTTGTCGCGCTGATATAGACTCTGCTGCAAGATTATATGTTAATTGTTTTGAGGCATCAGCATTAATGGTCTGTTCTAACGTCAAGTCAACGGGTGATCGGGAGAAACCAGATTTGATACGTCGGATACCAAATGCTCCTCGTCTAAATTCAGATACCACTCGCGAATTGCTGTTCTGTGCCTTTATAAGATTGTTGACGTACATAATGGACCACCTGGCATAATTTGGCTGATTCAATGAAAAGAACAAATCGGACATGTTGTAAATAGAGTCTATATACAGCTGTAAATCACTACAACGGATGCTTCTTGAAAACCGAAGAAACAAATTAATGAACTCACAGTACTGGAGATATTATTGAGCCGTCTTTCCATGCTCACCGAGCAAAGTTTTTTTGCAATATCCTTTGTAGCCATCTACGATTTTCCTCAGTACTTCAGGTAAGTCAATTTGGTATCCAACGATATTTACAATTTGATCTTTCGAAATCTGCAAAATTTCATCCAGAATCTCAGGATTTGATTCATGCTTAGACAATGTGACGAACTTTTGGGTTGGACACAAGTGTTTGGCGCAGATTTCTCGGGCGCCAAACGGTTCCGGATAACTCGGTCGGTTTTGCAGGTCCAGTGGACAGAAATAAAACACGCTGGTTGACAACAGGGTTAATTTTATTTATGTGGAATGTGTACAAAAACAGACGTTAAGCGTAGTTTGGTAGCGACCACCGTGTCTAGGTACTACGGATGCCGATAACTCGTAATTCCCCGAGTCTGCAGTGTAGGATGGAGCCGATACGGTGCAGGGCGCCGCCCAGGGTCGCCCTCTCTTCAATCCGGTGGTTTTTGGCAAACCGACGCCGGGGCGTCGGTTGGGCGTCGGTCGGTCTGGGGGCCGTAGTTTGGGTTTTCTGGTCGGTGCTAACGATCTGAGCACGATTTGACGACTCTCGTTAGAACGACGCTTGACGTCGCGACGGCGACCGGTGCTGGACCCTGACCGGGGTTGTCGGAGTCGATTCCTGAGTACTTAAAACACGCTTTATCTCGAAAACGAAGCCCGGCGTCGCGACGCTGACCGTCTCTCGGAACTTCTGACAGAGCCGGGGATCGTTTCCCGGTGCTAACTGGAAACCGACGCCTGGGCGTCGCGACGGCGACGCCTAAGTATGTAGATCGGGTGGGCCACCGGATGACTTTGGCGGGGTCGAATTTAAGATTCGAGGCGTCGGAACGGAGTAATTCGGTTAAACGTACTAATGACGTCACAAATGTTGATGACGGTGTGGCCTGGTGCTCTAATATTGTTACGGGCCCGCGTCGCGACCTAGGATTTCCCACCAGCCTGAAGGCTCGAGGATGTCGTCGGAGGTTCCCTCCACTCTTATGAGTCGAGGATGCTTCCCACCAGCCTGAAGGCTCGAGGATATCGTCGGAGGTTCCCTCCACTCTTAAGAGTCGAGGATGTTCCCCAGGTCGCGAAGCTGACTGCGAGTGTTCCCAACTATGGAACCGCGGGAGTAAATTATAATAGCTAGTGGTGCGACTGGTAATCCCCCTTATCAGGATTCCCTCCACTCTCACGAGTCGAGGATGCTCCCCAGCTGACGGCTCGAGGATGCGGCTCGAGTCCGAAGACTTGAGGATCGTTCGCAGATGGGGTCGCCAAGTCTCAACGTCAACTCTTATTGAACTGAACTAATAGCCTGAGGGGCTTTAAATGAAAGTGGAACGGTACGGTATCTAATTCAGAACGGTATTTCTTTACCTGGTGCACTCTTCCGGTGGCGTCTTCTAGGCTGTAATCTCTAGCTCGTTCTTCTCTCTGCTCTCAGAGGATGTCACACACACTGTGTCTTTCTGCCATGAAATCGCCGGTTTATATACAAAATTGCTAATTAAACGGATTAAACAGGTCCTCAGTGGTCGCTACCATGTATTACTATAGGCATATAAAACAGCTTTTGGTTGGAGGGTTGCAAGTGGCCTTGCGAGGTTCCTACTATCACCACTTGCAAGCCCTTCCTGTAAGCTGCTAGGAAAGTATAATTTTATTTTAAACGGTTAAATACAACAGGACTTCTGGACAGTCCTCGTCGGAGTCTGGTGAGAGACTTGCCAGCATCTCCTCCAGTTCCCGTCTAGCGTCTTCCAGCTCCGTCGAGGCACTCCGGGTTGGTGGCATCCTTGAAGCGGCCTCCGCTGGTCTTGCCACTGGTACCGGGCACGACTCCTCGTCCGACGGAATCGGTGACGTGGTTAGGTCGATGATATCATCCGCCGGACCCGGTGCCCAGTAGGGGCCAAGGCGGTCGGTAAGGGCTTGGCGGAGCGCGTCATCCCCTTGGGACGGTATCCACTATCGTGGGGGTTGTTGCGGTATGAGCCGCGGTGACGGAGTGCGGACTGGGGGGGTGAAAGCTGGACGAATGATGATTGACTCCAGGATCGTCGCTTTGCCTCCTGTTGATGGTGGGGCTTGGCCGCGGCTCCACGGTCGGATGACGAACCGTCGCTTTGGCCTGGTTGTAGGTGCGGGCGGACCGACGTCGGTTGCCGGCCGCACCCTGGGCGGGAGATCACTCTCCCGCCCCCTTGCCCTTCCACCCACCCGACTAGGTTGGGTGCGGCGGCGGATCCACGGTGCCTGGGTTGTCGACATCCTGTGAGGTTTCAGGTCTTTGATGTGGATTCGCTGTAGTTTTTGACCTCGCAGGCCACGCAGGTCGTATACGTTGGGGGTCAGTTTTCTGGAGATCGTCCACGGACCGGAGTAACGCGGCGCAAGTTTAGCCGCGAATCCTTGAGTGGCTACCGATAGGGGGTGTTCTCGTCGCATCACTTGGTCGCCGACTTTACACTGCCACGGGCGATGTCGCAAATTATAATACCGGCACTGCGTTTGTGACGCAGTGGCTAGCTTGACGCGTGCAAAATCCCGAAACTCCCGCAGCCTCTCGAGACGGTTTTCCAATGCTGCGGGGATGGTGTTTTCTAAGTGTGGTTCAGTGGTGCCGCGCCCTACCTGTTGGAACAATCCCGGGAGTATAGGTTCGCGACCGTAGTTTAGCCAGGCCGGTGTAAAGCTGGTAGACTCGTGCTGGCTAGTGTTGATGGCCATGACGAGTTCGGGTAGATGTTCATCCCATCCCCTCTGTGTCTCCTGGCAATATTGGGCGATCATGGTTTTTAGGACTCGGTTTACCCGCTCGACGGGGTTGGCCTGTGGTGCGTACGGAGGTGTTTGTAGGTGGCGTATGTTCAGTGCTGCTAACGTCTGATTCAGGTGACGGTTATTGAACTCCGTGCCATTGTCCGTGATCACATTTTTTGGACATCCGAACCGGAATATGATTACTTCTTCGAGGGCACGGGTAACGGTTTTCGCGGTTGCTTTGCGGAGTGGTATACACTCCACCCATTTCGTCATACGGTCCTGGAATACCAGTAGGTAAATATGTCCTTTCTTGGATCGGGGTAATGGTCCCACGATGTCCATTGCCACTGTATCCCAGGGTTCGTGAATCTGTGGTGGGTGCATTTGGCCAGCTTGACCCTGTTGGTTGGGTTTGTATCGCTGGCACGTCTCACAACGTCAGACATAATGTCGGATATCCCGGAACATGCCGGGCCAGTAGTACCTTAGGGCAATGCGGAAAGCTGTCTTGGCGGTGCCGTTATGTCCAGCTCCAGGGTCATCGTGGTTTTCCCGAAGTATTCGGGGACGTTCGCCCCGTGGGACGCATAACTTCCAAGTGTCCCCTTCTTCGGTCTCGGTTGCGGCGGCTATTTTCCGGAGTAATCGCCCATCTCGCAGACAGTAGTCTGGCCAGTCCAGGGGTTTTTCCGTGACTTCCTGGACCTTCTTCGCGTGCCATGTGCATCCGGTCGTGACGGCGAACACATCGTTTTCCGGTTGTTCGTTGGTCGCGAGTGGTTCTCGAGAGAGGGCATCGGCAACTCTATTCAGGGTCCCCTTTCGGTACCGGATTGTAAAATCAAATTGTTGGAGGAACATTGCCCACCGGCCTAGTCGTCCCGGAGGGTTCTCGAGGGAGTTTAACCATCGTAGTGCCTGGTGATCGGTTACCACGGTAAACTTGTACCCTTCTAGGTACTCTTGCATTTTCTTTATGGCCCATACGATGGCTAAACATTCCTTTTCGGTCGTGGAATAGCGCAGCTCGGGGCCCTGGAGTGTCGTGCTAGCGTAGGCGATGACTTGTTCGCCCTTTTCGGTATATTGGACGAGGGCTGCTCCCATGCCCATATCTGAAGCGTCTGTTTGTAGAAAAAACTGTTTACTGAAGTCCGGGCATGTCAGGACGGGCGCGGTTTCGAGTGCTTCTCGTAACTGGTTGAATGCGTCGATCTGTGCTGGGCCCCACTCCCATTTTACGTTCTTCCCCCCCAGACGGTTTAATGGTTCTGCGATTTTGGAGAAGTTAGGTATAAACCGGCGATACCATGACGCTGCTCCCATGAACTGTCGTACTTTCCTCGGCGTGGTGAGTGGTGGGATTTCCCTGATAGCTTTAACCTTGTCTGGGTCGGTATGGATCCCCATGCCGCTGACGACGTGTCCCAGGTACCGGATCTCGGATTTTCCCCATTCACATTTCTCTGGGTTCAGGCGTAAATTTGCAGCTCGAAGTCTTTTGAACACCTCGGTCAGGTGTTTAACATGAACTTCTGGTGTGCTGCTTGCGACGATGATGTCGTCCAGGTACGCGATAGCGAACGGGTCGAGATCAGGACCGATCACTTGGTCGAGCAGGCGCTGGAACGTGGCTGGAGCAGAGTGCAGTCCAAAAGGCATTACGGTGAACTGGTAGAGGCCCCTCCCCGGTACGGTAAATGCCGTCAGTGGTCGGCTCTGAGGATCAAGGGGTATCTGCCAGTATCCCTGCTTTAGATCTAGTGTACTAAAGATGGATGCCTGCTGGAGTTTACTCAAGATATGGTTGATGTGGGGCAAGCGGTAGGCATCCTTTTCGCTGACGTCGTTCAATCGCCGAAGATCGATACAGAACCGGGGTTTGCCGTCTTTCTTGCGAACGATCACCGCAGGGGAACTCCACGCACTTTGGGACTTCTCGATCACCCCGTCTGCCAGCATTTTGTCAACCTCCTCGTTTATAATGGCCTGCATCTTCGGATTTCTTGGCCGGTAGCGTTGCTTCAGTGGCGTCGGGTCTTTCAGGCGTATGGTGTGGGTAGCCAACGGTGTGGTGCCTTTAAGGCTTGCAAACTTTGGTAATTCGTCTGCTAGAAAGGCGTCTAGGCTCTTGCTTTTACTTGGTCGGTTACTGATGGCGTCTACGGGGTGGGGTTCAGAGTAGGTTACGTCGCATTTGGTTCCGGTCGGACTGGTGCTAATGGTGAGTCGGAGCATGCGGATGGCATCCATTCCCAGTATTACGAGTATCGCCAATGTTGGTATGCATAATAGTGACAGGTTATTGGATACCCCCTGGATTTTGCATGGCACTTTGTACCTTCCGGTAATCTCTACCGGTGCCCCGTTGGCCATCTGCGCGTGTTGACTGTATGCCCTTTCTTCTCTGATCCCGTGTGCCTGACATCTCGCCGCTGTTCGTGAGTCCATATAAGACAAGGTGGAGCCAGTGTCAATGAGGGCCATCATAGGGTGGCCAACTACCACGATGGCTACTCTGATCCGACAGTCCTCTTGGTTCAGGGCGGATACTACGGGGTTGTAGTTGCGGCCTGGCTGGGCTCTCCGCCTTGATTCCCAACCGGTCTGGCGTTTCCCTGGTCTCGTGGGCACGGGCACCGCGAGCAGAATAATTTTTGCGGGTTCCGACAGTAGCGTCGTACGTGGTCGGTTTGACCGCAGCGCCAGCATGCTCGACGAGGGTTGATTACCGTCGGGGTTGATGGTCCGGGTCGGTTGGCGGTACTTGCGTGTACTCGGACTGTTTCTGTGCTTCGTATCCGGGTGGTAGTCTTCAGCTCCTCTTGGATTTCCTCGAAAGCTCGCAACTCTTGGAGTAGTGCTGGGACGGTACTGCAATCCCTCATGTGGATGTGTTGCCGGTATTCTGGCCTCAGGTTTTTGTACAGTCTACGGACTTGTTCTTCTGATGTGTAGCCTCCATGGCGTCGCATTAATGTCTGTAGTTCCGTGATATAATCCTGGCCTGCTTCGCCCGGTCGGTGTTTCCGGTGGTTTATCTTTTCTTCTAGGCGGTCCCGTATGTCGGGAATAAAGTATGCGGTAAACTCTTGTTGGAAGGATGGCCAGTTGTGGAACTCGTCTCGGTTATTCCGGTACCACAATATGGCGTTTCCTCGGAGGAGCTCTGGTAGCGCTGCAAACAGTTGGTCATTGTTCAGTTGGTAACTGGTTTGTAATTCCGTCAGGCGTTCTAAGAACATGATGGGGTCAGTCTTTCCGTCAAACTGCACGTTCCATTTCCTGACGGTCTCGCATATGTTCGTGGGAGATCGGGTTGGTTCGTTGTTTGATGTCTCCGTGGTTTGGTCCTTTGGTTGTTCTGCTTGAGTCTCTGCTTTAGTGGCCTTTTTTATAAAGGCTACCATAATCTTCCGTAGGTCCTCGAGGTTACCTTCCTCGGGGAGCCCAAACTTCTTAAGTTCCTCTTGGAGGGCTTCTTTACTGAGGCTGTAGACCCTGACCGGGGTTGTCGGAGTCGATTCCTGAGTAGTGAAACTTAAAACACGCTTTATCTCGAAAACGACGCCCGGCGTCGCGACGCTGACCGTCTCTCGGAACTTCTGACAGAGCCGGGGATCGTTTCCCGGTGCTAACTGGAAACCGACGCCTGGGCGTCGCGACGGCGACGCCTAAGTATGTAGATCGGGTGGGCCACCGGATGACTTTGGCGGGGTCGAATTTAAGATTCGAGGCGTCGGAACGGAGTAATTCGGTTAAACGTACTAATGACGTCACAAATGTTGATGACGGTGTGACCTGGTGCTCTAATATTGTTACGGGCCCGCGTCGCGACCTAGGATTTCCCACCAGCCTGAAGGCTCGAGGATGTCGTCGGAGGTTCCCTCCACTCTTATGAGTCGAGGATGCTTCCCACCAGCCTGAAGGCTCGAGGATATCGTCGGAGGTTCCCTCCACTCTTAAGAGTCGAGGATGTTCCCCAGGTCGCGAAGCTGACTGCGAGTGTTCCCAACTATGGAACCGCGGGAGTAAATTATAATAGCTAGTGGTGCGACTGGTAATCCCCCTTATCAGGATTCCCTCCACTCTCACGACTCGAGGATGCTCCCCAGCTGACGGCTCGAGGATGCGGCTCGAGTCCGAAGACTTGAGGATCGTTCGCAGATGGGGTCGCCAAGTCTCAACGTCAACTCTTATTGAACTGAACTAATAGCCTGAGGGGCTTTAAATGAAAGTGGAACGGTACGGTATCTAATTCAGAACGGTATTTCTTTACCTGGTGCACTCTTCCGGTGGCGTCTTCTAGGCTGTAATCTCTAGCTCGTTCTTCTCTCTGCTCTCAGAGGATGTCACACACACTGTGTCTTTCTGCCATGAAATCGCCGGTTTATATACAAAATTGCTAATTAAACGGATTAAACAGGTCCTCAGTGGTCGCTACCATGTATTACTATAGGCATATAAAACACCTTTTGGTTGGAGGGTTGCAAGTGGCCAGGTTCCTACTATCACCACTTGCTAGCCCTTCCTGTAAGCTGCTAGGAAAGTATAATTTTATTTTAAACGGTTAAATACAACAGGACTTATTAACTAAATAATGTTTGTGAACGATATTTCACTGAAACTGGAGCATTTTATGATATGATGGTCTCGCTGACGTCTCATGACACCGCCATAGCATAAAATCTTCGTGCCGAAACCTAGTTTCGTGACAACAAATACTGCTCGAAGTGAAGGATTTGTAGTGCAGCGGAAGTCAATGGATGGAGACGCTTGCAGCGATTAAAATGCATGCTGTCTAGAAAGCTATTGGTTGAGCCACCTGCTAAGACCTCTGCTTGAACCAAAACGTCCACTAATCCACAGCAGTCTATATATTTACCAATGGCTTTAAAGAATGCCATCTGAGTATGAAATGCCCCCAAATTAATGAATGTCGTATTTCGTCTTTTCATTTTGCTGTATTTGCATCGCCATTTTAGCTATGGCTAAGTCGTACGTGACAATTATTAATTCTTCATTACACTTTTCAGCAATTTCATTTGCAATGATGAGCGTTTCATTTACTATAGTATATGACGTTGGCGAAGAATTAATTGGAGGTAAATAATGTATGGTTTGAATTTGACTACTATCGGTCGTAACCATGCAATTGTATCCTAACCACATAGGTACTGAATCAAGTCGTGCTAAAGACATCATCCACAATAAACCCATTTCAATGGCAATATCTATAGCACCTTGGCATGCAACCATTCCCTCTGCAATGCAATCAACGGATTACGGAATTTTGATCGCAGGAAAATTGATCGCGGATAATTGATCGCCGGGAGAATTGATCGCCGGACAATTGATCGCCGGAATATTGACCGTGTGGATAATTGATCGCCGGGAGAATTGATCGCCGGATAATTGATCGCCGGATTATTGATCGTGTGAACAATTGACCGCGGGGAAAATTGATTGCCGGAATAATGATCGCCGGATAATTGATCGCCGGAATATTGACCGTGTGGAAAAATAATCGCGGGAAGAATTGAACGCCGGATAATTTATCGCCGGAATATTGATCGAGCGGGCAATTTATCGTAGAAAAATTAACCGCGGATATAATTGATCGCTGAATTATTATTAGTATCATTATTGTTATTATTAACTGCGTGAATTAATTGATCGCAAACGGTATAATTAGTCAACAGATGAATGATCACCAGAATAATAGATGCGTTTATATTCAATAATATTGTGAAGTCTACTTACACTGATTTGTTTAGTTGTTCGTCGGTTAATTAAATGCTAGGCAAATGATTACACTTAAAATTTTATACAAGTGATACTTAGTTTAATATTTTTAAATTTTTCAACTTAGTTAACTTTTGTATTTGAAAGATTTCAATTTAGGAAAACAAAGTACAACTTACGAGTATTTGAATAATTGTCGATGTCGTCTATAATAGGATTACCAACAAGTCAGTTTAGCGCTCGTTAAGTACCTACTCGTATTTACCCCCCGCATTATGTTTACAACATAATACTTGGAAAAGATAAAGTTTTACTTAAAACTTATTTAGTGCCATATTCTGGGAATTTAAGTTGTAGTAGGGGTTGGTTGCAGTTATTTTCTTCTCATTTTTCAAGGAAAGTGTAGTTTTTCCTCAATATTGTGCCACTCAGAGACTCAGATTTTCGCTACGTTAAATAAGTGCTCGTGAGGACAAAATGCCGCTACAATTCGTGCTTAGTGAGAAGAATAAAAACAAATTGTGTGATAGTGGCTGTTTATTTGTAACAGATAAACGCATTGACAATAAAATTTATTGGAAATGCGATTAATATAAAACCAAAAACTGTCATGCCCATATTCATACCAGTGGTGATGAAATAATTAAAAGAGTTGGTGAACATAATCACGCCGGCGATGCTGCTCACGTGGAGGTTTCAAAAGTTTTGAATAAAGTGAAACAGAAAGCACGTGAAACACAAGACGGGACACAACGCATTGTAATAGATGCGTATGCAACAACATCACAAGCTGTTATAGGACAAATGCCGCAAACCGATTCTTTAAAAAGGACTATTCGATACACAAGAACCCGTGCAGGACGTTTTCCACCAAATCCTCTAAATATATCGCATTTAAATATTCCCGAAGAGTACAGAATCACAAATAGAAATGAACCATTTCTGTTATTCGACAATCATAATAATGACAACAGAATGTTACTTTTTACCACAAAAAACAACTTAGAGATTTTAAGAAAATCAGAAGTCTGGTATGCAGATGGAACTTTCAAATCGGTACCACATTTGTTTGAGCAGCTTTATTCAATTCATGGAATAATAAATAATAAGACTGTACCTCTTGTTTTTGCGTTATTATTAAAGAAAAGCGAACAAACTTATTGCAACTTATTCGATGAATTAAAAAATCTGGAAAATAATTTATCACCTATAACAATTATGACAGACTTTGAAACAGCCGCAATTAATGCTTTTAAAAAATCCTTTCCGACATGTATACAAAAAGGGTGTTTTTTTATTTTTGTCAGTGCGTGTACAGAAACATCCAAAGCAACGGATTACAAAAGCGATATGAAATGGACGCCGAATTCGCATTAAAAATGCGTATGCTTTCAGCTCTGGCTTTTATTCCATGTAATGATGTAATACGCAGTTTTGACGAATTATGTGAAAACAATAATTATCCGGAAGAAACTCAACCAGTATTGGATTATATGGAAGACAACTGGATTGGACGTGTCGATAGACGTGATATTCGACGATCTCCTCGTTTCGCAATAAATCTATGGAATTGTTATGACAGTGCATTGGCCGGTGAGCCCAAAACAAATAATTCATGTCAAGGATGGCATTTAATGAATTAGTTGGTGCAAGTCATCTTTCAATTTGGAAATTCATTAAATGTTTAAAAGATGAACAAAGTTCAACTGAAGGCAAAATTGCGGGAATGCAACAAAAAAATTAAATAAAAAAATATCGCGATAATGCTGAGCGAATACAAAACATTGTAAAATATTACAACAATCGTAATTTGCTAGATTATTTGAGAGGTCTTGCTCATAATATTAGTTTTTAAAATAGATTTGTTCGTTGTTCGTAAATGATACTTTTATTTTTGTATAAATGTATAGAAAAACTATTTAATTTGGTATGTTACCTATGTATACGTATGATATGATATAAATACTTAAAGTATTAAAATGCACTATAAGCATTAACTATGTTTGTAATAAAAAAAGAATTTTTTGTTGTGTTTCAGAAATTATGTTTTTATTTATATAGCTGTACTTAAATATGTAATGTCTTTATGAAGACTGTTATAAATATTTTGTGTTTGTTGAATAAAGTAGGTAGTACCCACGGTAAAACCTATTTAAAGTGATTTGTTTAATTTTTTGAATAATTTCTTTAGTTCACTACATAGCATAAAAAATATTATTTTTAACAAAATATATAGGTAGGTACTCATATTTTGTTTAAAATAAAAAAAAACTAAAGTACAAGGTAAGTATAACTATTCCTCTGGGATACACACATTATTTATTCTGATTTAAGTAAACTAAATTAAAAACCTAATATCCTTCTTGAGTCCCACATACTCGGTTTTGATATAAACTCGCAGATTTGCTCCAATCAATCAATTTTTTACCAACGTTATTCTTTTAACAATACATTTTTTACTACCGCCCCTTTTTACCACTAATTCTTTTTAGTTTTTACCAACGTATTATTTTTACCACCAATTGTGTGTATGTGTGTGTTAGTGAGTGTGATTTGTGGTTTAACAAAACTAACAAAACCCTCCTTGCTGACATATATTTCAACTCGTTTTTAAGTTAGCCTGCGGCGCACTTTACAAAATAACTCGAGGACTGCGCGTTCCGCGCTCCAACTCGCGCTGCGCGCAGCTTGTGGGACTCACAGAGAGTCATTAGTCGGGGACAAGGTCCAACTGGGATAGTGACGATAGATCAATGGTTTTAGGTTAGCCTGCGGCGTACTTTAAAAAATAACTCGAGCGCCTCCAACTTGCGCTGCGCGCGCCTTTGGGACTACAGTGAGCCGTTAGTGGGTGCATGCCACTGCTCCAAATTGCCGTAATGTCAAATATCCGCTGTGTCCAATTGCCACAATGTCGAATTGCCACTGTGCCAAAACGCATCCCCACCACTTACATACTTGTAATAACGTATGCCGAGAGACTACTGGCAATCAGGCATAGGTTTTGGTATTTACTACACTAACAAAGCTAACAAAACCGTACTAGAGCCCCACAAACTCGTCAAATTGCCTTTGTGTCGAAATAAATTTGCAGTAGTCTCTCGACATACGTTATTACAAGTATGTAAGTGGTGGGGATGCGTTTTGGCACAGTGGCAATTTGACATTGCGGCAATTGGACACAGCGGGTATTTGACATTACGGCAATTTGACGCAGTGGCATGTTCCCCAACTGGGATAGTGACGTCAGAGATCAATGGTTTTAGGTTATCCTGCGGCGCACTTTAAAAAATAACTCGAGCGCCTCCAACTTGCGCTGCGCGCGCCTTTGGGACTACAGTGAGCCGTTAGTCGGGGACAAGGTCCAACTGGGATAGTGACGTCAGAGATCACATTATGCGCTTATTCAATGTTACGATCTGCGCTTATTCAATGATTATATTTCTGCGCTTTTCCAACATCTTAATGACTAAAAATGCGCTTTTACAACTCTTCGGGTAAAACGGAATAGCGGTATTACATTGTTAACAATTAGATAGATTATAAATACAATACCGTACACCTCTGGGAGCACCATTCTTTTAACCCATGGCGCAAAAAATTTTAAGGAGGCTCTGAGCCCTCTAATTTGAAAGGGATACAATATTTCGGCAATTAATTAGGGAACTGACAAATTTCCGTTGTTGTCCGCATGGTCAATTTTCCACCATTCAATTCTTCCCGCATTCAATTATCTAGCGATCAATTATCTAGCGATCAATTATCTAGCAATCAATTCTCCCAGCGATCTATTTTCCACACGGTCAATATTCCGGCGATCAATTATCCGGCGATCAAATTTCCCCGCGATCAACATTCCGGCGATCAATTATCCGGCGATCAATTTTCCCCGCGGTCAATAGTCCGCACGGTCAAAATTCCGGCGATCACTTATCCGGCGATCAATTATCCCCGCGATCAATTATCTACACGGTCAATGTTCCGGCGATCAATTTTCCCGCGATCAATATTCCGGACACGGGAATCAACGGTAAGTAATTCCATGGTTGCAGTAGGTTTTTGATAATATGGCCGTACTTCTCTTGAAATTTGATTGAAGCGTCGTCTTTTTCGTGATGGTGGTCTTAATTCATCATTATCGTCATGATTTTGAAGGGTTGACGACGTGGAAGCTCCAATATGATCCAAATCTTCATTGTTAACGGTAGAAAATTGATATATTATTCCAAAGGTATCATGCATGGTGTCTTTTCCGGACGTAGTATCGACGAAGCGATCAAAATTGTCAAAAGCTACATGAGTGCTTTGACCATGAACTGCATTGATACCGGATGGTATGACTTTATTTTGTTCGATTGCTGTGTAAGTCATTTCAGTCTCTAACTCTTCAGCCAAGTTATACCCAATTGTGTTACCATATCTGTTTAGAATCGTGCGAACTTGTCGTGAATTAGTTAGATACTTTATAGCCAAGATTTATATTCTTCTCAGGCTTAACTCGACCTTTTGTTATCATGTAAATTATGTCACTACATAGTGACTTAGATCTGGTTTGAATCATCAGAAGTAATATTTGGTCCTACGATTAAATGGTACATAAACTCATAAAGTTGTTCTGGAATATCGCATTCTCCTTTTAACACATCATCTACCGTTAAACGACTTGGCAGCTTTCGGCTGGGCATACTTTTAACGCTATATCTCAAATCATACGCGACCTCTTGAAACTTACTGTCCTCTTTTTCTTCTAATTTTACAGCTTGACTTGCCAGTATTGATATGTTCATATCATCGAGGTAAATAATCTTTTTGTTATGCGGTCCAGTAGATGTTTCAATTGTGAGACGGTCGCCAAAAACTTTACATATTTTTTTTTCAAGATATTCACTCCAATAAAGTGCAAAATCTTCAGGGCGTCTTTTGCCCTTTGCAAACTCCAACAACAAAGCCTTATACCGGGAGAATAGTTGCGTGATGTACATTATTTTATGGTTGTTGATGATCTCTTGCTCTATAAATGTTGCAATACAGTTAAACGCTAACTTGTGTATCTCTCGGTCTTTATGCCAATCGGTATCAGCGTGTTCCTCAGCTTGACGTTTCATCCGTACTTGATATGATGAGAAACAAGTTGGATGATACGCGACAATTTCATTCTCAAGTTTATCAAGTACCTCAGAATCATCTAATGTTGACGCAATTTTTTAAAGCTGGGTAACAGATGCTTCAGACTTCGGGCATATTGCGTTAGCCGTTCGCTGACCAACTTTCTTTCGTGACATATTGCAAAATAAGCAAATCACTTCTTTCTTTGCTGTGGTACACGATAGTCGCGATGAGGAAGCTTCAGCAGATGCAGCATCAACATCGGGCTCCAAGCGTGATGAGGTTCCACCTAACATTACTGAATCACTCAATGCTGTTTGGTCAGGTGTCATTGATGGGGAATCAAAATCTACCTCGCTTGACGATGCATTACACGGTACCTAGGACAAATATTTTGTTGCACAAATTTAAACAATTAGTTAGGTAAAGCGCCAAAGATATTCATCTAAACTTTCCATACGGACCAAGATATTTTTCGACATATTTTGATGAATCTGTGTCTTTAAAACACACACAATTTTGGCAAATTTTAATCTTTGCAATAACAAATTTCAATTTAGTTCGTTTAATTTGAGTTTTAATAATTTTTCAGAAAAAAAAATTATGCCTTAAAATTATTGATACAAAAAGCCTGAACCAGCGTTTGATTTGGAGGGCCACAGCGGACACAATACAACATTGAAACTCGTAAGAAAATGTCCACTTGGCCAGGCAGGATCGACAAAAAATTAAAAGCATAGTGGACACCGGTGTCCGCCATGACCGAATTGGCTGGGCGGGTAGCGGACACCTTTGATAAGTCCACAGTACAATCAGGAATGTTCATTCCGGTGAGATGAGCGTCAATTGTAGACGGGTGAGTTAAATAAGCGCATTTGGCCTTTATCAGTTTTTGCTTATCACGTTCGAAAAGCGCATAAAATAACATTTGAAAAGCGCAGAAATTGAAGTTACATAAGCGCAGAAGTGCACATTTGAAAAGCACAATGGTTTTAGGGAATGTACGACAGTTTTTCTACAATATTTTTTAAATTTTTTAATACTAGAAAATATTCTTGCCTAACATTTTTCTGAACTTAACCCCATCATACTCGAAGACGATCTGGACTAACTTGTTATGGTCAGAAATCTCATTTTCGAAAAATGCGCTTATTCAATGTTACGATCTGCGCTTATTGAACATAAATTTACTGATTATATTTCTGCGCTTTTCAAACGTTTTGATGACCAGAAATGCGCTTTTACAACTCTCCGATTGTAGACATGCTTGCCTCCCCCTTAAAAAAGATACATTCGATTTAAAAAAACACACACACACACACAACATAGTATTTCTAGCAAGTACGAGTAAAATTCCTCAATACGTACTGAGTCTTGAGACAAGCAAGGTAACATTTGTTGCTTCGGATTGATTGAGAGTGTCGATACCTGAAAATAGTACAATTTGCTTATTTAAATAGGAAACTGTATTATTATGTACTCACGTCATGATTCTTGCAAAATTGTGTGTATTCATCATTATATTTCTTGCTTAGAACGGTTACATTTTTATAGCAAGTAGAATGATAACCAACATTGTTCATAGAATCCAAGCTTAACGTAACTTCACCATGCACAAAGTTTTTTTCACGCCGAAATAATAACTTTAAAAAACAATTCTTAAAGAATTCATTATTAAAATAAAAAATATAATCCTCTACACCACACAAAAAACACTTTTTCATTTTCGAATACACGATATTTTTAATCAACACAGATATTTTTAATACAAAATACTCGATGTGAAAATTAAGATATTTTAAATAAAATAATACACTGATTGACCTTTGACATGTGTTTATTTATTTTCGTGTTTATAACAACTGCCACACTCTTAGATACTTTAAATTACAAAATACTTCACTCACTACACATAGTAATTCACTCTCGCAGAAAATGTAATATCTTAAATCTAGGCAACCATGGATTCAACAAACTTTTTGGTAAGGCAACCTAATACGGTTGGATTTGAAATAAAATAAGCTTTCATTTAATATGTAATTCGATTAAATAACTTATGAGGGTATATTAATAACGCTTACTTACCTGTTTAAACCTGGCAACTCCATAGTTGCACAGAGGGGAAAGTAGGCAACCTTTATTTTTTCAATTCATTGGGGTATATTCTTTCAACTGATGCTCAAAAATATACATGTGACTTCTGACTGTAATACAATATATTTAAATAAAAATATGGCAGAAAAATGATGATATGAATTTAATATGATTGTTTTTGACACATTGACTACGCTACTGTGTAACTGCACCTTTACGCGGCAAGCACTCAGCGAAAAGCACTGGCGCGCCTCTGCGCTAGAACATCTCAACTAACTCAACTATTCAAAAACATAAACAATAAATACAAGTGTCAAAAACATAAAAACTGAACCTAATAAAAACACTGAATACTAAATGAATTTACACTAATGCAAAAAGTAAGTAAGTAATGCTGAAATGGAATAAATAAACTATATTTACATTGACTTTATTAATTAAATTTCTGTTTTCAGGTTAAAGATAAAAATTGATAAGGAATCGAAATTAGACCGTGACAGGCAACCTAATACGGTTGGATTGGGAATAAAATAAGCTTTCATTTGATATGTAATTCGATTAAATAACTTATGAGGGTATGTTAATAACGCTTACTTACCTGTTTAAACCTGGCAACTCCATAGTTGCACAGAGGGGAAAGTAGGCAACCTTTATTTTTTCAATTCCTTGGGGTATATTCTTTCAACTGATGCTCGAATTTCATAAATAACTTGTAAAAGTTAAGACTTTTACTTTATATAAAATGGTAAAATAATGCACAGGATAAAATTTGGTGTATATTGATTTTGGTAGTTATGTATAATATTAACAATAAAACAATAAAAACAATATACTATAAAAATATACAAGAAAACTTAAAATATAAATAAAAGGTGACAGCTCGCTACATTACTCCCCCCCCCCAAAAAAGGCATGGAGAGTAAATATAAAAAATTGGCAAGTGGTGCAGGTTAGTGGCTAGTAGGGTAAATGATAAAGATGTGGTATGTATGTTTATGCCAGTGTCGATGCAATTACAGATTGCGGGGTTTGACACTGGCATGTGTTGAAGAAATAAAAATTGTGTTCAAGAGGGAGAGGTTGACAGATTTGATGAAAGTTCCCTAGCAGCCCAAGTGAGTCTGGACAGTGCTAGGGAAATGCTGCAAGTATGAAAGGAAGGAAGAATGTTGTGAACTGTTGACGTGTAAGTGATTGTTTGTGTGAAATTTAAATAAAAAATACCTTAATAAAATAAAATCTAAAGGAGTCCGTAGGAGATAAAGAATAAGATGCAGAGGTTGAGAGGTTTGCTAGGAGTAGTTCAAGTTCAGGTTGAAGATAAGTAGGTTTAAATCCAGTCCAGGTGCTAGTTAAAGGTTGTAGAGGAACTGGAGAGTTGAAGGTTGCTTGTTGATTCGAAGGTCAGGTCGAAGAAAATGGAGAATGTCTTGAAGAAAAGTCGCGAAGAACAGTCGATGAAGGATGAGGCGTGAAGGATTGTAAAACGTCGGGGTCACCAATTGTAAAAGTTAAGACTTTTACTTTATATAAAATGGTAAAATAATGCACAGGATAAAATTTGGTGTATATTGGTTTTGGTAGTTATGTATAATATTAACAATAAAACAATAAAAACAATATACTATAAAAATATACAAGAAAACTTGATTAATTAAAATATAAATATAAATAAAAGGTGACAGCTCGCTACAAACTAATCGGGGAAGTTGATCAAAAAAAATTAATGAAACATTTTATTGTTTAACATCATCGGTACGTGATTTAGCTATACTATATTTGAGAATGACTGGCAGTAATAAATCATTCTGTCAAAGACATTCCAGTGGCGCGCCAATAATTGTTTGCACAGGGATAGTCGAAATGACTAACTTCGTTAGAGAACTATCGTTTTAGGTCTAAGTTGTTTTTCAGGGTAAAGATTTATTTTAATAATAATGAGTGCGAAAGTTATATTTAAATATTAAAAAACTTTTATATTTAGTAAATGTATAAACAGATCACTCTGAAAAATCCTATCTACGTCTATGACACAGTTCGACGGGGATTATCGCTCGGTTATGACTACATTTCTATTGTTCGAGAAGTAAGTTTTGTTCCAGGTACAAAGTGTGCGGCTTATTTAGACCATCCTAGTGTAGTTACAACTGATTTTTCTGGAAGTTTTATTTGCCGCATTGCTGGCAAAAATCCAATACTACTCTTGCAAATAATGATTTATTACTGTCAGTCATTCTCAAGTGAACTATAGGCAACCTAAGTGCGCTGTATCAATTTATACATTATCTAGCATATATTCTTTATTATCATTAAATAACAGATGAGGGTATATATTTCTTATACCGGATCTTAGACTATAAATATAAAGGTAAAATTAAAACCAAAATTAAAAGCCTGAAAGAAAAAGAGGAGTTATTACGCTGTTGGAAAACGATACACGGTCTCAAGAATCAATTGCAATTAATCCTGAGCTTGTTCAATAAATATTTATTTCAAACAAAACAAGAGGTATACTTGAATATAAATTTACCTAAGCTGTTGGGCGGCTGTAAATGTGTGAGCTGAATTATCAGAGAGTGAAATTAAATCCGGACTCGGCCGATGAAATAAGGGTCCCAAAATACTCCTTATTTCCTTCACAGTGCTACTAAAAATTTAATCCCAAAGGGCAGTAATCTCAAATCACTAAATAGCTCAAATATACTAGTATTTTAGTGGCACTTTTCACTATATAGAAAATAAAACTCTTAATTGAGAAAAAGACGTTAACTTTTAACTGTTACTTAGACTCAAGTGACCTCTTGCAAACTTGACTTATCTTCACGGCCAATTAGCAATCAATTCATTCAACCGTGACTTTTTTCCAAAACGTAACTTCTCCGACGACTGGAACACCTGAGAGAAACGAGTGTTGCAAAGGTCATAGGGGAATATTGAACGGGCGTATTTTCAAGAGAGGGCGGCAACAGTACGAAAACAAACACTCAAATGACAGATCGTAATCAAAATGGACAATGACAAATGACAATGAATGCAAAACTAACAAACATTGAACTAAAAGTAAGTAGAACACTAAATGAAATATGAATTTAACGATTGACACTAATGAAATTGACTTTACAGAAGAGAATCGGAGAAATGAATGACAGTGAAATGAGGGCTACGCAATAAAATGACAGAAGTCAAAAATAGAACATAACACATGCAACTTGATAATAAAATTTATATATTTATAACACTCGGTCATCCTATCAATAATCTCACCCTCGAGACACTACAACTATTACAACAAATTCAACTATCGTGGGCTGTTTTATGGGGTCAAGTCAAATTTATATATTTATAACACTCTAACATTAAGGAAATCAATCATCGTCGTCAGATTCTTCTTCAACAGACGGTCTCCACAATTTAAGTTGGCTTACATGTGCGGTTGTTGTATACCGGTGTCCTTTTGGGTTTTCACGTAATTCGGCTACGCAATATGTATCTCCTGGTTGTATTCTAGTTATTACCAACTGACCTCTAAATTTGGATTCCAATTTTATTGTTCCAGCAGTTTTCATAAAAACAATTTCCCCAACATTGAATTTCACATTTCTGTATTTATTACTATCATATTGATGTTTGTACCTTATTTGTTCGTGTTGTATTTTGTTTCGAGCCTCTGTACGTAATATCTCAGGTTTTTCGTAATCTTCTTCATCTTGCGTAAGTTTTCTTAAAATACCTTCTTCAATTCTTGGTACGTATCCATATAATAATTCGAATGGAGTCTTGTTGGTGGTTTTGTTTAAAGATGTATTTAAATCAAACTGTATTTGAAGTAAATGTTTATCCCAATCTCGGCCTTCTATATGACTCGTCATAATTCGAATAAGTGGTGTCAGTGTTTCAATGACTCGTTCAACTTAACCATTAGCTTGAGCATGTCACGGTGAATTTAGTGTATGTTTTACGCCATGCTTCATAAAAAATTTCTCGAATATCTTTGATGTAAAACACGTAGCCCTGTCGCTGATTATTCGTTCCGGTGCTCCAACTTCTATTACGAATTTTTCTAATCTTCGAACAACACTTTCGGTGTTAGTATTCTTCACTGCTTCTAGATATACGGATTTTGTAAAGTTGTCGATTATAACAAGAATGTATTTATTTTTGTTAGTACTGCTTATCATAGGTCCAAGATGATCAATATGTACTATAGCAAATGGTCTTCTTCCTGGTTCTATAGGATGTAATTCACCCACTTTTCTTCTTGTTTTGTTTAAAATACATTCTAAACAAGATTTTATGTGTTGTCTAATATATCTCCGCATACCTGGGAAATAATAATATCTTGCCATCTTGTTATAGGTACGATCAATACCAAAGTGACCTTGCAAATCATGATATTTCACTGTCAGACTTTTCCTCATATTTTTCGGAACAGCAAAACGATAAACAATCTTCTGATTTTCTGTTAACTTCTTATACAGAATGTTTCTTTTTAAACAGTAGTCTTTAATTTCTTCTTTCTCACTTGTAGTGATTTTTTCCTGTTTGATTACATTTATTTTCTGCTTCAAAACGGGATCTGATTGCTGATATATTAAAATTTCGTCTTTCTGATTTATTATGGTAAATACAGCTATATTGTTAATTAATATTTCTTCATCATCTCTTGCTTCATCAGTTGGTGAACGACTAATCGCATCCACGTGAGCCATTTGCTACACTTACTCTACTTTGGCGATGCCACGGCTAGCGGTTAGCAGTGGAGAAGGAGTGACGGTCCTGATGATGTCGCCGAACCAATTCCAGTAACCTATATTTTATTTGGGCGCTAAGCAGTCTGAGTGACAGTTGTACAACCCTCTTGAGCCGACTACCAAGTCCAAGAGTTGCCAAAGCGGTAGCAATGCGACACCGACGATAAACGGGGCAAGAAGTAACGTACGAGCAATAATAGGGAATAATATGGTATATTGTAAAATAAATATAATAATACACGCATAAGTGATAATAATATCTGGCATAAATTGTACACTATAATCAGTATAGTAGTTCGAATAACCTGGATCAATCCGTATTGATACAGTGAATCCAAAGTTCGCGTGGTGTTCTGTGACAGTGGTATCCAGGATACGAATCGCGAAAGTGACAAATGCGCCAATAAGTCGCTGACGTTGCTGTACAGTAAGGTCGTTGCGGTGAGCGGGGAAATGATTCTGTATTCCTAAACACGCTTGTAAACAGCTAACCACTGAAGTGATCGTGCCAACGTGCACACAGTGACATGAGCGGTAAAGATCCAGACAACCGAACTTAGTTGTCAATAACAGTGACACTGATTTATTGTGATCTAAACTACTCGGCACTACAAAATCCAGATTAAATCTGATACGCAAGATAAATACTTCCAACAAAATCAAACAGTGGTAACACAACCGATCACACTCAAAGTACTACTCATACTACTTTTTCAATTATTCCCAAACACTAAAAAAACTAATGTTTACAGGTAGGGGCGGGATAATTGTGGAGAGGAACTGAAACTCGCGATTCTGATTGATTTCCGACGACCGGAAATACACTTCCGTTGTCAGGGTTGCGGACTACGCGGATAACTAAATCTCCAAAAATAGAAGGAAGGAAAATGATACGTAACACATTTTATCACCAGGTCTGTGTTTTATTTCGAAATTAAATTCACTCATTAAACTATACCAACGTATCACCTGCGGATTCTTTGTTCTACTTGAATTCAGATAAATTAATGCTTGACAATCCGTAACTATTGTAAATTTCAGATTTACTAACATAAATCTTAACCGTTCAAGTGCCCATACAATGGCAAGTAATTCTAGTTTGCTTGTATGGAAATTTTTCTCAATATCATTCGTTCTGCGACTGATAGCATAAACTAAATGAAACTTGTCATCTGTACCTCGTTGCAAAACCATACCTGCCAAACCTCGACTGCTTGCATCAGTGTGTAGCTCTGTTTCACTTTTTGGATTGAATACTTGTAAAACTGGCTGTGTGCACAACGATCTCTTGATGTCTTCAAATGATTGTTGATCTTCTTTTTCCCAACGGAATGATTGTCCAGTCTTTAACAACTTATACCATGATGATGAAAATTTTTGATTGAACTTATTTTCCTCTCTCCTGGCTGTATGCCCTGGCCTGAAATTTGAAAACCCAGATAATTAACATTTGTTTTCAGAAATTCGCATTTTGTCAATTTTATAGTCAATTTAGCTTTCTTTAATGCTTCCAAACATCTCGTAATTTTTCTTTAAGCTCGTTCCAATTTTTTCCTGGAATAAGAATATCGTCCAAGTAAAATAATACCACTTTATCTCGAAGCAGTCCTAGAACTTGTTGCATCAACTTGGAGAAGTAGAATGGAGCATTCATAAGACCAAATATCATCCTCGTAAATTCTCCTGTGTCTTCAGGTGTCACGAAAGCTGTATTTCTTCGTGCTTCTTCGCTCAGTGGAACTTGTAGATAACCGTGAGCTAGATCCAATACAATAAACATTTTGCTTCCATTTAGCATTGTCAGATGATCGTCAATATGTGGAAGTGGAAAATTCATCCTCACAGTCTGCTTGTTTAATTTTCTTAAATCTAGTACCATTCGTCCTTCACCAGTTTTCTTTTGCACTAACAATACAGGTGTAGCATACGGAGAAGTTGTTTCTGTAACGATTTCCAGTTCCTTCAATTTTCGTACAATTTTACGTATTTCATCTCTCTCTTGATTACTTGTTCGATACGGCTTACAATGAACTGGTGTAGTATTTGGTAATTCTTGTATATCCATTGTAATAAGATCAGTACATCTTATTTCTTGAATATTTGTTGCTATGCACATTCGATATTCATTCAATAAATTCAATAATTCTTTCTTTTCGGTCTCAGTAGCCTGCTCTCCCACGTTTATATCTTCCATTTGAATTACGCTAGTTTAATCTGTTTTAATTTCTTTTATCTTTGTTATGTTTTTAACATCTAATTTTCTTCCCATACTCAATTTCTGTTCTTCGTGGCCCATATTTAATACTGGTAGTACTAAATCTTCTGAATTTTGTCCTAGTACATGTACAAAATTAACATAATGTTTTGGTAATATCACTTCGTCTCATATTTGTAATGCAGGTTGCAAAGCTTCATAACTCAATTTTTTCAATGGATTACAATAATTGTTACGTTCAGAAAAAATTAATTCATTATCAATCTTCATGTAAATTATACCGTGAGTTTTATTTAATGTGAAACATGGGATCTTTCATATCCATGGTTACGAATTTGACAGCAATGTATTAGAGCGTTTCATTTAAAATAGAACATAGCAAATGAAATATGTATGTATTTCTAATCATTTTAGATATGAAAAAGTTGCAAGAAATATAAACATTTAATAGATATTTTTTCAGAATACAATTTATAACAATTTTTCAAATACACGAAATAAATCAGATATGTACTTGTCTGAGGCTAACATCTGCATTATACCAACGTATCATTTGCACCTTTACTTCAATTGTATGCCTTATTTTCAACAACACAACCCTAATTGACAGGTAATATTTACTTGATAATGACAGCCTATTTTCTATTTTATATGAATCGCTCTAATACATTGCTGTCAAATTCGTAACCATGGATATGGAAGATCCCATGTTTCACGTTAAATAAAACTCACGGTATGTAATTGTTCTGTGAAACTTCTACCTATCAATACATCAGGTTGCGAGTCGTCCGGTACAATGCGCATCCGTACATTTTCTGCTTCTACTTCATCAACTCTAATTTTCGCAATAATTATACCAGGTGATTTGACAACAAAATTTTCAGGACGAAAAGATTTTAATTCTACATTTTCCTTTTCAATGTTATATCAATTTTCAATTACACAAGTTGATTTAGTAGTACAATGGGAGCTGCCAGCATCAATTATTCCATGAAATACTTTTCCATTTATATTTACATTTTTCAAGTATTTAAGAGCAGTATTGAATTAGTGTTCAAAAATTTTACCTCATTAGAATACTTTGTACAATTCTTTTGTAAGTGTCCTGTTTTCTTACAGTTATAACGGATTAGTGTCACTGGTTCTGGACAATCCTTAGCAATATGTCCGAATTTTTTACAATTAAAGCACTTATACTCACCTTTTTCATTTCTTATTGGTAGATTTCTTTACATGCAAATTATGTATCGGAGATATTTAATTAGGTTTTTAAAACACTTTATTTCTCGTAGATACAGTTTTATTATATTGATAGATAATATTACAATTTGATATACAAGCGTAAGCAAGCAGAATGACTGACTCCGTCTCTGTAGAAGCGAGCGTATTTATATCTTTACTTATCGTATGGAAAGTTACCAAGGACAAGGATGCTGATGAAACATATATAGGGTGTGATGAAATATGGTGAAATACAGTGTGTGGAGATATATAATTCCTCCCCTTTTAGTTTTCGCCATATTTTACTCTAAAGTTCTTTCTCTATTCAAAGTACATTGTTTTTCTCTACATTTCCTTATTTTAGGTATTATAAACCTTCTTATAATATAATAACTTATTATTATAATTACAATTAAGTATAATATATAAGAGTGATGATTGTTACTTTCTAATTGAATTTCTTTTATTTGAGTAATTTCTGGTTCATTAAGTATAATATTAGAGATGTTATTTAATTTTGTGTTATTTAATTTTAAAGTAATTGAATCTTTTTCAAAATTTTTAAATTCTATTTCTTTATATTTCTGTATAATTTTCTTAAATATGAAATTATTTATTTGACAATCTTTATTAATTTTTATTTTATAAATTCCTTTTATAAATTGGTTTGTTGTTTTATCGTCACAAGATAATTTTATTTCTTGCTTGTTGGGACTAATTATAATTAATTCATTCGTATTTTTAATTAATTCAACAGTATTTCTCTTTTCTATATTATGATACTTACAATCATCATTCTTTTGATTTTTTAAAATATTATTTAGACATTCACTTATTTCTAAATATTGTGTAATACATAAATATTTATTATTAATATAAGTACATTGATTAATATTATAGTATTTTTCCTGTAAATAGTATAATTGTTGAATTTCATTTACAATCAAGAATCTTTGATTTTGAATCATCGGTAACGGTGTGAATTGGTATAATTTATAATTTTCCTGGGAAAATGTGGGAATAGTAAGGATAAAGTATATTTGTCCTTCATGGTATTCACAGTGTGATTCAATTAGTTCGTTTAGATTCCAAATATTTGTGTCTTGTGTTATTTGCTTCAAATTCTCATAAGAAATTATACTAGTGTCTAATTTGTGTAATGAACAAAATGTGAGACTATTTTGAATTTGTTTAGACAACTCATTCAGATTTTCTATGATTAATATTAATTTTTGAAATTTATTTTCTATATCTATATAGATTTTCCAATCAAAGTTACCTCTTAAAGCACTAATTATTGTGTTTATTTGGTTTTTCAGTTCCTGTTCGTTATGTATTATGTTTTGTAATTGTGAGTTGAATTTGTCTGTCATTTCTTTATTATTTTTAACTATTTGATTATTTTGCGTTTGTAGAATCTTTTGATTTGTTTTTAATTGGTCAAACATTTTTTCGTATTTTTCTCCATCAGTTGAATCTAAATTTCCAGATATTGATTTTATAATTGAGCCTATTCCATTTATGAGTCCACGTTTCTGTCTTTTATTAAATAGTTTTTGAATTTGATTAGTTAAGTCTTGGAAGTTATAATCTAATATGTTAATATAGGTTTTGAAAGAGTTTTGCCTATTTCCTAGGTTTTTAATAAGAATTTCTCTATTTATACTAATTTTGGAAAATTCTTCATAAATAGGGGTTATGTTATAATTAAAATAAATGAGTTGCTCTCCTGTTTTTATGTTACAGTCTCCCAATTCGGCGAGGTGGAATCCATTATTGTTGGATATATCTTGAATTTGTCCATAGCATCTGTAATTATTATTTAATTTTTAATTGATTGATTCTAATATTTTTATCTCTATTTTTCTTATCTAATATTTGAATTTTTCCTAATAAAGGATTATAGTTCTTTACTGAATATTTCCTAAATAAGGGTTTTTTTATTTTGTGAATAATTCGCGGGTTTTGTTTTACGTAAACTTCATTTTTAATTTCTAATGGGTTGTCATTTTCGATATATCTTTTAATTTTTTCTTTCTCAATTTTGTCCGATATTTGTTGTCTAATTTCGGTTTGTTTTGTCATGTGGTTATCTATTATGTTATCTGTTTCTTCTTTATTAAAAATGTTTTCATTTGAGATGCCGAAAAGTATTTCGTTTGGGCTTAATTGTGTTATGCTATGTTTTGTGTTATTATAAGCTAGTATAGCCATTTGAACTTTTTCTGATATAGACCTGTCTTTAATATGTTGTTTTGAATGTAATATTCTAATTTGTTCGATTATTGTAGAATGAAATCTTTCTACAGCGTTGCTTTTAGGATTATTTACGCATATGATATGAATTTTTATTTTATTTCTAATTAATAAGTCTTTAATTAAATTATTATTGAATTCCGTTCCGTTGTCCATTATTATTTCTTTTGGAATTTTATAAGTTTCAAAATAAGTTTGTAATTTCTTTACTACAGTCTTTGCGCTTTTATCTTCTACTTTTAATATTTGTCCGTGTTTAGAGAATTGGTCGAAAATAGTTAAGTACGGTTCTTTATCTAATGATAATAAGTCTATGTTTATGATTTCGAACGGAGTCTTTGGTGTGGGTGTAAGATTGTCGGTGGTCTTTATCGGTTTTCTTTCATACTTGTTACATCTGCATATTTCGCAGTTATTAATGTAATCTTGAATGTCCTTGTTCATTCGAGGCCAATAATATTTTTCTTTTAACTCTCTGATAGTGGCTAGAATTCCTCTATGATTTGTTATACCCGTATGAAAATCATAAATTATTTCTAATTGTTCTTCTTCGTTTTCTATGTTTTCTACTAATTTTGTACAGGCTATAATATTTATAGAATTTGCTTGAAATTTATTTTGTAAGATCTTTGAAACTTCTTTATCTAGAGATTTTTGAAAGAGTGCTAAATATCTGATTTTTGGTATCAAATAGGTTTTTATAAATTCAGTAACGTCTTGTTCAAAAGTGTTTTCGTTAAATTTGCAAATAAATCTTTGTTTTTTGTTATTAAAGTATTTTTCAATTTTGATGTTTGTGTCATCGGGTACTTTATAAAATATGATTTGATTATCTGCAATGTTTATTCTGTCGTCTGAGTATTTTATGCCTGCGACTGGGTTTTCATCAGAGCTATGAATTGTTTGTTGATCTTCGTTTTCATCAACATTATTTTGTTCGCTGTCATTAGTGATTTCGTGTTTGTTTACACACGGCAATGAATAAACGTTTATATTTATATTAGTGTCTTCAAATATCTTATTTAATTTTGCTTTTACTTTTTCCCATTCTAAGTTGTCTAAGCCACAACCTAATTTTGGAATATTAATAATTTCTAAATCATTTTTTATCATGTAATCTCTTAATTCTTTTAGAGGTTTGTCTAAATTTTTGTATGAAGGAGTATCATAATGGTTTATTTTTGTAATTAAATGGAATATGAGTTTTTCATCTGAATTTTGAATATTTAAACTTTTGTTATTTTGTGTTTTACAGTAATTTTTACTTTGATATTTTTCATTGACTACTTTAGCTAATCCTTTAGACATTTGACAGTCTTGTGATATACAATGACCAAAAGGGTTTTGTTCTAATACATTTCCAATCTTTTCAATTAAATTATACTTAGGTTTTTGTTTTGATAAAAGGTCTGTGATTACGTTATCTTTTCCTTTTTCAAACTCGTTCAAATGATTATCTTTAATTTGGATGTTATTTACTTCAATTTTTATTTTTTCTAATTCTTGTAGTTTATAAATATTTTTTCCTACTTGTACTTCATTATTTTGGAAGTTTAATTGAATATTTAATATTTTGAAAGCTTCTATACCTAGAAGTATATTATAATTTTTATGAAAATTGTAGACATAGCATTTTACTGGTTGACTTTGAATTTTTATTATCGCGTAAGTATCACATGTTGATTTACTATTGACAGTTTTAAATGTTAAATTTTCTTTGTATGTTTTTATTTTATATTGTTTAATTAAATTTGGATGAATAAAGTTAATTGAGGAACCGGTGTCAAAAAGTATTACGTATGGTCCAATTTTTAAAGTAGGTAGATTTTTTGTGATAGAAGACATTACGTAGTTTTCCTCGTCCGTCGTCTGTTCTAATTCTAAAAAATCATTCTCGGTATTTTGATTTTCTAATAATTGTTCGTCGTTTTCGTCAATATAATTTTCAGTCTCTGTGTTTGATTCATTACAAAGATAATTTTGTCTTATTGATTGTGTTGACATTGGTTGTGTTAATCTAGTTGTTTGTGACATAGGTGTGTTGTATTGTCTATTATTTTCTGTGGCATTTCTAACATTTTGTTTTGGAGCGAATTGTTTGTAAGTGGCTCCTTGTTGAGGATTAAATGGTTTCTGAGGGAACATTTGTCCAGGGAATTTTTTAGGTGGAATATTTATTCTTTGGTTAAAATTCTCTTGTGGTTTAGATAAATTTGGAAGATGTGGATTATTAATAAAACTAAATTCATTTTTGAGTAGTTTTTCACACTGTTCCAAAGTTGTAGGATCTTTGACAATAAATGAACCTCTAATTGAAGTTGGTAGTAGTGAAATAAATCGTTTTACAATGAATTTCTGATTTTCGGTTGTAATTGCATTTTTTTGTAATTGAGTATAATTCATTAATAATATTTTTGATTTATAGAGTGAAAATTTTTCCATAATTTTCTTCAATGTGATTTCAGCATTTTTCTGAAATTTAATTTCCATAATCTCTATTATTAACGTTTCTGGAGTACTTTTGTCCATGAAATTTTCTTGTAAAAATGTTTTTAATTCTTCCCAATCGGCAAATTCATTGTTACTTATTATTTCCATTGCTTGATCATTTAATTTTAGTTTTATCATACTAAAAATGAATAATCTTTGATTGTTTGTTAATGCAAACGTATTTAGTAAATTTAAAATTATGTCTGTTTGTTTTATGAAACTTGGTAAAACTTTAATGTTACCATCATAATTTGGAATTGTTTTGAGAAATTGGTCAATTTCTCCAATTGTTGTAAGAGCCATTTTTCTGACTGTTAAGTTACTTGGTTTAAGTTTAAAATTTAAATTTAAATTTGACACTGGGTCTAATTCTGTATCAGAATTTTCACTTATAGTACTTAGTGTACTGTCACTATCGTACATAAATTTTAAAATATTTTGTGTGTTCGGTACTGTGCCGGTACCACGATAGCTTTATTACTAGATCGTGTCTAGAGCTACCCCTTTGTGTAATAATTATTATAAGTACAATTTTTATATTTTAAAAATGTAACTTACAAAGTAAATATGAATACTAGGAAAGTTGTCCACAGTTTTAGGAGCATTCCTAGGGTAGTACTGCTTGGCTTGATATCGTCGTTGTGAAGAACAGCAAGTCTGCTTTAAAGGTGATTTCTCGGGTACAGCAAGTCCTCGTTTTCCGGAGACGTGAACCAGGTGAGACAGAAACAGGAGACGTGATCTTCTTTTAAAGATGGGTCGTGGTTAGACCCTGATGGGCTACAGGTAGAAGCCGTTTATCTTCTTTTGTAGGTGTGTAGGTATGCGGTAAAGAATTTAAAAATTCACCACAATATTGTATTTATTGTGTCGGCACTGTTATCTATCAATCCTACCAAGACTGCGCCAATTATGTATCGGAGATATTTAATTAGGTTTTTAAAACACTTTATTTCTCGTAGATACAGTTTTATTATATTGATAGATAATATTACAATTTGATATACAAGCGTAAGCAAGCAGAATGACTGACTCCGTCTCTGTAGAAGCGAGCGTATTTATATCTTTACTTATCGTATGGAAAGTTACCAAGGACAAGGATGCTGATGAAACATATATAGGGTGTGATGAAATATGGTGAAATACAGTGTGTGGAGATATATAATTTGCACGTGACTGGTTGATGCGTCCTTTGTTTCTCGATTTAACATCAATGCTTTAATGGTCGTGGTGCTGTACTCGTAGTTTGTTTCATTTTTCTAATTCTTTCTTCTCTTGCCGTGTGTATTCTTTCATGTAACACTAAATCATGAAAGAGAGCATCGATGTCACTGTGCTGTATTGACATCGTTGCACTGCACAATTCTCGGGACCACAAACCAACTAAAACTTGTTCCTTTATGTCGTTAAAAAGTAAATTTAAATCTATACATAATTTTACCTTTTCGGAAGTAAGAACTTAAAAATTTTTCCCTACTCTGTGTTCGGACCACCATTCTTTGCCATTTAAGTGTCGTACTGTCCTCAGAAATAAATGTCTTCTTGAAAGCAACCTTAAATTCTTCCCATGTATTAATTTCGTTCCTTCTTGTAGCATACCAGTGATAAGCACCCCCTTTCAAATTTGTTCTTGCGGTTTCCAATGCAAATGCATCGGGCCAAGAATGCAATGTTTGCATACTAACTAAATTTGACAACCAATCATTACTTTTAACAGATTGTGGCTCTCCGCTAAAACTTGAAATGTTCTTTGACAGATCTGGCATGATATGAAATGATTTGCATTTTTGTACTGCTGAATTATGCATTGGGGGGATAACAGACTGAGCTAACGTCGTCATCGAACTAAGTCGTTCAACTAATGACATCACTTGCTCATCTCGTCGTCTATTTTCCTCTATCATTACTCTTAATAAGGTTTTAAGATTATTATCTGCATCGTCTTCGACACTTTCTCTAACTTCGTTTTGTGCTCTATTCCCGCTCATTCTTGTTCTCTTTGCTGACACCGTGTTTTTACTCATTTTTCCATCTATACCTTTGCTTCTATTCATGTTATTTTGTATATATAGATTTCCTGACAATCCAACTTCTGATATATTAGAAACAATATATAACTACTTCAAAATACTCCTAGAAAATGCTTTATTTCTATAAAACTCCAATACACGTCAAAACTATATATTTATTATTGTCTCTAAGGGTTACTATATCATGCAAATTGATAATAAAATTTATATATTTATAACACTTTGTATCCAAGAAACCTAATTTAAACCTAATCAAAAATCTTATCTTAAAAATTATCAATTCTACCGAAAGAATCGAGACCACCCCCACGCAAGCGGAGTGGTAGCAATACTAACACACAACACCAGTCAAGCAGAAGAAATTACCCTCAATACTACGCTTGAAGTAGTAGCAATTAAAACCAATTACCCAGAAATAATGTCAATTTGTAACATATACATCCCTCCAGATAAAAACCCCAGCGAACCTGAAATCAGACAAATATTACAACAACTCCAGGAACCATAGATTATAGTAGGAGATTTTAATGCCCACAGCTATAGCTGGGGATCACGATACGAAAATAATAGAGGGAAAACTACTGAGAACGCAACAAGCGATTTAATACTTCTAAATGATAGGAATCCGTGTCAGAAATAAATACAGAAACACCACCATCGGTAGTATGGAACAATATAAGGAAAATAAAGGGCAAGAAAGTAGCACAATCAATAACGGCACTAGTAGAAAATGATACAAGTATAATAAACCCTCATGAAATTGTAAAAAAATTGGCAAGTGCTTTTGAAAAGACCTCAAGTAACGAACACTATAATATAGACTTCAGGGACTACAAAAAAGTCCAAGAAAATGAAGAATTAAACCCTCCAAAACAAGACATGAATTCTATCAATGAACCTATAACCAAAATAAAACTTATATAGTAATTAATGAACAAAAATGTATTAAAAGTGCAGGGCCAGACAACATCCCAGCAGAACTAATAGAGCATCTCCCAGATAAATTTCTTGACCATATCCTAAATATCTTTAACGAAATCTGGACAAAAAAAAATTCCCTTCCCAATGGAGTAAAGTCTTAATAATACCAGTATTAAAACCAAATAAAAATAAAACAAACCCCAGTAGCTACCGTCCTATCGCCCTCTCAAACTGTATGTGTAAAATACTAGAAAAAATCATAAACAAATAATATAATCACTAACACCCAGTGTGGTTTTAGAAAAAGAAGATCTACTATTGATCACATAACACATCTAACAGCAGAAACCCACGAAACCTTTAAAAATAAACAACATCTAATATCTGTATTTTTTCTCATACAAAAAGCCTACGACACCGTATGGAGACACAATATTCTTAAACATCTAATTGAATACAATATTGGTGGGAATATGTACCATTATTAGTACGGTCCCTTAATGCAAAAAAATACCTAAATCGTGTCAGAGTGGACTAAAACATAGAACTTGGCACAGTGATAGTATTGAGGGTAATAAACCATATTGTGATCGGGTGCCAAAATTTTGCGTCCGCCATCTTGAAGTACGACGCCATATTGGGTTACTTGTAGGTTCTTCCTTTAACACTTATTTTCTCGTGAAGTTGTGGACCGAATTCGTCGTTTTTTTATTTACTCA
This sequence comes from Agonum fuliginosum, assembly GCA_947534325.1. Classification (NCBI taxonomy): domain Eukaryota; kingdom Metazoa; phylum Arthropoda; class Insecta; order Coleoptera; family Carabidae; genus Agonum; species Agonum fuliginosum. The sequence continues at coordinate 20,274,560 of OX384041.1, forward strand.
TAAAATGATGTTGATTATTATTTATGTATTAAACTTATTATTTTTTAATATCTTTATTCATTTAGAAATTGATTAACCACAATAACAAAAATTTGACTATATTCTTTTGGGGAAAAACTTTAAATTTCAGCTCAACCAACGCCATTGAAAGTTTTTGACATAATGTATCTTATAGAAAAAATTCAATGCTGCAAACCGGAAGTCACTACCATTATTCGTTCAGAAATTATAGTTAAGTAAACAAAATTTTAAAAAAAATTACTTGAAATTTTTTTCTATGTTACGATTGCGGCTAAACTAGGGCCTCGAAAATTATAAAAATTATATTGCACATAGGCAAAAACCTATGGAATCGAATGCTTCAAACCGGACGGCGATACTTTTATCCGTTGGAAAGTTACAGGCGTTTTTTGTGTTGGGTTACTAGTAGGTCCTTCCTTCAACACTAATCCAGTAACCTAGTAAGTACTTCATAAGTTGCATTAAGTGGGGGTAGTAAGTTTCGATTTTTTTGTATGGGATATGCCTGAGACGCAAATTCAAGTTTTCGACCTCGACAGACCTCCGGATCTTTGTCAAAAATCCAAAAACAGCAAAATTTTTGACCTTTTTTCAGTTTCTGATAATTTTGACCTCGAAGGACTAGATTTTCGTCAAAACTATTTGAATACAGTTGTAGAGAATAAAATTTCCTATAACTTCTGTAGTTTAGAAATTGTCAGGTATATTGTTTACAAGTTATGACAGAGGAAAGCGGTGCCTTTTTACTTCCTTGTACGGAGTAATAAGGAAGTATTGTAATCGCGAAAAATTTCGGTTTTCAGATTTTGATGGAAATATCCGTTTTAACCTTTTCTGAATCCATTATGACTAGTTTCGTCGTGACGTCTGCACGTATGTACGTACGTACGTATGTGTGTCGCATAACTCAAATTCGGTTAGACGTAGAAAGTTGAAATTTTGTATTTAGGACTGTTATAGCATCTAGTTGTGCACCTCCTATTTTTGGTTTCAATCTACAAACCGGAAGTAGTAAATTTAAAAAAAATTTCGATAAATATTTAATTTAAGACAAATTTTTTTATTTTAAATGAAAGATTATGTGATTATTACCTACAATCGGTATTTTATAAATATTTTTGTATCTGGTATCATTTAAGAATAATTAAAGTATATATTTATAATTTAGTATATCGGTATCTTGTAGTCCATGATCGATTAACATTTGTTACTATGTAAAATTTAAAAATGATTATGACATGACAGTGACAATAGTAAAATATGCTTTATATCTTCTTCTGCAGTTTAAATAAAATGACTAAAATATATTTGTGAGTATACTAGTATAATAAGTTAAAAGAATTTTTTATATTATTCTACATTTTAGTTATTAAGAAAAGTATGAACACACAAGGCGTACAAGGAAGTCATGTGGTGTCCACGTCAGATTTTTTACAAATAAAATTAAGACATGAGTTTTATTCGTGATACACAAAAAACGCCTGTAACTTTCCAACGGATAAAAGTATCGCCGTCCGGCTTCAACCATTCGATTCCACAGGTTTTTGCCTATGTACGATATAATTTTTATAGTTTTCGAGGCCTTAGTTTAGCCGCAATCGTAACATAGAACAAAAAATTTGAAGTAATTTTTTTAAAATTATGTGTTTGCTCAACTATAATTTCTGAACGAATAATGATAGTGACTTCCGGTTTACAGCATTGAATTCCTCGGACTTTTTTCTATAAGAAACATTATGTCAAAAACTTTCAATGGCGTTGGTTGAGCTGAAATTTAAAGTTTTTCCCCGAGAGAATATAGTCAAATTTTTGTTATTGTGGTTAATCAATTTCTAAACGAATAGATATTAAAAAAATAATAAAAGAAATATTTTTCCTAAAGTTTAATACATAAATCATAATCCACATTATTTTATGAGTAATTTAAAAAAACGACGAATTCGGTCCACAACTTCATGAGAAAATAAGTGTTAAAGGAAGAACCTACAAGTAACCCAATATGGCGTCGTATTTCAAGATGGCGGACGCAAAATTTTGGCACCCGACCATAATATGGTTTATTACCCTTAATACTATCACTGTGCCAAGTTTCATGCTTTAGTCCAATCTGTCACGATCAAACAGCTAACGGACCGGACTATATATAAGAAACTTCATATCAAATAGAAAATTCCAAGTCATAACGAATGGGTATAAGTCAGAAATAAAAAACAAGAAAACGGTCTGCCACAAGGAGCAGTACTAAGTGTAACCCTATTTCTAATAGCAATAAACAGCATACAAAAGCAAGTAAGCTTCCCAGTAAAAGTACTTCTATTTGCAGACGACTTAGTACTTTTTTGTAAGGGAAAAAATCTTAAAACGGTAGAAACACAAATACAAAAATATATAAATGAAATAGAAAATTGGGTAAACAAATTCGCACCTGAAAAAACAAAAGCGATGCATTTTACAAAACTACGAAACACAAGAGAACAGCCAAAACTAGTACTAGCGAATATTAACATTGAATTCACGAAAACTATGAAATTTTTAGGAGTATATATCGACAACAAAATGCCGTGGAGAAAACACATAACTAAATTAAAGACAGAATGCACAAAAAGACTAAACATAATGAAAGTATTGAGCAACCAAGACTGGGAAGCAGATAGAAAAACACTAATAAAAATATATAAGTCAATAATTCAATCAAAATTAGATTACGGCTGCATTGCATATGGATCAGCGAAAAAAACCTACTTAAGAATGCTAGACTGCATACAAAATACAGCACTAACACAAACAAAGTTAGAGTACAGAAGAAAACAGCTAACCCTAGCTTATACAGCTGGAAATAGCACACACCCTACATACCAACACATATTCAACCCTGCAAATCCCAAAATAAACTACAAAAATACCTCAAACTTCCAACAATATATCCACAATATCACAACAAGTATAAATCTTGAACTGTCCATAGCCAGCCCGCTAAATCCTCACAATATACCTCCCTGGAAATTACAACCACACACATATAATTTGGAACTAAGCAAATACAAGAAAGAAGAAACACCTCCACAAATATATAAACAAATGTTTCACCAAATCCTAGAAAAATACACTGACCACGAAATCATCTACACGGATGCAACTAAAATAAACCACAAGGTTGGAGCAGCCTTCACCACACCGGAACATACGGAAAAATACCAGCTATCCCACCTATATAGCATCTACTCAGCAGAAATGTTTGTTATATTGAAAGCACTAGAACATATTATAACAAACCTCCCACAAATAACCCGCGTTATATGCACCGACTCCAAAAGCTCCTTACATAGCATCCAAAACCCCCACCTAAACAACCCTATAAATAAGACCATACAACAAAAACTACAAATCCTAATAACCCAGTACAACAACAAAATAGTCTTCCTCTGGATCCCTTCCCACATTGGGATAGCTGGTAACGAGAAAGCCGACACCGCAGCCAAAGAAGCCACAAGAACCGAAATAATAACAGAAACAGCTATAACAAAAGATTTTAAAAACCACATAAAGAAACAAGTACAAACTAGCTGGAAAATAAAATGGCGGAACACAAACAACAACAAACTAAAAGAGATCAAAGAAGACACTGACCCATGGCCAACAACAGGAACTAAAAGGGACCAAGCCATACTAACTCGACTGAGAATAGGACATACAAAAGTAACACACAGCCACATATTTAAACAAACTGAACAAGAAAAGTGCATCCACTGTAAAGCCACTATAACAGTTAAGCACATAATAGAAGAATGCCGCTTGTACATCAATGAAAGAGCCAACCATCAAATTCCAAGAACAACCAAAGAAGCCCCTCCAATGATAAAGAAATATTTCAAAACTTAATAAAATATCTTAAAAGTATAAACATGTATTGTAAAATTTAATATGATACAAACACACACAAATGTACCGAGGTTTAATAACCATGTTGTTGAAAATCTCCAAATAAATAAATTTAAATAAAATACCATTTCCGATTGGCAGATTTTTACCAAAATCTTTTCAGCTCTTCATTAACATATACAAATGTATAATGCAAAATATTAGAATTTTATATTCAGTAGAATTTGAGATAATGAATCAAAACGAAAGAGCATAGTAGGCGCACATACACACAGACATCCTCGTGAAAATAGTCAAAATAGGTTCTAAAGGTGCTAAAACGTGCTTATTGACAAAAATCTGGACATTAATTTTTTCACGATTCCTATACCTCTCTGGGCGAGAGGTAAAAACAAACTAAAACGAAAATATTACTCTGAGATATGTATATAATAAAATAAAATAAACAAATATAGACAATATATTTATGATATACTAATAAACTTATTGATATAGTCAAAACAAGTATACATAAAAACAAAACAATATATTTATTCTATTTATATAAATTTATTATTTACGTTACGTTACATATAATACTATTGCAAATTTTACAGAAATACTACTTTGCAATATACGATTTATTTAAAGCGAGAAATATTAACTGTTCAGCATGGTTACTACTTAAAGATGACCAATGGTCTGTAATAATATTGCCTCCGACGCTAAACACCCTTTCGCTAGCAACACTAGTAGCTTGGATGCATAAATATTTTCTGCCTAAAAAGCGAAATTTGGAAATTGTTGCACATGAATTTTCCACCAGTGAAGAGGATCTTCATAAATTTCAATTGTTGGTATTTTTATATATTTATTTATTTCCAAATGAATAATATCTTCTTTAGTAAGTTCAGAAGATTGTTGTCGTAAATTCTGGTCGAGCTAAATATTGCCGCTAAACCAATTTTTTGTTTTTTCGTAGGCTGCAATTCTTCTACAACGTTTTCATTTAATTGCGTTAGTTCTTCGTTTATAATTTGTTTTACAGCGCCACATTCGGTTTCTTCTAAGTAATCTAATTAAAATCTAGGATTTCTCATCATTAATTTTTTGAATAAAATATATCCTCTTTCATTCTCGTATCGTTTTTCTAGTATATTTTCATTTACGCTGAGTATTTTCTTTATTGCAAAATTCATCTCATCATTTCTAATTTGTTTTATTTTCTGCATTAAAGGAAATATAGCTGATGCAGTTATATATTTTTCACCTGACATGGGGATAGACATTTTCTCCAATGCAGTGGCGTACGCAGGATGTTGTTCTGGGGGGGGTTTTTTTGGGAAGAATATAAAATAAAAATATACTATAGTAAGGAATCAAGTGAATTTTTTAATTAAAAGACAAAATTAAATAATATAGGTACTATATAAAATTAGTGCACAACATTTGACCTTTATAAACGAAATTCAAGTCTTCTAGGAACTTTTGTTATTTCGTCAAGAACCTCATCGGTAGAAATTGTAGAAAAAAAATGACACGCGCGCGCGCGCAATCCATACCTATATGACGATGGTATTACCCGATTTAGTACACATGCGCATCTGTTCGAATGTTCATTTGGCGCCGAAATACTATGGCCGAAAGAATATGTGAACGTATTCTCTTATTTGAAAAGATTAATCATTAGTAAAATTGGGTATTTTTATCAAAAATAAAATAAAACAATAATAAATTGTTTATTGTAATAATAGTAATTTTTTAAAATAAGCTAGTGTAATGGGGGGGGTTCTGACCCCTAGTAACCCCTACCTGCGTACGCCACTGCTCCAATGGTTTTATTGCTTCCATTGTTTCCTTGAGAAGAATTTTTTCGTTAGGTGATAAAACATATTCTGCATATTTACCATATTGAAATTGTTCAACAAAGTTAACAATACAACGTGTTGTTCTAAAACTACTTCGATGTATTTTGTTAGAAACCACCAACGAGTTACCGAAAATGACGGAATTTAATTTTTTTTAATACTTAATTGTTCTTGTATTTTAACAATTTCTCTATATATTTTCCAGGTATGGGAAGTTACGTTTAAATTTTAATAATCGAACTTTGAAGTTCTTTAATTTTAAACGCTTTGGGTATTCATGTATTCGACACGTGACACAAGCAACTAACATAATTCAATTTCAATATATTAACTGCAGCTAATATATTAGCACCACAGTTTGTGTTGCAACGTGCAATCGGCTATTTTTTTATCTGGTATATCCCAAGAACACAATATATTAGTTCTAATTTTTGCGATATTCTCAGAAGTATGGTCTTCAGGCATTTGGCAACAGTTTAAACATGCAGATTTGATTTCCCAGTTTTTTGTAATGTAGTGACACGTAACTGCTATGTAGGGAATATTAATTACTGAAGTCCAGCATGTACATACGTACATTTCTCAATTTCGTTGCGGATTATTGTAATACAAATTAGGAATAACTGTTTCTGTTATCGATTTTCGCCCAGGAATTTTAAAATTTGGTGTAATTGTTTTTAAAAAATATTTAAAATCAGCCTTATCTACTAAATTATATGGAAGCATATCAACTGCTCTAAAGTAACCAAGGGCTTTAGTCGCTTTTTGTTGACTCTTGCAGTCCATGTATTTAAAAGTGTTTAAATTTATTTGTTTGAATTTTTCTTCATTAATAATCACTAGGTTTGATGTGGACGTAGAAGATCTTCTATCCCAACTTGAGCAAGAGGCTGTGTTCAGATCTATGATGCATTCAGCTTCCTCGACTGTTTCGTCCCCTGGCGACGTAGTTCTGCAATTCAAATATTATGTCAGTGGTTTATTGAAGTTGATTATGATTTTATTCCTCTTATAAATACTATTACTTCAACATTCAACCATGAGCGCCGCCAGGGAGAGGCAAGAAGGGGCAGTATAAAAGATCTGAAAGTTTACATGAATCGGAAAAAAAAATTGACAATGATCGAGAAAAATTTATTGGAGAAGTTAAAAAAACGATTAATTTAAATGAATGATAAATGGTTTGAATTATTCCGAAATGGCTCAGGTTTGGTTTCCGGTTTACTAAAATAGCTGCGGTTGGTTCCGGTTCGGTTCAAGTCATCGAGTCCTTGTTTTTTTTATTATTACCTTGAGTTTTGTATTGTTTATTTATTTTTTATTTCTTTACAATTTTCTGGCATTGCTCATGCTTTCAACAGTTTATAAAAAAAGCAAGACTTGTTAACTCTACGTGATAAGGTTTACTATTTTACAACCATCGATTACAATTTTTTTTCTACTTTCGTTAGTTAATAGACACTTTATTTCAGTAATTTGCGTTAGGTTATGAATTTCATTATTTCACCCAATGGTCTTTATTTCACACTTTTTATTTAATAAAATGTACCCACATACAACTACATTTTTAAAAAAAATTACAAACCACATTGTAAAGAAACTTCAATAAAACATTGTTTTGAATTGTAATTGCAATCGCATACTTTATGCAGTTTAAATTAAGAAAAACTCAAATTAAAATGTAGTTTGTAGATAACCTAATTTGGATGTTTTCGTTTTATGTCAAAATTTATAAATGTCAAAATTTCATAATTTTAGAAAAAATTGCACTTATACGAACGAATGTAGAAAAAAGATTGTATGCAACACATAAGCAATCTAACCTCAGTAGCTACCGTACTTACATTTAATAAATAATACTTCAATAATGGCAACCTATACCTAAGAATTGTTACGCTAAATCAAATACTTACAGATACAGAGCCATCTATGTAAAAGTACATTGACTATTATTTTTCATAATCGGTAAAGCAGAATAGCAGAATACTGTATTTTGGCTAAGACTGTATTAGACGTAGGTACGTAGAAATAAGTTTTGATGTCAGTTCTATTTTAATTCAACTTATGAGCTAAACAATACTTTGCTAAGTACTTTTATTATTATTATTATTATTTCTTGACATTATTTATTTATTGTTTACCAGTTTCTGCTCACTATACACGAAATTACATTGATACGAACCTGAATATTTTGATTGTTGACAACAATATGAGTGTTGTAAATTTCCTAGAATATATCTCCAACATAAAAATGAGCTTAACCGCCTCTGAATAGATATAGGTATAGAAAAGTATTTATTGCTGACTAGTAGTTCGTACAGAGTTTTTACAATAATAATAATTATGTGTATCTACACATGGTTCCTTTACATATATTTTGTAGGAAAAAACAATTTGAAGCAAAAAAATCTACACAGGGTCTGAATAAATAGTATTTTTTCAAAATCGGCATGAAAATCGTCATTTCCAGACTAATTTGCGACATGAAAGTAAGATTTTCATGACTAGGCATGAAAATTTTATTTTCATGCCTAGTCATTTTTACTTTCAACTTTGTTTACTTGTCATGACAACTTTTTCTAAAATTTGTGACAGCTCTGATGATTTGTCACAGCTCTGATGATTTATACAACCCTAATTTTTTTTATAATTTTAAGCTTAATTGCCGATTTAAAAAAAATAGAATACATCACGCGTCATAAAAATGTCTTTGCTTGACTCGGAGGCTTTGAAGAAATGCTCGGACGCTGCGCATCCTCGCATTCTTCAAACGCCTCCTCGTCTGCAATGAAACATTTTCATGACTTGTAATGTAATATACTATTTTTCTAATACTTGCACGTTCGTGCTTGTTTGTGTGCGAAAAGTGCCTCATTTCTAAACTATGCGAATATTCGTGCGCAAATTAGATGCGTACATGAATAAACGTGCGCAAATTTTTTCACCGTTCGCGAGTCGCGCCGCGACTCGCGAGGTCGCGAACGCTCGGCGCTCGGCTTTGCTGCAAACCCCTGCCCTCGCCGTTCCTCCGCGAGCAACTATCGGTCGACTTCGGCTCTGCCTCGGAAGGCTTCGGGCAACTATTGTTCAGGCTGCATCTCGCCTCGCGGCATCCTATATTATTTGTTGTGCACGTATTGAAAAAGATATTTTTATTGGAAATATAATTTAAGTAAACTTTGACGAACGAGGTGAAACCGAGTGAGGCAATATACGAGCAATACGATATTTACTTTTGAACGAGTCATGAACGCTATTTTTTAGACGATCACAAAAAATAACACACAATTTTTCAGTTTCACCTTTTAAACACACACAATCTTCAAATGACATATTTACTGTTATTTCAAACAATCAACAAACAAAGCAAATGCTGCCTAGCTATGTTAATTTGGTCTCATAATTACGATATGACCATATCATGCTAGCACGATAGTCATATCACGTTAGTTCATGATATTTTCAACCTTTTTCGGTTAGGCTGCTGCCGCGATAACTATTATTTTCTGTAGTGATCGTCTAAAAATTATTTTTTTTATAAAACAACTTTTTTTTTCAAGAGTGTCTTGATTACAAAAATTCGTGTTATTTATAAAATTTACATATCTTGTATTTTGTTAACCAGAAGGAAACAGGCGCGGATACAAGGGGGGAGGGGTAACGGGGTAATTAGACCTCCCCCTCCCCAAGAATCCTAAAGTTAGAACTTAAGAGTGTCGTTTACCTAAATGACCAAAACATGCTTCGCACAAGTTTTTGATTTATTTTCATGTCTGATTTATCGAAGACTATGCGTGGAAGTAAAAATTAAGTTTTAATTTATTTTTACACATAAAAAAGACTGTTATTCAAATCCGAAATTTCATATAGAGGCATTTGATCTTGAACTAAAAAAAATTTTCGCGTGCGGCGCTATTCTATCATTCCATTTGTCAAAATTACCCCCCCTAAGAACATCACCTGGATCCGCCGTTGGAAGGAAACGGGTCTAAGTTAAAAGACATTTTTTGCTTAAAATGGGCTCAGTAATAAGCTGTCACACTAGTCCTGAAACACCCTGTATTTTACAAATGCAATTCGTATTTTATTAAACCCGGATTTGTCTCGTGCGAGTAGGTACTTATGATAGTAAGTTTTTTAGATAGTACTTATACTCTGTGCAATTCACTGATTGTTGACTTATTATTAAAGTGCGTCCTGGCGTAAATACAAAAAAATATATTTTTCAGTTCTCTAAATGAAAATACTTCAGATGTGGAAGAAGACGGCACCGAAAGTGGCGAAATAGAGAGTAAATATCAAAGTAAAGAGAACGAAAACGTAACAATTGAAGATGTAAGTAATTGTTACCAATTTTGAATTAAATAGCATATCATATTTTGCTGGATACCTTATTCATAAGTGTGAGAAAAAATTTAAATGCACTTCTTGTGCAAATTCTTTAAAAAAACATGAAATATACACAAAAACTGAAATTTTAATATTTTTAAGAGATTATGGTGATTCTGAGAGTATTGAATTTTTATACAGACCAACAGATTTGGTTGTGGATATTATTTTAGTTGCTTTAAATTTTTTTACAAAATTTTATGCAGAAAATAAACATATATCTTTAAAAAAAAACACTTTTGGCAAAAATTATAGAAGTTATTAATAATAAACATCCCGGCTGGTTTCAAAACGATCAATGCTATCAGCACAAAAAATATTTAATTGATTTATTAATAACCATAAACATTTATAAAATGTTAGCATCTATTACAAAATCTTTTAAATTTGCAAAAAATATAGGTAAGTACCTTCTTACAAAAGGAAGGTCAGCATTTTACAAAATAAATAGATTATTAAATAAATAGATTATAAAAATATGTTGCTTTCGTCATTGTCACCAATATTATTTAAGAAATTTATTTTGTGACGAATTAGTCATTTATGTTCTTATTTTATATATTGAACTTATTTTCTGATGAAGATTCAATTTTAATATTATGAAACGTTGTATTTTTGTTAATAAAATATTGCATAATATAAATGAAAAGTTTTATTGAGATATTTTTAAAGTTATTTCCAAATGCAAATTAAATACATCAAAACTTCTTTCCAGTTATATAAGCTCCTCCCATGCTCCCCCACCTATTTGGAACTCCAAATAGTTCCTAATATGCACTACAGGGGCAGCACTTTCTCAGGTACACAAGTGCGAACGATTCTTCTCATTAGGTTGCCATTATTGAAGTATTATTTATTAAATGGTACTTATATGTTTACAGAACTCGGCTGCGTCTCGTGCTACAAGTTTCACATACGTACGATAACAACCTTCGTTTTCTTACTTGTTACATAAATAGTTATTTTGTTTCAACAATTTGGTTTTGTCAAAAAATATATATTTGTTAACACAGAAGGTGCAATTTCTATAATAATTTATTGTTTGAGCTTTTAAAAGTTTAACAGACAACTGGGTTCACTATTTATTTATTTTATTTAACTCTGTCTTTTCAAATTAAACAATTCCTCTCTCGTGGACTCATCATTGGTATTATTATATAACACAAAACCAGTAAATTATAGGGGTATAGCGCTGTTAAATGTAATCTGTAAACTCTTTACACAAATGTGGACATTTGAACGATATCTTGTTCCGAACATAACTGCATTGTCTAAGCTTCCAAATAAAGCAAAAACTAAATTGATATGTCAAATCGGGTATCCGGAAGATTCTTCGAAAGCAAATTCTTCGAAGGAAAGATCTTCGAAGGAAAGATCTTCGAAAAGCAATTCTTCGAAAGGAAAATTCTTCGAAAATACAAGATATTATATTTATTGTTACCTAACTACGAAACATCGCCTATAGAGCGGAGGCTGGTGTATACCAACCCCATCCCCCCCCCCACCACCCGTGGGAATTTTCGACACATACATTTTTGTGTTTGTATTGACATGTACTTTAAGGTTTTAGGTGTTTGCCACTTGCGAATTACAGCATTATCCCGAAAAAAACACAAAAATATAATGAAAACTACTATAAATGATACGAGTATATACAGTGGCCGCCGCTTTCTGGGATCACTGGTTAATTGAATCAACCGCTTAATTGAAATAAATTACGTAGAGCAAAACTGAATCACTTTTTACATTGAAAATCCGCTGCTTATCGGGATCAAACCACCGTTTTACCGCCGTTTTAATGGTCCTACTTGAGCCACAGTTAAAAAAACAACGAAATTTTTGTATTTTTAAATTTTTGTGTGTTTAATCAACTCTAATTTCTATACGGATAAAGATATCGACTTGCGGTTTGCGGCGTTGGATTCCTTATTAAATTTTACGTAAGATACATTATATTAAATTTTTTGTAAAGCCCTTGATAACCCAAAATTTAATTATTATCTTCTAGTGAAAATAGCAAAATTTCAAAATTTTAAATATTTTTTGTGTTTAATCAACTCTACTTTCTGAACGGATAAAGATATTGACTTCTGGTTTGCGGCATTGGATTCCTTGGACAATTTTATGTAACATACATTGTACTATTATTTTTTTCATATTGGTGGCCCATGATTAACTGATTTTCTAAATAAAAAATGTAATTATTTTGATTAAATTATTGTTAATTTCCATATTAATGTTAGAATCTCTTTGTTGTATGTGGGACTCAAGAAGGGTAAGAGGTTCTTTATTTAGTTCTGTTCAATCAGAGTTTGTACCAAAACCGAGTATGTGGGACTCAAAAAGGATAAGAGGTTCTATATTTAGTTTAGTTCAATCAGAGTTTGTACCAAAACCGAGTATGTGGGATTCAAGAAGGGTAAGAGGTTCTTTATTTAGTTCAGTTCAATCAGAGTTTCTACCAAAACCGAGTATGTGGGACTCAAGAAGGGTATTAGGTTCTTTATTTAGTACAGTTCAATTATAGTGAATATTGTGAAATTGTGATTTATTGGTCTGCAACGAAGAATTTATAGATCATGAATTAGGTAGGTATGACTGAAATAAATTTTTTGGCGATTAAGTATCCTCGCGATGAACTATACTTAGTGTTGTTTCGTATAATATCTTTTATTTTCCAAGAATTTTCCTTTCGAAGAATTTTCCTTTCGAAGAATTTTCCTTTCGAAGAATTGCTTTTCGAAGAATTTTCCTTTCGAATAATTTTTCTTTCGAAGAATTGCTTTTCGAAGAACTTTCCTTCGAAGAATTTGCTTTCTAAGAATCTTCCTAGATCCGTCAAACCGTTGACGTTTTATTTAAAATTAAAATCCTATCACTCTTAATGAAAGACCCTATATAAGAATATTAAAAAATCTTTATGATCAAGCAACAATACAATACAAAATGAATAGTGACTACTCAAAAAATTCTCAGTATCTTCAGGAGTTTTACAAGATGAAGTATTATCCCCTCTACTCTTTTCATTGTTTATCAATAAGTTTTTTTAGAAATAACGGTTGTAGAGGAAATAATATAGACGGTCACAATGATATCCTACTTCTTGCATTCGCGGACGATCTAGTTGTCTTGGGCGATTCCCCAATAGTTGTACAGCGAAAACTTAACGTACCTATTATTCGGTTTTTGTTCAGAAAATCAACTCTCGGTAAATACTGAAAAAACTAAAATCTTATTATTTTACAAAGGAAGGAAACCATCTATTCCAGAGTTTAAATACGGCGACTTAACTATTGATATTGTAAATAAATTTATTTCATCCTGTGTCAAATTCAAATACTTTACGACAACAGTTTGAGTCCGGGAAAACGCAAAAAACGGCCTTTGTCCGGTAAAGTGTTGGTATAGAAACCGCATAAAATTAATCAACGCAATAACAATTAAACAATCGCCAAATTGCAGTTGTTAATTATGTTTCGAAAATGTTACTAGATTTGGAGCATTAGGTAAATTATTTTGAAATTAATATTACTGTTTCTTTAAAACGGAATTTGACACAGGATGAAATAAAATACATAACGACATTCGTCAGTGAATTCTTTTAACAATACTCGTTTCGAGTTTCAAGACTCGGCTCCTTCGTCGCCTCGTCTTCAAACGTCTCACTCGTACTGTTAAATATGAATTCCCGGACTTGTAACGTTAATTACTATTAACTACTTAGGTACTATTTTCACATCATCTGGAAAATTTTATCAAGCTGCGTGTACAACGCAAACAATAAAAAAGGTGCTATAGCAATGTCGGGAGCATCCTTTATAAAGGTCAATCTACAGGTTGGGAGGAAAAAAGAAAACTACGTAGTACACCCAATGCAATGGTTAGGGCTGACACTGGTATAAATAATGTTGCGATTAAAATTTGGAAAAGAACTTTTAATTGGTTATTGAAATTACAAAACATGGAAGAAAACAGAATCTCAAAATTAGTCTATTTACGATTAGTTGAACTAGACAAATCTCCAAATAACAAAACTGAACTGAATTGGTACACCCAAGTAAGATTATTCCTTGAAGGTTTAGCTCTTAAAGTTACATGGGATAGTGAAAATATTAATAAACGTTTTATCAATTACATTCTCACTATTTATGAGAGGGTTATGCGACAGAACGATATGTCTTACATTCATAACATGAGATACAGTGAACATTATAATCTATTAAAGAATAAATTTGAGGCTGAGGAATACCTAAAATTAAATACTTCTATCTATAAAATTCGCATTTTAATCCAAATAAGCAATAATATAATAATAGCAAATAAGCAAATATCGAGCAAAAAAGGACTAAACATAATTTATAAAAATATTAAATGTCAACTTGATGCAGAAAATAATTGTACAATATGTAACATTCAAAAACAAGAATCTCTTGCAAAGATTTTCTGATACTACCCCCAATAATTTTCATAATTATGTATCATGTATCATTAGCGGATCTAAATAATATTTGTAATTACACAATTGAAGCCCTAAAATTAAGAAGTTTTTGTGTAAATGAATAGCA